>VHKM01000496.1:460000-932500 GCA_007210695.1 Neogobius melanostomus
AATGCAATGTGAACGAGTACCACACAAATGATGTTGTATATGTTTTTACATGGCGTTGATGCACACAATGTTTTGTTGGTCGCACTTTACTTTCAGCAGTAGTTCTCCAACCTTTTATGTTTTGCATTCCTCTTAGTTGGACCTTTCTCTGCTGCCTTGAGGCCGGTGATAAAATACAAACAAAATACAGGATTAAATTCTATTTTCTACAACACAACACAATTTTAAACAGCATTCCTTTGGAAAATCATATCCAATTAAATTTCACCAAATATTTAGTTAGTTAGTTAGTTAGTTAGTTAGTTAGTTATTTCAAGCACACACTGAAAAAGTGTACAGTATGTACAACATATAACAATAATAGCAAGGAACACTGATAGTCAAAGAAATTCACCGCGGCTTGAAAAGGAGTGGGCTGAAGTTTAACACTTATCAATTCCCACCCCCTCTTCCAAAAACGTAATACAATAGTTTACTTCCTTAGTTATATTCATTTCTTACAAAACACAAGCACATATATCGTTTTATACAATAAGTTAACAATATTCTCGGCTAAACCAACTCACTTTCCTTCATTCTTGTAACGTTCAAAAATAATTTCTTTAATCTTTTCCTGAATTGTTTTATATTTGGACATTCCTTAAGCTGCTCATTTAAGCTGTTCCACAATTTTACCCCTTTTACGGAAACACAAAACTTTTCCTCCTACTGTTTACTATTGGTAGTATGAAATTATGTATGAATTTGTACAGTCTGCAAATCCACAAGATCTTTATATTTGAATAATTTGGACTCCATAAAAATATATGTGTATGTTCCCTATAACCTGCCCCATGGATGATCCTTAAAACTCTCTTCTGTAAAATGACAAGTGGTTGAACTGTTGTTGTATAATTGTTTCCCCACACCTCAGCACAATAAGTAAAATATGGCAAGACTAGTGAACAATAGAGCATTCGTAAGGATTTCTGATTTAAGACTTGACTTGCTCTACTAATTATTGCTATAATCCTAGAAACCTTGCTTCTAACATGACTAATGTGAGATTCCAGTTCACTTTATTATCGATTATGACTCCTAAAAATTTTATTTCATTAACCTTTTCAATATTCACTCCATCCAGCTTAATTTCAATTTGCAAATTTTTTCGACCATTACCAAACATCATTAATTTGTTTCTTTAAATTTAGTGATAATTTGTTTGTATCAAACCATAATTTCATCTTCTCTAATTCCTTGTTTGTCTCCTGCACTAGTAACTGTAAATCACTGCCTGAACAAAAGATATTGGTGTCATCAGCAAACAATACTAATTTAAATACTTCTGACACTTGGCATAAATCATTAATATAAAGAATAAACAATTTCGGGCCCAACACTGCCCCTGTGGGAAACCACAAGAAATTTCCAGGCATTCAGAAATGTAATCTCCCAGTTTCACAAACTGCTTTCGCTGAGTCAAATAACTTTTGATCCAGTCTAGTGCCTTTCCTCGGATCCCATATCGCTCTAATTTTCCTAGTAAATGTCATGATTGATCGTATCAAACGCCTTCTGAAGATCAATAAATATTCCAATAGTATGCCTTTTGTCATCTACTGAACTTGATATTTCTTCTATAGAGTCTACCAATGCGAGTGATGTTGCTCTTTTGCTCTAATCCATACTGGCATTCATTAAGTATATTATTTTTCCAAAAAGTTGTCAAGACGAGTAATAAAACGTTTTTCCAGAATTTTTGAAAATTGTGGAAGCAGAGAGACTGGTCTATAGTTTGTAAATTGATGTTTGTCTCCAGATTTATAGAGTGGAATGACCTTTGCTATTTTCATATGATTGGGAAATGTGCCAGATTGAAATGATGAGTTGCAAATATAGGTAAGAGGTTTTGAAATGGCGTCAATAACATTTCTACCACAGTCATATCAATATTGTTATAGTCATTTGAAGTTTTATTCTTACATTTTAAAACAATTTGAATGATCTCGCTTTCCTCCACCGGAGAAAGGAACATTGAATTTAAATTTCTTCATAAAGCTATAACCATATTGATCATTTCTGGGGTCAGAATATTTTCTGCCAGATCCTTTCCAATATTGACAAAAAATGTATTGAAACTATTCGCCACCTCTGTCATATTATAATTATCTTCCCTCCCATATTAAAATATTTAGGATAGTTTAACTGGCCAGAAGATTTTTTATGACATTATTCAGTATTTTCCAAATTTCCCTCACATCAGATTTATTATTTTCTATCAATTTATTATAGTATTCCTTCTTAGCTTTTCTCAGATATTAATCAATTTGTTTTTGTATTTCTTGTACTTATTTTCCGCATCTTTAGTTCGTTGTTTAAAAACTCCTTATAAAGCAAATTCTTCTTAAATATTTAATCTGAAATAATCTCAGTGCCCTGTGCACTCATAGCATGGTAATTATCTAACATGGAAACAGTATAGGTGTTATTTATATGACTATCCCAAGCCCTACCCAGTATAAGACTGAATTACCACTAATCTTAGTTAGGTCATGGTAATATATACAGTTATATATATACAGTATGTATACAGTATATATATAACAGGGCTCCTAAATGCATTATTCCTTGTAATCCTTAGTTACCATGTTGTAGCGGGACTCTATTCAAAAACAGAAACAAATCGATCAAAGTGATCAAGTGGTGCTTATTGTTCCAGTGTCCAAAGCGCAAAAACACGTGGAGATAACACTGAGAGAAAAGGACTACAAATATTTACAATTTCCAGTCTTCACTGAGTCCTCCCTTTAAAGTTTGGGTCAGTTGACAAGGACACTCTCCCGACCATGTTACCTGCGCTGCAACAGAGCTGACACTATGAGCCTGAAATAAACCTCGCTAGCCCCATCCCATTGGGCATTCATGTTTTACCGTGTACAAATCTGTTGGGGCACGCTTTTAAAGTACACAGTGCTTGTACCATGCCCAGAGCACATGATCAGCAGCACCACCGCGCGAACAGCTCCATTTAAACAACTAAGTGCGCGCCACATCCGAGAGAGTCAACACGGCGGACTGGTGTTAGCGTGCATGATTCAGACTAGGCTAACGCGCTCAAATGTGCATCCTTGGGCGAATAAGAGGTAGGAAAGACGGGGGAATGGCGTTAACAGCATGTCTGATGAATCAATTAAACAACGTGGACAGGGAAAATGCGCAAAGCGTAATGGTCGAACTAGCATCAGTGTTTGTGGGCGCGCAGGAGAGAACGGCCGTGGCAAGATTTCTGCGGAAACACATGGTTTGTACTGGAAATAATCGACGGACTGGCCTCGTCACATTGCTATTTCCATTATTACCATGCTACGACTGTAATGCTAGTGGCTAGATGTTTTTTTTCCTACTCTGGTAGTTTGGCACGGCACTAATCTTTAGCCAAGTCAAAACGTGTGACAATTAAAAATGCTAATGACGAGTCTGACTGATGACAACAAAATATGAGCATGAACATGTGACCAACCTTTATTCTAAACCAGTCAAATAATCATCAAAATAAACCAAAATCACTTAATAATAATATTCTGAAATGATTTTATCAGAAAAATCAACCAAATGGGCATATAATAAGCCCTCCTTGACATCAAATTGGTTCCTATACTTTAGTTGCCATTAAGATTCATGAATAAATATCAGTAAATGTCAAACCATTCATTTCCATAAGCTTTGTGCAAAGTAAAGTTAATGTGTTATTGAGAGAAGTTGTTGTAAAAGAGAAACATGTTAATTAGGCACAGTTAACACAGCCATTCAAACGTGATTGTGTCTATTATAATGCATAATTGTTTCCGTGCAAACAATACATCGGGGCTTATTCAGACGACTCTTTCACAAAGCCTCTGCTAATGGACCTCAGTTTTGCTAACGTCACTGGGAAACAATTGGAACTGACTGTGATGTATTTGTCACTGTAATGCGTTTCACCTTTGTCCTCACCTTTTTACAAACAATATTAGCCGCAATGGTGGCATTTGTCTAAGCCTGTGCTTTTTTGTGACCCTGCCAAGTGTCGAGGATGATAAATGCCACAGCCTGATTCTGCTACAGCCACACAATATCAGGAGTAATGTTTGGATTTACCAAAATAAGTTGTTAATTGAATTCCAACATGATTCTTGCGATATGAAAATGTGTTATTTCACACCTAAGCAGCCATTATCTACTTAAAATGGAAGTCCTTTGCACCGATATGATACAAGGAAAGTGTAAAAGGTCTGTAAAGGGAAATATCAGGTCGAGACAGTGGTGGACTGAAGAGTGGGAGACTAGAGAGATTGAGAAGGACGATGACTCTCGTGCTGCATTTGATCCCTGTGACTATCTGCTGTTTTGGTGAAATAAAAATACCTCTCTCTTAAACACAGATACATTTCCCACTCACTCTTCCGTCAGTCTCATCCTGTTCAGAGTGATCAATGATTAGCTCTCTAAGAAAATTGTGATTGTTAAACCTGTAGTTCAACATATAGAAAATTATCAATTTAAAAGACCTGGTCCTCACATTGAGACAATATTCAGCTAAAGGTTGTTCCAAACAGGGAATCGGTTTCTTTTAGGACAAAGGGGAAGGGGAATCCAGATAAATGTAGATCTAATGTTTGAAAGATGGCATTATTGATGGGGAATTATAGAGTTAATTCGGCCCTCACACATTGCCCTTATCATATAGTACTGCCAAATCAGTACAATTTGGCCTTCTACATGATAAGGGCAATGTGTGAGGGCCGAATTAACTCTATAATTCCCCATCAATTATCTATGTATGACCCCAAAGCAGTGGTTCTTAAACTTTTCACAACAAGTACCACCCCAAAAAATATCTGACCTTCCAAGCACTACCAGGCCTAACAACAAGCCTAAACCTTGTCTATAATATAAATTGATGCTACTAGATCTTTTTTTACTTAGACGGCCAATGTTTTGTGTAAGCCATGTCTAAACCTAGCCTAGTAATACCCATGCTGCTGTGTGCGCTAGAATCATTTTGAACTGCACAGCAGCCTGGGGACCATGGCCGAAATCTTCGCATGGATTTGGGGACCAATCACAGAATGAGAAGGGACGGCAAGACGTTGAAGCACTATTCGACATACGGAAGCTTGTAGTTTGTTTAGGGATAAAAAAAATAAAAAAAATAAAGTTTATTTACGGATCCAACATGACAGTAGCAGACGTGACGCCATCTTTTGATCAAGCTTTAGACCGTGTTCTAAATAGTTTAGCTCGAAGGTTTACAGCCGGTACAATAAACAGTTATGGACAATTGTAAACCACACCTCTCCTATGAGAAAAGGAACTGGTGGTCCCCAGACTAACTATAACTTGTGATATTTAGTCTGCCAATAGCCAGGCTAGTCTAAACCAGAAACCAACCTAAAATTAATTCATTTATCCTATATTTAAAATAAACTTTTATACTATGTCCTGACTTTGAGACAATTCTTGTTCTTCTTCCAGGCATTATTTCAGTAAACAGCCGGCGGACGCCCTTCACAGCGAGCGGGGAGAACGAGATCTTGGACCTGGAGGGGGATCTTTATCTGGGCGGCCTACCCGATAACCGCGTCGGCCTGGTATTGCCGACCGAGCTGTGGACCGCCATGCTCAACTACGGCTACGTGGGCTGCATCCGTGATCTGTTCATTGACGGCCGCAGCAAGGACATCCGGCAGATCGCCCAGGCGCAGAACGTGACGGGCATCAGGGCCACGTGCTCCAAAGTCACCGGCAAACTGTGCGACAGCAACCCCTGCAAGAACAATGGGATGTGTAAGGAGGGCTGGAACCGCTTCGTGTGTGACTGCACCGGCACTGGCTTCTGGGACAGCACTTGTGAGAAAGGTGAGTCTTCTCGCACTCTGGTTTCTCCTGACGCTGAAAGTGTGTATTATTGGCATTGGCACAGGGACTATTGATTTGTTTCTAAAGGAGCTTTTAAAAGGCTTAGGTACCGCATTGCTGTAAAAAAAAAGATCTTAGGGTTATGGACTCGGGCCTGCTATAGTGTTGATGTTGTTGCTGTTCATATGAGACCCTGCTAGCGGTGAAGTGACAAGGGCGTTTTAGCACATATTTTGTCTGTGCGAGTGCAGTTTTGGGTTGCCTTTGCTTTTTAGACACCAGACATGTGAGTGATATTCAGTGTAGGTAGATTGACAGATGCTGGCATGCGTCCAACAGGTTGCATTCATATTGTAATATAAAGCTGGATTATGTCACCATCTCAGGAGGCGTTCACTTGATCTTATTTTAAGAAAACTATTGTTGGAACATCCAATTTCACTGTAGAATCTTTGCTACCTTCAGTGTCCCTTTTATACAATAGGTCATTTAGAATATTTTGACATCACATGAAACTAACCTTTTAGCATACATTAGTTTGCATAAAAGGTTCAAGTACTTTCCTGTCAAAGAGCTTTCAAAAAATCACTTGGTGCGTGAAAAGAAGAGGTTTATGCTAATATCAAACGCATTTCAGCAAGGCAACTCTGGAAAGTTTTGATGGGGACATTGTGAAATTGTTTCTTTCTTTGAGATCTTTTTTTCCGCGCACACTTGGGGCGTGCGTATCGCCTGCTTTGGTCAGAATAATGAGTGTCTCAGAGATGGTTTGTACCGGCGGTTAGTGTGTGACGGGCGAAGGCTGCAGACATCGTAATGCGTTATTGATTCTGAAAAAGCCTAGAGATTTGGAGCAGGAATCACCGTGTACCTTGCTTTCAAAAACAATATTCTATGCATTTTAAAGGATTAGATCATTCTGTGCCTCACGGGGTAAATTGCAGCAAAGTGATTGGATTAATAGGATACATAGAAACGTGTTTGATTGGCAGTGCTAGATGTGTCACTGATCGTATTAGCCAGCTGCTACTGTACGGCTCTTTCAGCAGTGACAATCACGCCCAGAATGATGTGGCAGCAAGTGTTCTATCCATGCCAATGATGGCGAAGTCTCTCCATCATTGACAAATTAAAAAAAATGAACAATAGCCTGTAATTTTGCACACCATCTCTGTACAAAATCAGAAATCTCACAATATTCTTAGCTCATATGACCTTTTTTTTTCTTCAGTATTTTATAAACATGACCTGTTTGTGTCCAAAGATATGAGGTATACCGTATTTTCCGGTCTATAAGTCGCACTTTTTTTTCATAGTTCGGCTGGAGGTGCGACTTATACTTGTGTACCAGATCTGCTACTCCTGTACCACTGAAAAAAAAAAAAAAAAAAGGTAACCGAGCAGCGGAAAGAAAGTGTGGAGTGAGCGAGAAACTTGTGAGGGACTGGCAAAAAGCGGAGGTTACTCTTACTGCAATGACGAAAACAGAAGAAGCTAATCGCGGGCTAAAAGCTAGATGGCCACAGCTAGAGGAACGAGTTCGCTAATGGGTGCTTGAACAACGTGCTGCCGGGAGAGGCTTGTCACCGGTGCAGTTACGCCTCCATGCCTAAGTAGTTGCCAAGGCTGGTGTGACTTTTATGTTTTTTTTCTTCTTCATTATGCATTTTTTGGCTGGTGCGACTTATACTCCGGAGCGGCATTTAGTCCGGAAAATACGATGTTTAAAAATTAAATACTTTATATATTTTACTGATAAACATATTAATGTTGATGTTAATGTTTATTTGCAATTACACACACATTTTACATGATTTAAAAGTTGTTAATGCATGAGCGCTTCCACCTGGGGTTGCCAGTCCAAAACCAGTTTCCACGATCCCAGCGCCTGTTCCCTATAGAGTCCTCTTTAAAGACTGAATTCTGGAGTGTTTTAGCTTTTCAATGAGGGATTTGATTTTCGAAACCACTTAAATCCTCTTAAACTGCAATATTTTATGGCTATTGCTAACCAAAATAGTAAGTGGTTTCAGACTTCTATCTTGATCCTTGAAGGGGATGTCTGCAGATGTCTACGGTGCTGCTGGAGGTGCTTTGTGAATGAGCAGGAGATTGCAAGGTGAAGCCAAGCGTGTCTTGTCTTGACATCTGTGCGCACTTTAGCAGCACTTAGATCATGTTATATGCATTAAAAGGGAGAGGGATGCATGTCGAGAGTCGAGACAGTTCACCTCTCTGACCTCCGCTCATCGTGTTGTAAAGGTTAGATCGGGCCCAAAAAATCAAGCCCGACCCGACCCAAGCCTGCGGGCCTAAAGCCCGACCCGGCCAGAGCAATTAACTTGAATTGTCGGCCCGAGCCTGAAACAAACCCGACATAAATTATTTAAGGCTCGGATAGGAGCCTTTCAGCATCAGCACCATGTGTGAGTGGTACGTGGCTACGTGCACGAAGCAGTAGCGCACATACCTGGGCAAGCCAGACAGGTGCGGGGCGTGGGGGCAGATTACATGCCCGAGCCGCAGCTCAATGTCTCCGTCTTCTCTTTGCCGCCTCCTCTTTTCCGTCTCTCTCTCTCTCCTCCTCCTCCTCGTTTTTCATAAACAATGCGCTGCATTTACAAAAGCCTACTTTATACGCAGTAACGGGAACCAAACTGCTTATTTATCCACTGTAAATGAAACGCTGTCCTGAGACATAGAGTGAATAGCGATGTTCACTGTGGCGCCGGTATCAAAGCCTGACTTACAACATGACAACACAGCCAGCACGTGCGACCGCTCCCCGCACCTGCACCACCTCCCTGAATATAACCACATTTTGTATCCAATAGACTAAGCCTATAACATAGATTTTTATTAGAGATTATAATGACATTAATAAAAATCGAAGCCCGACCCGACCCAAACCCGACTCTCATGCGTGAATCTCGGACCGAATGAACAGGTGCTGGGCCAGGCTCGGGCTCGGGCCTAAAATCTAACCTCTATCGTGTTGCTTCTTCATCTATACACTATCACTTCATCATCACCGGCTAAATGATATCATGCTCCCTGTGCGTCTGCTGTCAAATGGCACTCAGCGATGTGTGAATGCACCGCAGTGTTTTGTCTTTATTGCATGTTTTAATAAGAGCACCAGATAAGGTAGGGCTTAGGTCTGAACATGTGGGAAATTTGATTGCAGAAAGTGCAAAACAGTCAACGTTGCCAGTCTAGGGCATTTCCTATTGTCCAAAAAGGACATTAAACTTTGTGGTCTCTAAAAAAATATCGGATTGCAATATTAAAAGCACACTATGCTATGTTTGCAGTGGGTAATCAAAGAATGAATTTGGATGAGAACCTAACCTATTTAAATCTTACATTTGGCTGCGTTCAGTCGACATCTCTATGGAGACGAGCTAAAGACTTCCCCACTCCGAGTAAAATTAGTCAGAGAAGAGGTGAGCCGCTCACAGCAAAGACACATGTTTATTTGTTCAGATTTTAAATGTATATTTGAACAATGTAAACGTGTGTAATAAATATAAATGCTTGTATTTTATTCTATTTATTGGGTAATATGTTACGCGGAGTGGCTTTAAGTGATTCAATATCTGTATCACAATAATCAATTATCACAACACCTCAAGTCTTCATCTGACTGAGATGAACTGTTTTTGCAAACTCAGCCAAAACAACCAAACAATCAGTAGCACTTACAAATGTGTCAAAGTTCAGTTTTGTTAAAGAAATTGATCCTAATTTAGTTCAATTTTACCCTTGTTTTGATCCAGATTTGTCTTTTTTATGACTTCCTCTAGCTGAAAAAACTTGTGTTTAAATAGAATGCAGTCTATCATGTTGAAATTTGGTTAGGTAAAATATCTCATTAATATCATTATCGCAATATTGGACCGCCATATTGCCTGTCGCAAGTTACTTCAGTATAGTACCGCCCTACTTTGTGGCATACTTTTTTTTATTTTTACTGAAAAGCGTGTAGTTTCTAATTTATTAATTGTCATGGGAGTCTCTCATAGCAAGGTCTCGGATTTGATCCTGGGGCAGATCGGGTATTTCTGTGTGGAATATGCATGTTCTCCCAGTGTCTGCGCTTGTTTCTCCTACCTCCTAAACACTCTTCAATAAAGAGCATATCAAACTGCTATATTTAAAAATAGGTGTAAGTGTATTCATTGTCTTCATTTCATTTTCATGGGTCCCTGGTGTGTGAGTTTTGTTCTACAAATTACCAGGCACCTGAGCCTCTAGCTGTAAGTCTCTGAGCGGTCTGTTCTGTGTTGCATATTTGCGGCAGTATAAAATATGCGTGTGTGCCTTTAGTGCTTGTTAGAGCTGGTAGGGGTCGACCCGCGGGACTGAACCTCAGCTGTGCGGCAAATTCTGTTTACTAACTTGAGAGCGGAGTTGTCTGGCTGGTCGGGTCGCGTTTTTAGAAAAGCATCACGGCTGTCTTCTCACAATTAGTGTCCTGTACCTGCAACACGGTAGAGAGTCGAGCAAGTTCAACAAAAGTTTTTTTTTATTTATTTTTTTACATGTTCCAGTTCAAAGCCTTAAGAAGAAATTGTTGAAATAATGGCTCCTTCTCGCCCGCTCTCTGAAACAAAAGGCGGTGTTTTACTGCTGCCGGTATGGAAGCCTTTATTCCCTTCTCCTCTGTGCTTTTAAGCCGCCCCTGGAGCTCTCTTGTGACCATATCAAACAGCCGCTGAGAAGCATTCACACATGGCGCCCGCTATTGATCCATGCTCACTCCGGTGCACCGCGGAGACTGGAGCCGCGCGATTAGACAGGGAGGTGACGCGATAGGGATCAGCACTCTCCCCGGGAGTGGAACAAAGGTGATGCATTTACATTACAATAATTGGCCTTTGCCGCTGACTTTGCCTCAGAATGTAAATAAGCTCTTTTGTCAAGACTTTTTCCCGATGCTGAGGTTGAGGGGAGTGTTCTGTTCACCGGAGATTAAGAAAGGTAATGGAAATGTGGAGCGTTATGGGGAAAAAGGCTACATGTCCTTGGAGTGATATTCTTTTATGAGGTACAGCTTTTGTACGAGTTGATACTTCTTTCAGCAAGTATAATGTGTACAACTGAAGATGGTAATTGATAATACAATCTTTTGGTGTTTTTAGCCTTGATGATCACTGTTGCTCGTTTTTTGTTCTAAGTGGTTTGAATCCAGTTGCCTGCAATGCTGTCACTGTGGCCTTGAGCAACACACTTTATCCACCTCGCCTTTGTGTGATTGCTGCAGGTAGGAGTGGCTTGACTGAGATGTGAAAAATTATTGAAGCCTGTACCAAATTATCACAGGTATGGGTTTATTAATGTACAAAATATGACTAAAATGCAGAAGGCAAAGTGCTTCGTTATATTGTATTGTTCACTTTTGTAAGGCGCATTGAGTTACCCTGTGTACAAAATGTGCGGTATAAATAAACATGCCTTGACTTGCCACTGGCATTCAAGCTATTGCGCTGAGAAATGGGGAAATACTTACAAAAGTTAAATCAATTTAATAATCTGTCTTATAACAAATCTTGATCATACCAATATAGTGCTGTTCTTGGATTCCAAAGTTATGAAATGTACTGACTTTGATGCTTATAAAACAGCCTGAATAAAGAGAGCACAGCAAAATTCCTTTCCAAATGATATACAGAAACATTTATTTACACAATATACAGTAGTTTATACAGCATCAGGAGTGATGATGATAACTGTAAGGGTTGTAACGCAATCTGAACAGGCTCCTGACGCATGCTTTGCTTACACGCAACAGAACAAGAAGGCCATGTCAGTGACACTAGCTGATAGATAACGGTCGACACCATAATAATTCTGAACATGACGTACAGTACAGATAATGTACAAACACATAGACACGAACAACTGATTCACTGATAGGCAGGCACCCTCTCTGCGGAGAGAAGTGCAAGACTAGGATAAAAGGCAACCGTCAACGGAGGTCGGGACTTCACTTCTTCTTTTGATCTGAAGTCACCAGCTGGTTATACTGCTTTGTAACTAGGAACAACGGCAATAAAGGCCTTTTCTTGAGACGACTTCCATCTCCAGTGTATGCTTTGGCTATATCCAAATAACTGTTCTCGCGTGATACAAAAGAACAAAGTCCTTACAAATTGGTGCCGAAACCCGGGACCTCTCGCACCCGAAGCGAGAATCATACCCCTAGAGAATCATACCCTAAATAAAGAAATACAAAATTCATAACGAGTTTGTGCTTCCACTGCCACTGCCAAACTATGGATGATTGAAGTCCAGTTTTAAAACAATGTTCAAGTATGTAACAGATAAGAGGAAATATAAAGAAATAATTTATAGTCGCTAAGTGATTGATTTTTTTTGTTGTTTTCAAAATTGAGAAACTGTGTAAAGCGACAGGAATATATGTAATAAAACTTAACTTCTTCCCACTCCTTGGACACGTGCATGCAGCCTTTACGCTGTTATTTTTTTGTAGAGATGTTCCCACAATGTCTTGTTTGAATCCAGGCTCTTCCTCCTGTGAGGCAAGAGCATTGATCACTCAGCCACCATGCTGCCATATTGTTATAGAATATTCTTAAAGACCTCTCTATTTTCCAATCAGGCTAGCGGCGTACACAAGAACTCCACAGGGCCGGGCATGGTCTATTGGCTGTATTATAGAGTATGAATACAAAAGCTGCGCCTGATTTATGCTTGTTGATTTTCCACTTTTGTAATCCCTGTGAAAACTGCAGAAGTCTCAGCACATTTTGCCATGCCGCTATTTTTAGCCGTGGAATAATGGAATCATCAGAAGCGAGGGCCTCGTGATGATTCGTATTGAACGCATGCACATCGCTTTGTAATTCCCCCTCTTCCACTGGGACCTAAAATAAACGCAATGGCAATTTTCTTGTTTGTTTACCGGGGAGAAAAATGCAACCTGACAGTCTTTTTTGGAGGATGTTTGAGGAGATCAAAGATTGTATAGTACGACAACTCCCTGACAGTTCTCCTCTGCGTGTTAGCAGCTAGCTTTGGCACATTCCACATCCAGTCTCGCAATATTTTCCTGGCACATTTTTTGGCGTGTTGTTTTTGACCCCGGAGCTCCAGCGCTGACAGCACCTGTGATCTGAGGTCAGCGTTAGTATCACACAACAGATGTAGAGCCAGCGTGTGTGCCAGACTGATCTGACAAAGTTTGTACCTTTGTAAATACACCGCAGAGTCACCCACTTGTATTGTGCGCGTATGCAGAACATTATGGCCTTAAAGTCCCAGTGGGAAAATAGTCCAGTGTGTTTGACATCCCTCAATGTCACGGCTAAACTTGTTTGGAGCAGTGGTGATACAGTGTTGTACTCCTGACACGTCAAATGCAGAGAAAGCTCAAAGAAATGAGTGAGACTAGTTGGAGACTCGAGTTGCCGCTGGTCATGGAGATGTCTCTGAGACGTCCATCGGAGATAAGGTGAGTCTCCAGGTAGTCTTGGTGAAAACAAACATGTTCGATTTCAGCGCAGACTGCAGTGCAAGGAGACTCAATATGGTCTCCGCATGGTCTCCGAGAGGTCTCCAGCAGTTGCGTCGCGAATACTATCTGTTGTCCTCAACCTGAGAGACGTTTGTGTGATGTCCCTGCAATGTCTCCGAGAACTGTCGGACACAAAGGAGATTTCTAAGAGACTCCATACGACTCTTTGACATCTGATCTCCTTGGTATCCGACACGTCTCGGAGACATTGCAGGGACATCACACAGACGTCTCACAGGTTGAGGACAACAAATAGTGTTCGCAACATTGCCACAGCTGCTTGAGAGAGTGGAGACCTCTCGGAGATCATGAGGAGACTCCACTGAAATCAAACCTGTTAGTTTTCACCAAAACTAGCTGGAGACTCGCCTTATTGTTAGGGGATATATCGGACACATCTCTGTGACCAGCGGCGACTCTAGTCTACAATTAGTCTCCAACTAGTCTTTATGTATGTGCGCTATCAGTCCGAGTTGATGTTACAGAGATCTCTTAAATGCTGCAGCTACCAACCCAGCTTAAATTGTGTATTAGCAGCAAATTGCTTGAAACGGAGTAAGTTTATTATCATCTTTCCCTTTTTTAATGCAAATGTTGTAAGGTTTGAATTGAAATGAATCACAAAAAGACTTTATGGGTTACATTTTTAATTCTCCTTTCTAGTTTTTATTTTTGCTACCACATTTGCTAGTGTCTTTTGCTCTATAGCCATAGTCCCCCTCTTTGCCTGGCACGCTGTTTTTTGACCCGAAGCAAAAGACCAGACAGCACCTGTGATCAGAGGAGCATTCCGCCATGCACCCAGCAGACACAGAGGCAGCATGGCACCGGCCTCGCTGTGTCTGTGCGGCTTCTGCAGACACACGCCTCTGTGCAATCAAACTAATTACAAACCATCATTCATGCGCTTTCCCCCCTCTGTCCAGGCCCTTTACACATCCACTCAGCCGCAAAGTTGCCTCCATGGGTGGGTTTAGAGCCAGCGGAGTGGTGCCAGTTTTGCCCGCTTTGCAGGTGTGTGATTCCAGGGGTGGTTTCTGGCCCTGATAGACCCCCCCGTGTGTAGGTTGTGACTGGAAGCGCAGCCCCTGCCAAAACTCATTTGCCTGTGATCTGAATTCAAATGGAGCAGCTTGGCTTGGAGAGGCCCCAACAGACTCTGCTTTTGGAAATATGCTGCCATTGTCTGAGGGAAACATGGGCTGGCGCACACAGGGAAATTTATAGTGCTCCAGGCGATGGGTTATGTAGCTCAAAGTTCTTTTCAAGCCATGTTTGTCTTGCTTTCTGGTCTAAAAATATATGTTGCTCAAAAGGCGGGGCGTTTTTTCATTGTAATGTATCTTTGCCTTCTGTAAAGTTGAACCAAATCAGTAAAAATGGATTAACATTGTGTGAAATACTTCCATCATTGCCAAAGGTCACTTGGTTAAAATAATGCAGGTTTTCAAAGTCATCCATTTGACTAGGTTATTTGATCAGAGAAGTTAGCATGTTATCTTTTAAAGGGGGGTATTATGTAAAATCGACTTTTTCAAGCTTTATATCATGTTATTATGTCATTCCCTCATTAAACACATGCCTGGAGTGTTGCCTTGGCTCATTCACATATTTTTGAGTAATCAGTAAAAACTTAGACGGCAGCCATTTTAGGTGTAGCTATGCCTCGTTCCTCCTAGGAACGCCCCCACCTCCTGGAGACGCCTCTGGACCTTTCGTCACCAGCCAAGCCACCAACCACTGCTCCTCAGCTCAGCAGAGCCCCCTCCCCGCACAGTAGTGTTGTTTAGATGCCACAGCAGTGTGCTGAAGGGGGCGTGTCAGAAAGCTTCTTAAAGAGACAGAGGCCTATTTCAAGACGTTCAGTACAGCCATTTTGAGAGAGCAATTTTATTCAAGGCAGTTATTTTAATTTACTGCATATACAGACCAACAGAAGGTTACGTCATCATTGTAGTATGCTATAGACTGGTGCTATGTGATTGAAAAAAGCATAATACCCCCTCTTTAATTCAACCTGAAAAGACTCACAGAGACAGAATAGCGTTAGGAAAGTTTTTTTTTTAACATGGATCATGATTGGGGCTCAGACCCTGGCGGAAGATTACGTTAACGATATGAAATACATGGCGATTATGGATGGTAGTCAGAATCACTGGTGGTGGTAGAGGATGAGACCTGAGGCGGCCAGTTGACAACGACGAGCAGAGCCGAGGAGAGGCCAGGCCGAGGAGGGGCGGAGGAGGGTCGCAGCACAGCTAGTAAATGGCCGAGTGATTGACCAGGGAGCTTAAGAAGGGAATCTGGGCGATGAATGGCTGAAGCAGGAACGTGCAGCTGCGGTGATTGGCTGTCGCAAAGGTGCAGCTTGAGATGGGACTGTGATTGGATGATTGGTAAAGGCTGCTGTTGATGAGGTGGCGATTGATGACAGCTTGAATTTGCGCTGAAGCTTCATAACTCTGGGCATAAAGCTGCGTTTTAAACTCTCCTCTCGAAGGGGAGTAGCTAAATGTGTCAACAAGAAAAGGTGGGGCGTGAAGAAACCTTTGCCTCTCGTCTGAAGAATCAGATGAGAAGCAAATCAAAGCAAACAACCCAGTCCAGTTGGTGAGTTTGAAAATGTCCATGTTTTTGGTACAAGTCAGGAGCACTTGTTGGACAAAGTTTTCAGAACAAACAAACAAACATTCCCTACATACATGTTAATGACTATAAGCATCAGGTCACCACATCATGATTCTAGCTGGTCTCCTGGTCAAGCAATCATTTAGAGTGCCGTTGTAAGTGAATTGGGCTAATTGGCCAGTTTAATCAAAGGTTGTACCCACCATAGAGTAAAGTAACAGATATGCTCCTTTATAGGTTAACACTTAATTGATTTCTGCTCATTTGTATTTCCCGATAGTGTGTTAAAATGATGTTGAATGTCTCTCTCTGTGCCAGCTTTAATAATAAACTTGTGAGAGTCATATTGATTTGTAACATCCACTCTGCTTTGTCTAATTGGGTTGAATCAGGCGAACAACTTTCTTCTGGTTTCTCTTGAAAAGTTATGCACATAATGATCGCCTGCAGTCAGGTTCCAGCAAAAGACATAGGAAATCATTACCTCTTGTATTACTCATGTTTGAAGGTGGGCTCTCTCTTTTTGCAGACTGCTGGAGGCTTTATTTCATTTTGATTGTAACATCCCATTACACAAAAAGGTTAGCCAAATGTTGCTCCCCCATAAGGAACGCTGCAGCGCTGAAAATTACTCAAACTATATTTGAGAGGAACCTGTGTGAGGTAGCATTAATTCAGCGCTACAGCGAGGTCTACTGATGTCATCCGGAGACTTTGGTGGCACAGAACATTTCACACTACGCGCTCATTCAAGCAGTCAGTCCATAAGTTGAACTCTGTTTGCACAGGTTTGAGGGGGAGGGAGACATTTTGGGGCTGGGGTGTTGCTGACAGTCAGTGTGAGAACATGCAAACAGAGAAATGTGACATGTCGCCTCAGCTGAACCCTAATCATGGTTGTACAGTATGTCTCACTGTTAGTTCCTAATATGAAAAAGCAGTCGTGTGGATTAGGTTTTTGTGTAGGTGTTTTGTGTTTTACTTTTCACCATGAGAATTAGTTGTATAGAAAGGTTGTTGTTGCTTGGCTTTCAGACTATGTCTCATATTCATTAAATAAACATCTTTAGTGAAGCCATGGGAGGCATTGTTGTGATTTTTGGCTATAAAAATGAATTGAATAACTTGTGTAGATGAACCATTATTTGTCTTTTATGCCTTGCATTGATCTTTGAGGTCGTAAAATAACATTTCAAAAATGTTAGGGTGGCACCAGGGACCGGCTAAATATTTATTAGTATTGATAGCATTCTGTTTAACTTGCATGCATACATTTGTGCTTTTTTAGGCATATACTCATTATTTGGCAAGGTTTTTGGCAATATTTCCAGGGGTGGCCAGGTCCCCCAGATACGCCCCTACCGTAAAAGGCTTTGATATTAGACAGCGGCTGTCTTTGTAAAGTTCAAAACAGGTTTGTTTTTGGCTCTGACTAGCAGCACGTTTGCAAGTTCCACATAACTGACAAAGTAGCTGCGTTAATCAGGTAAACTGTGCTGTAATGAAGTGCGGCTCGCCAGACGCTGTGCCAGTCCTGTCCCGAGCGTTCCCTCTGAGACTATCCCCTTTCCGCGTCCCGTGGCTCGCTGCGCACACCGCCATCGCCAGACCCCGATAACACACACGCAGCCCACTGGAGACAGATTGGATTGTGTCTAATGCATATTGCGTTCTCCCAGACAACCTGCCACCGCCCGCGTGCTGTAAGTGCTCGTGTATTCCCCAGCTGTCGATGATGGCTCCGGGCCGCAACTCAAGACGGGTTGTGCGCCCAGCTCTGTCCAGGAGGGGTATCATTCAGGACGGCCAGAGACTAATCACCGCTCATTATCAAGTTTTACCGTTTAAACCGGGGCTGCTGGATATCAGGATAGCACGCAGTATGCCGTATTGATCTCCTGTCACACTGAAGATGGGGGCTCAGGCACTTGAAGATGAAAATACACGCTAGCCGAGATAAGTGGGGATAGTTGTGCCTAATTAAGACACAAACAAACAAAGTAAGGAGCAAAACAAGTTTCATTTTATGGAACTAAGGTAAATCTCTTCTCTCCATTCATAGATTCGTAGTGTTATTTATATCTGTCTCGCATTCACAGTCACTTTCACACGGATTCTCATTCACACGTACATAGAGTTCTGAAGACAAGGTTTAGTATTCAGGATGTTTTCATGTCTCCTCTTCTTTTGTATCCACTTAATATCAAAAATACAGAACCTCTTTTCATCTAAAAATGATGAGGGCTAATCTCTTTGTCAGTGCAGTCATTTAAAACCCATATTTGAAGCATTGTTTTTTTATCACATTTCTTGAACATGGGTTGTATTATGCCTTGTTCTTTTCTGTGGCGTTCCGTTATTCTCTCCACATCTTAATCGCGTTACTTTGATTGGTTCTCCTCCAAGACTGAGAGCCCCGAACACACACTGTGCAATTACCTGCTCTTTCCCCTCACGCTCATGTGCAGTGGCAGCGCAATAATGGACTGCCATGGCTTTACAGTTTAATCATTGCTCGTAATTGTCACAAAGCCCGGGTCACAGCTACTGACATGGCTACATTGCTGCACTGCCTCCCTTTTAGATTCATGCGACTTTCCTATTTGCTGACATGCTTTCAAACCTATTTATATTCAGAGGAGGCTGTTCTTACTGTGACTGTATGCCAAACACCGGCGAGAGCAGCTCCCCTCCTCTTGTTCACAGCTGCCTTTAGTCTGAAAGCCCTATAATCGACCTGGCGTAATGACAGGCTCTCCCGGTGAAAATCATTTGTTCCATAGGTCTCGCACCTATTACGGTTTCTGTCAGAACAAACAGCTTGTTCTTTTGTGGTTCTTAATTGCCTTCGATGGGCAGACGCTTCTGTGTCCTTATCAACCAAGATAAGTCAATGCGTACATGGCTTTATTTCCAAGAGAAATTAGTTTATTTTTTGCGTTTTAGAAAAACTTCCGTGAAGCCTGTCAGCAAAGCGTCCTGAGACTCTTTTTATCAACTGGCAGAACTGGCAGGCTACTTTTTTATTTTATCATGACAGTATTGCTCCCTCAGTGTTGCGAAATGTGCTTATAAACTCATTGGTGTGAAGGATTGGGATGTTTGAAATGCGTTATCAAAGTTAGGAATGAATTTTGACCACAACTAACTCTCTTTCAGACACTGAGACACATTTTTCACAACTTGTTTTCTGGTTTTGAGACAAGAATGCTATGTAACAGTTTAATAAATTATGCTTTTAAAGAAAACTAAAGACCTTGATCTAAAGGTTAAAAAATATGTACCATGCCAATAGTGTTTGGTGAGTGCACATTGGAATTTAACAATTTGACAATTGTAAGTGCAATTACAGCTACTATCTTCTTGTAATTGGATGTAGCTGTAAAGCCCTTTGAATAGCCTTTTGTTGTGCTCTATGTGTAATGCCTGTTTCACACCGCACGCCGAGCGCCCTTTGCGGCCGAACTACCTCGCGGCGAGCGGCATGTATTCAGACTGCCACGGGGAAGCGCCTAGAGTAGTATTGGACTCAAAACAACTCCTCATGGTTCATTCTAAAGCAGCACTATTAATTATAAGATAGGAATACAACTGATATGTCTCCTTAATATCCTTTATATGCACAAAATGTGTTTTATGCATACAATCAATGTAGTAGTACATGGAAAATTATGTTAATACGCCTAAAGTTATATTTCCTTATGTATTCCAAGTACAAGATTGGATAGACCTGAAATTGCTTCATAAAAGTGATTTTTGCACATTTGGTGCTGAAAGCCGCTTCGCTGCGCAGCCGACACGCGGAAAAAATGCGCTCGAGTTCCATTTTTGGTTTCAGGAATGGAAGCTTCAGCGGCCCGCGCCCGTTCCCTGCGCGCCGCCTCGGCCCCGGTCTGTACACACACGAGCTTTCTCATCTGCACAACAGGACGCCACTTGAAGCGCGGCTTGCGAATGATGGCGCAGACTGGTTCGCTCGTCAATTCGTTCACGTATCCGCGTGCGGTGTGAAACAGGCCTAAGGACGCAATGTTCTTCACTTTCCTTATCTTTCAATATACTAAAGGTGACATTCTACTAGGGGTGGGCGATATGAGAAAAATAGAATATCACAATTTTTGAATTATAAACTCCCGATTTCAATTTTATCACAATTTTTTTTATAGTAACAAAAATAACTTAAATTACACACTGAAGAAAAAAAAGATTGAATGAATACACTAATTTATTCAACTTTGTGATAATCAACACATCAAAAATAGACTTAGAACTAACTCTATAGATTAAACACAATAAAACTCCAGACAATAAAAGTAAAAGAGTAACACCTAAGTTTGGTAAAGGTTTGATGTTCGTGTCTGTGCTGTTTGGCATCTTTCCTGAAAGGTCTCTCTCATGACGTCAAGCTGCTTTGATGTGACGCTCTATCGCTGTCTGACACTTTCACAATAAGAGTCTTACTAAAGCGATAACATGCAGTGACTTTTATTGTGTAAAAGGTAAACCGGAAGCAGTTAGCTACTTGACAAGAAACTGAGAGTCACGGTGTATTTGGAAAACTTTTATATTATCAAAGACATGGATAAACAGCGCATTTGTGAGCACGGCCCAGGATTTAAATTAAACAAATGAGAACAATGCGGCGCCTGACAGAACTGTAAGGACGAAGGACACACTCGCTTCTTCACACATGTGTCAGGTAAATAAACAAACACACGCTGCGATCTACGCAAAGCAGCAGCGTTAAGGGGAAAGACACTGACATAAATACAGCTGAAATAGAGACAGAACACTGGGTTTAAAAGCTCAGGATGGAGGAGTCTGGTCGTAAACACGCACTGTAGAGGAGTGACTATTCTACACTTATATTTCCTGACAATAGGACCTTGTCTCTTTTGGAGTTAGTTGGATTAGTCTCAGTGTATCTGTTGTCAAGGTTATTTTCTGTTTCGATGATGCAGGTTTGGATAAAAGAACATCTCTTCGAGGTTGATTTCTGCCTGAGTTTTTCTTGCAGCCACTCACCACTCTTTTTCCACTTTAGCGGTTGGCATTTGAAGGAAGCCATTATCGCTGAGTGAGATGGAATCAGACTGGAGCCTTCTCACCTTGTGGCAGACAAACGGTTTCATACAAGGACTACCGTACAAACTGCCACTACGTAGTAAACTACTTCTGTAGAATATCTCCTGTAGACAGAGATGTGCCACTTCTACAGCCGATCATGATACCTTGTTTACGTATGACTACATTTTCCCACTAATTCATACAATCAGGTTTACTACACAACCATTACTGCCTCTTATGCGCTTTCTAATGCTTTTCTTGAGGATGACATTTTTTTATTTTCCACCAGTACATAAACAGAACATTGGTCATGAACGGTCCATAATGTAAATTCAAATTTTGTTGATGAATGTGTCAGTTTTCAATGTATTGTCAGAGTATTGGGTCAACTTCCCACCATGTTTGTAGCTACCTACTATAGTATCAACCTACCCATGTGATATAAGACCTGAAATGTTCTGAATGTTCTGTTTCATGCAGCTAAAGAGTCATAGGAATTGTTAGTATTTGGTACTTTTTATTTATTGCTCACCTTGATAATCACTTGTGGTGTTAGATCAGACAAATGTAAATTGTAATTAATAGAGTTGGAACAATATATATATACAGTATATATCCAGTATAGCAATGCTTTAATGACATCGTCAGGCTTCAATACAGGCCCAGCAAACAATAAAATCTTGATTTATTTTTTACTCAGTATAGATGATTTACAATTTTAATCAATCAATTTTAATGGAATTAAACTTGGAAGGGTCTGCTGATCTTTCGTTTTACTTTTATCCTCCTCATCCACCGGGAAAGGGGGCGGAGTTAAGCATGTCTCCACTCAACGTGAGAGAAGAGCAGTGATTCAGACCGAGGGACACCAAACTGTTTCAGTGGAAGAAAACTCTATTGGTCACTCCGAAACCACAATACCTGGCCTTTGTAAAGCAGCACAGATCGTCGGAAAGTCGCAGACTTCTCTACTGGTGCTATTTCCGAAAAGCCGCTGCGGAGCGGTCTGAAACGCTGCTGAATTGGCCGTGCGGCGCATGGAGTGACGGAGTGATGAGTGTTTTCAAAACGTGAATTAATCGAATTCATTTGATTCAGTGCTCAGCCCTAGTGGACATAAATATAGAATTGGCAAGTTTGGTGCTGATTGGTAACTAAAGAGCCACGCTTTTTATGTGGCTTTGTGACATGGCAGTACACATTGTATTGGCCTCTAATGCATCGTGTCATTGTTTATTGTTTTATTAAAAGGTTCCCCATTAGCGCAGCCAAACTGTCGCTATTCTTCCTGGGGTCCATTGTGTTGTATCAAAAGCAAATGGTTCCAGCCATGGTAATTAAGACCCGGACGACAGTTTTTAGGAAGCCCTCTCCACGCAGGCGATATCCCTCTATATGTTTTGCGTGCGCTCATATGCCTATATATAGTTGACGTGTGATAAGGACTTCCAGTGGGACATTCATCTCTACAGACAGTAAGAAGGACACTTCAAGGTCTGGCCCCAGCACATACAGGAGACGGATGAGGCTGAGAGGATGGAGATGGGGGACGGGGGGGCGGAGGGGCTGGAGCGGGAACAGGACAAGACGACGAGAAGGAAGATAGACTGTAGAACTAATGAGCAGCTGAAAATGGATGAAGCTAGAATTGGAGGATAGAGAGCAATGAGCCTTGTGAAGCAAAGTCCATACATTTATGTGCATATGTTAAAACACACCGTCCATTATTTTACACAGATTCGGGATATGCATATACTGTAGCTATCCATGAAAATAGAACTTAGTTTACCAGGTAAAATGTGTAGTCTTCTCACAAATGTTCAGCCCTGATTTTCTGTTGTTTGAAAGGGAGATAAGCCAAACAGTTTCGGTTTACACTTCACCTCTCACATTTCTTGCTTCGCTGTGGCAGAACAAGATGTGAAGTTCCTGCTTTGGACACTTTTATGGCCTGTGTGGCTCTGTGCAACATCATGAATAATGTAATGTGATTTATCTCCAGAAAAATGATACTATGCGACCGTATAACAAGACAGCCTCACCCTCAGATAACCCTTTAATGGGGTTAGCAACGTGTGTGACAAACTGCAGTCGCCATTCATTTATTTAATGATTCATTTTCTCCTTTTCTCTATTCTGTTGTTGTTGTGATTTTATGTCTTGTGGCTTGCATTGTCAGTGTCTTTATTTATGTTTTACTGTTACTGCAACATTAACACAATTTTAATCACAATGAATGGCCACAAATGGAAAACTGCAATGTCCTCTGTACCAGGGGTTCCCAAACGTCATATTTGGCTTAAAGCAGTACTAAGTAATTCATGCCCCTAGAGGCCATAAGCGCCACTGCAGGTGTCGTAGCATTTATTTATTTTTTACTCTTTAATTGTCCGTGAGAGTAAATACTACGCTGAACGAAAAGACAAAGGGAGAGAGAGATATTGTTCATCCAACTACACTATGGAGATCATTTTTTTTCACTCAAACTTGGCTGTAAATACTGTTTAAGTGGCGCTTGCCCACAGTTAGCTTTGCCTGTTAGCCTGTTAGCTTCTTCTTCGTGATTCCATTAGTGTGTATTGGTGACTCCGACCCGGTGGCAGGCAAGTTGCAATTGTGGTTTTCTGGCCAGAGACTCCAGGGGGAGATGAAAGACCCCCAATCATTCCATTAACACTTGTATTACCCCAGAGGGACTACGAAAAGGATTTATTAAGACAAACGAGTTACTTAGTACTGCTTTAATTTCACTAAAATATACTGTTTTCAATCAAAAATACATCAAATATAATGTCCCGATCCTCACTTTGGGAACCACTGCTCTATACTGCACAACATGCAAGCATCTCATCAACTAAACAAACCAGTCCA
The DNA here is from genome assembly GCA_007210695.1 of Neogobius melanostomus. NCBI lineage: Eukaryota > Metazoa > Chordata > Actinopteri > Gobiiformes > Gobiidae > Neogobius > Neogobius melanostomus. The sequence goes on from VHKM01000496.1 coordinate 483,984, forward strand.
GTTGCCAGTTTTGAAAACATCTACATTTCCATAGGGTCGTCTTCATGATTGTTTGCATCAGTCATTCCCAAAGTCCGGTACATCACGGCCCCCCCATCTACACGAAAATCTATTCAATCTCTTACTCTATTAAATTGCATTAAGAAAAAAAAGGCAACATTTAGCATTGACTGCAGCTAAATACTGGTTTAAAGTGGTACAATTGACATATTACAATTTACTCTGGCCACATGGAAATACGTTTTGTTTTGTTTTGTAGTAGACTATTTTATAAATATCAAATGGCTAATGTGAGCATCCGAAAAATATTTTGCTGTTTAGCACCGACAAAAACTGCATTGGCACCCCAGCCTAAGCCAACGGGAGACACTTCACATCTTGTTCTGGCCCAAAGCCCAGATAAATTGCGTTCAAAACGAATGCCAATATTCAACTTACGGCAGAACGAGGGAACTACTAAAGAGGAAAATAGACATTTAGATAGATCTGGAAACCTGAATGGGCTGCGTATAGCTTTCAAACAAGGTCTATCTTTGTATTTAGATGTATGTGGCACTGCACACTTAATTTCCATTTGTCAAACATTTAACTTTTATTGATTCCTAAACCAATCAAACCTTTTTAGTATTGACCTAATGCATCTCTACTGAAAAATATTTTTGTTGTTGTTTGTATACCTTTCTATTATCTGTAACACTATCTGATTAAACCATTATTGGAGGCTTTCTATCGCAAACCCCACTTAAGTAAGCACAGACACATGACTCCTACACACGCAGGCCTCACATTAGCAGCTTTGAGTGTGAGTCTCGCACCCGAAACACAGCTGACTGGCCGGGGGGAAAGTGATTCGCTTCATTTAGCACGTGATGCCGGTGTGGAGCCTCTGAAGTGCTCCGCAGGTGTACGTTTGGAAGCATCAGCAGCTTTCACACCTGCACACCACCATCCGTCTAGTGCTAGAGGTATCGCCCACACTAATGTGTCTGGGCATCAAGGAGTCCTTTTTTTCAACATGCAATAAATCGTATGTTTCGACACGTGTGCTTCAAATGCACAACGTGTGAACAACGCTGTGAAAATATCGTATGGCAAGAAAAATGGCGATAAATATATGTGTTTGAGTCATGCTTTGAAGTGTCAGTGCCATGTGACTGAGGGGATATGTTTACAATAGTCTTGTTGCGAATCTGCGTCTCAAGTAATTCTATAGCTTTTATCATTGAGCGAGTACATAAAAAAAGAACATTGTTTTCCTTGTCAATGGTAATGGTCAACGCACAGTTGTGTAAGAAAATGCCCTTGATTTATTGTTCAGTTGCTGAGAGACAAGTGATTCAAGCAAGCTATAGTTTTAAAGGGAAGGTATTATGTAAAATCGACTTTTTCAAGCTTTATATCATGTTATTATGTCATTCTCTCATTAAACACATGCCTGGAGTGTTGCCTTGGCTCATTCACATATTTTTGAGTAATCAGTAAAAACTTAGACGGCAGCCATTTTAGGTGTAGCTATGCCTCAGTCCTCCTAGGAACGCCCCCACCTCCTGGAGCCGCCTCTGGACCGTTTGTCACCAGCCAAGCCACCAACCACTGCTCCTCAGCTCAGCAGAGCCCCCTCCCCGCACAGTGTTGTTGTTTAGATGCCACAGCAGTGTGCTGAAGGGGGCGTGTCGGAAAGCTTCTTAAAGAGACAGAGGCCTATTTCAAGACGTTCAGTACAGCCATTTTGAGAGAGCAATTTTATTCAAGGCAGTTATTTTAATTTACTGCATATACAGACCAACAGAAGGTTACATCATCATTGTAGTATGCTATAGACTGGTGCTATGTGATTGAAAAAAGCATAATACCCCCCTTTAAGGTTTACTTTCAGTTTGTCCAAATAAATAGTTGTAAATGTAAAGACCACCCCCGATAGAAAGGTAGGTTAATATGCGTCCTTGCAATGCATTTAACTTCAAACTTCCATTTATTTCCCTGATATTGTCAGTCTTTGCTGCATATTGCTCAGTATTTTCCCCCCAAAAAAGAAATGTTTTGCTCCTGTGGGTGCCAACAGTCATTTGAAATTGAATCTGCAAAGCCTATCAAAAGAATAACATCGTTCCCACCTCTCAGACTGATCAAAACCTTGGCGTTAAAACCGATTCTCAATAGTGCAATTTGAAAGTTTTTTACGCAAACATGACAGCGCTTTTCACTCCATCCACAAATGCCCAATCGCATGTCAAGAACGATGTGTCTAAAGCAGTATTGGAGTCGCCGCGCGGCCTCGGGAAGCTCGCTGCTAAATTAATCGTATATCTCCTACCATTGTTGCCGGTTGTCGAAAAATGCCTGGGCTCGCGTTTTCCATTTCCTCATCCGGACCAGGCGCACACTGCACTCCATTCTCCGCTCATCTCTGCTTTGTTCTGTTTGTCTTTCAACACTTATCAGCTTCCCGCCATTGAATCAACGGCGAATGAAGCGGTAAAATGAGTTTGCTATCTTCCCTATTATCTGGTGCTTCGTATATAGTTATGGGTAGGGCCGAATCATATGAGAATAACTGTCTTCAATATTGTGATATCAATATTATTGCCATATTCTACGAAACCATTTCAGCACATCCATTAAAATGAATCAAAAACTGACTTATTTTGTGCAATTGATTTCTTCTTCTTTTGCTACACCACCGCCCCCTAATTCCCATTCAAATGTAAGCCTGGGAACCTGTTACTCAAAGGAACATACTATTCAGCACTCCATCTTCGTGTCTCAACGCCAAATCTCCAATCACTCTGCCGCTCCCTCCTGGCCCGGCTCTCCCGTCAGGAGGCAGATAGGGAGAATCCACAGAGGAACTCAAGCCTGCAGTGTTCGTCCATCTGAGAAATTGACAAGTCTCTCTGCCTCTCGCACAGTTCCCAAAGAGCTTTTAGGATAAGGCGGCGAAACCTTGGAGCTAAAGAAAGAATCTGACTGACTTTATAGGACTGAACTTTTGAGGCCAGGACCGATTCGGGTTGAATGTGTAACAGCATAATCAAGAGGTGTTGCAGAGGGTTTTCGGTTACCGAGGCTTTCGGGGACTTAAGATTATTGATTTGGTAAATAGGAAATGCCCTTCTATATGCCCTCACTGTCTTGTGAGAGTCTGGTGATGGTAGGAGATGTGGGACACTGCTGCCCTCTTATGGTGTTGGCCAGACCGACCAGAGTTCTTTACATAAGGACTGAAAAAGTACATTCACTGACATTTTAATGGCAAATTCGACTTGACTGGCATGAAAATAAATCCTGAAAATGAAAAGAGAGTTTTCATGTTGATCGCATTTTTGCATTCTCACATCCCCACAGTCGTATTTTAGCAAAGATGTTCAACATTACAATGCTGTTCAATTGTGTGTTTTGAGTACTTCATCTGGTCAAAAGCTTGTGATACATTTTGTGGTTGCCAGAGCTGTGGATTTTGATCAGATCTGCCTTTTATGTATGGAAGACTTCATGGAAATAAAGGTTGGATGTATCTGTTTACCCACTGCTCCATGTGAGAGTGGCAGACGCAGGCGGCAGAGCTAAGTGTGTTGCGTTGCAGCGGTGGGGTTGCATTCGATAATTGCTACAACAAATTTACGTTCCTCATGAGTCTTGTTAATGTAGTCAGTACACTCAAGAAACCACAGCGCATCTGATGAGTTTTACAGCACTCCAGGTCCTGTATTTGTTTGACAACTTATTAAGAAGTTAGTAAAATTGACATCACGCTTATAGACAATCGCGACAAGGGACGATGCTGGGAAAGGTAGCAATTATAGCTCCCTTTCTATTTATATTACCTGCTTGTTTAAGTTCAAGATATGCATTATTTAACAGCGGGTGGTAACAGTTTCCTTCTACTGTATTGTTGTACCTTGTCGTATTTAGCAACGGTATGAGACGCAGTGCATTATCAGACCGTAGTTAATCACACCTTGAACAGCTTAAGGTCAAACAGCAGCTCTTTGCTTTGAATTATACATTGCATTGCATGTAATCTCTCAAAAGTTCTTAAGAATGTCACTTTGTAATTTCGATGATGCTAATGCGTAGTTAATGCTTGACCTTGAGAGTGGAGCAGTACATGAACATAGATGCATTCAGTGTAGAATGTGCTATACTGGTTTAAACAACCTGTGTTGCCTTAAACTGCACAATCTCAGCCTAAATGGAAACGCAGAACCTCATTGAGAGCTCTCCAGAATTCACTAACAGAGCTTAAACTACAAGAGGCCTGCATTAGCACTGATTAGGACTTGACTGGGGACAGATGCTGGACATGAGGGAATTATTGCAAATTGTTTTTTTCTTTTTTTTTGGCCATAGGATACGTCATCCCAAACATAAATGTAAAACACTGTTTTACAATACATTATGTAAAACAATGTTGTTGTTTTTTCTGAATATCAGCATTACTATTGTTATCAGTATAGTAAAACCTGTATTTGATTGGAGCATAATACAGATAGGTCATGTTTATCCTACATACCCAACCTTTTAATATTAAGTTTGACAACACCAAAATTACTTAAATGTAAACATGCTTTCACTGTTTAGTGTTTGGGATACTTTAATGCATACATTTAAACGCAATTTGAGCACATATACAGTTGTGCTCAACGGTTTACATGCCCTGGCAGAATTTTAGATTTTTCGACTATTTTTCAAAGAACATGAAAAATAACACAAAACGTTTTTTCACTCATAGTTAGTGGTTGTGTGAAGCCATTTATGGTGAAATAACTGAGTTTGCACTTTTTAAACCATAATGAAAAATGAAAGTACCACAATGACCCAGATCAAAAGTTTACATACATAACCTAGTTCTTAATACTGTGTATTTCCCCCTTTAACATCAATGACAGCTGGGAGTCTTTTGTGGTAGTTGTGGATGAGGTTCTTTATACTTTCTGATGGTGAAGTGGCCCATTCTTCTTGACAAAAAGCCTTCACTGCACATTTGAGCTCTTCCTACAGTCGTTCAATGATATTGAGGTCAGGTGACTGAGATGGACACTAACGGGACCTTCACTTTATTCTGCTGGAGCCAGTGGCATCAGCGAACCACCTCCACACTTCACAGTAGGTATGGTGCACTTTTGTTGTTGTCAACAAGGCCAATGATGGCTGCGCTTTGTTGTGTATGAAATTCTGCCATGGTATGTAAACCTTTGAGCACGACTGTACCAGTACATGACATATAGAACCAGCTGATGGTGACAGCTTCTCATTTTGATTGTTTCATCACTCAAATTGGCTCTGCTACTAATTATTTCTCGCTGACAGAGAAGCAGATTATTTTAAATGCTTCTTTCCTCTTAATGCGAAGAGAGGATGTGTCCTGGCATTTTGTATAGGACTGAATAACTTTCTCCTGTTTCCCTAAGTTATGAGATGTAAAATACCACTGCTAAGACATCCAAAATGCCAGAATAAATATAGTACTTTTTAAATCTTATGGCCCCACTGGCCTCCCCTGAATTCCACCTTTCTTCAAAGTGCTTAGAAGGAACTCTTGTCCAAATCTGGGCCGACTGAAGTGTGTTTTACATTCGGCGATATATATATTTTCTCTTGGCGGTGCTTTTGAAGGAGAGCAGCTTAAGAGGAGAGATGAAATGGAATGCAGAAGACGCCTGCCTCGGAGTGAAGTGACTGCGCTTTGTTGTGTCCGCAGTAGAACAAGGACGAGGCGCGGCAGACATGATTGCTTCACAGCGGGATCAGCGCAGGCGCCAGAGTGGAGGGGGGGGAACTGCAGGCAAGACGTACTCAAGATAATGTACAGTTCCACAAGGATTCAGACGGGGGCGGATAATGTGAGAATAAAAGAGTCTCCATTGAACCCTTAAAGATGTGGACACTTTCTTGAGTTATAGTTACTACTAATCAAATATTGCACCAATACAAGTAAAAGCTGCTCAGTCAAATTATAGACAAAGTACAAACTAGGTTGAGTGTAAGGTAGAATGATTTTGCAACTTAAAAAAAAAACATGAAGATTGCGTAAGAATTCACCTGTACAGAAACACGACAGGGACAAACCATTTTGTGTCATGAGTCAGTGGCATTGACAGTACATCTGTGCACCATAGTGGTTGGAATTCTGCTTTGAAGCCTGTGTAGAAATATAGTGGAGTAGAAAGTTTTGTATTTATCTTTCAAAAAATAGTAGGTATTCAAGTAAAGTTTGTGCATCTTTCTCTGGACTCCCGGTATCTCCGTTCCTGTTCATCACTTTGAACATCTCCCAGCAGTAGAGAAGTTCATAATAGATCCTTGAGGATCCTTGGAAACGATAGAAATACTGTATATTTCGCTGATTTAGATTCTTACTGTAAAAGTATGTTGGGCCGGTATGTGGACTCCGGTAGTTCCTGAAATTAAGAAAGTAAGATGGAATATTCAGAAGCCCAAACTTGGTTCAAACTTGTGGAAAATTGTGCAGAAATGTCCTGAAAAGCTTGCGTGATTCAAATAGTCAAAATAGCCTCACTTTTAGCCCTTTTCCACCAAGCTGGTGCCGGTGCTGGTTCCGGGCCGGTTCCAGTTTCAGAACCGGTTCTTTCGTTTTCCACTGAAAAAATGTTGGCTCTTGGTTCCAAAAACTGGTGCCAGTTGGGAACCAGTTAAAAGCTGGACCAAGAAACGAGCACCAGTGATGTCAGTGGCTGGGGGTGTGGCTTTCTCTTCTGACAAACAACCAATATTAGTTAGTTAGTTCTTATAACTTCCTGGAGAAGCCAAAACAGTCTCTGTGGTGGAAACTAACTGTTGTTTTGCTTTATGCTATTTAGCTCCAGCTAAAACAAGAGGGAGCAGTTAGAAAGAAGAAATCAAAATGTTAACGGCTGCTGTGACAGGAACATAAACTTATTTGTGTGGTATTTTATAACCAGAAATGGCTGTAGTAAGATGTTACTACAACTACGATGTTGTTTTATGTGACAGTTGACTTCCCAAAGTGTTGCTATGGCAATAGGCAGAATACCAGCTCTCAATTTGGTGGAAAACCAAGTCAGTACGGAACCAACCCGGCACCAGAACCAGCTCTGAACCAGCCCAGAACCAGCTCCGAACCAGCACCTTGGTGGAAAAGCCCTATTTATGTTTCATTACTGCCTGGGCGTTCACGTTTAAAAAAACAAGCTCCGAAATCCATCCGTGCCGGCTCTGGGTTAAGTATCATTGACGAGTGCAGACAGTACACTCGCAGACATGTTGGAGGTCAGTCTGAGTCTAATCCCAATCCAAATATTGTGTGGGTAAAGGATTTGTTTATTGTGTGCTCCTGTGAGGCATCGGGGCAGTAATCCCCATGTAATGAAGTCTACCTACACTCTGTCTGCAACTGGCTTTACAACCTACCGCGTCTCCAACAAGGGTTTTCAACTGTTCAGTGATGGCTCAAGCTCCACACGATACATAATGCAACTAAGACAGATCGTTTGTATACACGGGAACGGGAAGTAGGTTACTTGGAGGAAACACATTCAAACGTTTTTGCAATTAAGAGGCACTTAAAACATGCATGTGTTTGTGAATAGTGGTGGCCTGTCCTACTTTTTGCGGAAGCCTCTAAATGCTCTGACATTGTGTGTTGGCTTGAGTTTGGAGACTGCTGCTTTTAGGAATTAGCAGTATTTGTAAAGAATAAGTGTGTCAGGTGTCCGTTGATCTGATTGTAAGATTGTAATTATTAGTTATTGTGTGTTGACTGAGCTATACAAATAGATGTACTTACGATACGAGTATACCTTTATATGTCTCTTACAAAGGGGAAATTATCGTATTCTTGCAGCAGCTATTCTGACTGCATTTGACAGTGTGTTCTAGGTCGTCAAAAATCAGTCATTTTGGGATATTTGTCGTGGTTCTTAGTCTTAGCGTGTCACGTGACAAGCCTGCATGTGTGTGTGTGTGTGCGCGCTGTGGCCTCTGGAGTGAGTCACATGGGGAGGATTAGTGCGGATAATGTCCACTGCCAAGAGCCTCTTGTGTGGAGCTTCAGCTTCACCACCGCTGCCTCTAAGTATACCCACTGTCTCCACACACTTAAACACAAGCAGACACGGTCAAACTGAGCGCCTGCAAGGTCCTCTGTCTCTGTCCTTCTCCTCAGCGGGGGTTAAACAAGACGATTTTTGAAGCCTAAAGACTGTCGACATAAAGGCCTTGAAGTGGCTTGACAGACATCCACATAAAAAGGCATGGTGGCAGCAATCGCCTTGCTGCTTTGTTTATCACAAACAAAGACCTGTCAGTCAACTGGAGGGAGAATAAAAGATGTGATGATCCAACACAGCCATTGCCAAGATGCGTAAACAATGGCTGAATTCAGTGTGGTACATGCAGGTAGGTATAGTGCTTTTAAACCATTGCCCACTTAGAACAAATAAAACTTAATTTACTTTTTGTGCAGTGGCTGTGATTAAACTATTCAACACAGAACAACAGTGTGAAGGGATTTACAGATATACATATGCATTAAAGGGGGGGTATTATGTAAAATCGACTTTTTGAAGCTTTATATCATGTTATTATGTCATTCCCTCATTAAACACATGCCTGGAGTGTTGCCTTGGCTCATTCACATATTTTTGAGTAATCAGTAAAAACTTAGACGGCAGCCATTTTAGGTGTAGCTATGCCTCAGTCCTCCTAGGAATGCCCCACCTCCTGGAGACGCCTCTGGGCCTTTCGTCACCAGCCAAGCCACCAACCACTGCTCCTCAGCTCAGCAGAGCCCCCTCCCCGCACAGTAGTGTTGTTTAGATGCCACAGCAGTGTGCTGAAGGGGGCGTGTAGGAAAGCTTCTTAAAGAGACAGAGGCCTATTTCAAGACGTTCAGTACAGCCATTTTGAGAGAGCAATTTTATTCAAGGCAATTATTTTAATTTACTGCATATACAGACCAACAGAAGGTTACGTCATCATTGTAGTATGCTATAGACTGGTGCTATGTGATTGAATAAAGCATAATACCCCCTCTTTAAGTATTAGCAGCAGGTACGTACGAGTGTGGAGTGTTTTATAACTTAAAATAGATGAATAAACTACAGGCCAATGTGAAAAAATGTCTGCTTACTGTAAGAAATGTATTGCTACTTGCTTCAACCATATCTAATACGAGTTAGGAGAAGAACAATGTGATCTTCTGTCTATGCTTCTGTTCTAACATTGTTTCAATAAGTGTCCTACATTGAAAAAGTACTGGCAGATCCATTTTGGCCGAGATACAATGTTGGTGATAAGAACAGACTTGTTTTTCTCAAGATTGCACCTAATGTCTGAAGATAAGGTCAGTTTGTGCGTCTGGATTAGGGGCTGGACTAACAAGTATATAGAGACGGGCACGAGACTTGATCGGCAGACTTCCTGATATTGTTATGATGTAACTTGTATGTGCGCTTTTAATCAAATAAAGGCTTCTTCGAAAGAACTCACTCTCCTGAGGTATTTTTCTTAAAGTCCCGGACGGAGTAAAGACTGACGGCAACTACAGAAAAGAAATAATTAGTTGTAGCGTCTTAGTGCTGAAATTATCCAGTGTCCAGGGAAGCTGCCTTGACTATAAAAGCACAGAGGGGCACCATCTGTTTTGTTAATTTGGCAAAGTCTTTAACAGCAACATTCTTTGTTGACTTGTCTGTGCAGGTGTCATTTCGTACAACTTTTATTGTTGACATTTTTAGGTAAACAGACATCGGTAATATTTGCAAAGTTCATTAACTCGTGCAACATAATTAGTTTCTTCAAAGACAGACTGGTGATGGAACACTGGTCACAGAGCTGTCAATCTCTGGGAAAAGACGAGATAATCCCTCACAGTTATTGTTGAAGTCAGTAAACAATGGCTTCCCCAAGATGAGAGAGTTGACCGGGCCAGGCGAGCCGGCTTCCGCCTGTGGACTGCACTCACTCCTCCCAACACTTCTCCACACTCCCTGCCCCCGATGTTTGTGCAGCCTCTCTCTTAATAGCTTTCCCTCCTACTCCATCTTCGCCTCCAATTGGACTGCTAATTATGTAAAGTGCCGGGCTCGACGGAAAACACACAAATACGCGTGCGCACACTCACAAGACTGACAAGTAGCAGCTTAATTACCCTCCGAAATGAAGTCTTTGGAGCCGCCTGATATCTCCTTTAAAAATACGGAAGGGTCTAAGTAGCGCGCATTGAAGACGCATAAACTGAGCACCTGCAGAATGTTACCAAAGCCCGCCATTGGCTTTCAGTCGACGCCGAATAGCTATAATCACAGCTGTAACGCCTCTCGGTTAGCGCCTCACAAATGTGGATTCATGTTTGTTTCCTGAAGCAAGCACGCAGTTGATTTACTCGTCGACTGAAATATGGTGCAATGTTTGAATGGGGAGATGGAAAGGTCACAGAGACACAGGCTACAGCTTCGGAATAGTGTTGTAATGTATGTTTATGGTGACGAAGTGGCTCGCTGCAGGCAAAGACTAGGAGTTGGAATGGAGTCTTGTGTGCGCAAACTTTTTCAAGCACCACCATAGAAAAGAATAACCTGTCTAATTGTGCGTTTCCATTTGTGCTTGGAGGTCGGAACTTGGAGTTGGAGCCTCCCCCCCCCCCGAGTTTCAGTATTCCAGTTGTCAAGTCGGAAATGTTTATGACAAATAATTTAAGAAGCGACAAAGCTGGTAAAAATCAGACAAAATATGTTCCTAATTAATCATTTAGAGAGCTCAGTAAGTGGTGGATGTTAGCAACATTAGCATCGCAAAGCAAACAGTCCACTTACAGTATAAGAGGCTCAACCACAGTGCAGGAGCTGAGTGATAGACAGCGAGCGGGCAGGAGAGGACAACTAAAGGGCTAAACTAAAAGGGTTTGTGAGGATCGTCTGACTTTCCCAGTGGGGGATCCGACCTCGGGGAGCGTTCCAGTTTAAATTTCCCACTGGAAGGGCCGGAAAGTTCAAATGGAACATACCGTAAATATGCCAAGATCTAAACCTGGTCAATAGGTGACATCACAACATTTTTCAATCACATAGCACCAGTCTATAGCATACTACAATGATGACGTAACCTTCTGTTGGTCTGTATATGCAGTAAATTAAAATAACTGCCTTGAATAAAATTGCTCTCTCAAAATGGCTGTACTGAACGTCTTGAAATAGGCCTCTGTCTCTTTAATTAAGAAGCTTTCCGACACGCCCCCTTCAGCACACTGCTGTGGCATTTAAACAACAACACTGTGCGGGGAGGGGCCTCTGCTGAGCTGAGGAGCAGTGGTTGGTGGCTTGGCTGGTGACAAAAGGTCCAGAGGCGTCTCCAGGAGGTGGGGGCGTTCCTAGGAGGACTGAGGCATAGCTACACCTAAAATGGCTGCCGTCTAAGTTTTTACTGATTACTCAAAAATATGTGAATGAGCCAAGGCAACACTCCAGGCATGTGTTTAATGAGGGAATGACATAATAACATGATATAAAGCTTGAAAAAGTCGATTTACATAATACCCCCCTTTAAGAGCCTATAGTTTACAATTGAGGTGCTGGGCAGCTAAAATTGAAACAGTGGTAACTATAGTAACTGTCAAAAGGCTGATTTTTATTTAGTACCTGGTTTATGGTGAATATCTTTGTTATTCATTGGTATACTGTATTTACATGAAACAAAAATTGTCTCAAAGTCGATGTCTTTCAACACAAAGAACTAAGGTCACATTATTTTCTCAATAATAGTGCTTGATGTTGGTCAGTTGAAAGGACTTGTATATGATTCGTATGGCGGGCTTGTGAGGCCAGTTACTAGACTACAAATATGATCGGGTTCACATGTGGAATTTCTGATCGGGAACAATGAGTCTCTCGTAGACTTGTATTGGACCCATCCCTCGATCTGAGATGATTTAAAATGTAGAACATGAGCCTAACCTATTACAGCCGTTTACAGACTAGGGTTGAACACCTGCCTGTACCGACGGACAAACCTAAAGATGACAAAATAAATAAAATTGTCTCTATATTATACAGCCAGAGGACCCTTGAAGCAATCCATGAACCAGTAGTGGTTTGTAATCGTACCACAGTTTGAGAAACACTGCTCTCAACTGTACCTTTTCTCTTGGCTTAACAAGCAGTAGAACAGTTATTTGTATTTTTTACCTGGCTGCCTATTCCTTTGTGATCTCACAAACAGGTGCACTCTCACAAGGACAACACTTGAGAATGTGGCAATCTTTTATTTTTCTGTCTCAATATGAATAGTAGTGATTGGATGTAGTATATTTATGGATAAATCAGGGTAAAGATAACGAAGGATGCTGTGAATGTTGAAGTAGAGGTGCAACAGTGTTAGGAAAGGACGAAACACTTGACACAGAGGCTCAGGTGGTCGTCTCAAATGAGTTGGCAGTTTGATCTAAGGTTGATACTGTCATTGTGTCCTTGGACTACTCACTACTCACCTCTGCCTGAACATGGTGTGCTAGTTATTGATTGGTGGTGATCAGGGAGGCCGTTGTCGTTCTCTGTCATCCCTAATGTACAGCTACCACCACAGAGCGTTAGGTCCATGTTGTGCTCGTGCAGTCTGTTACTTCATCTGGAGCTGTTGTATTTGCGACACGGATTCTACTTTCAAAATGGGGTCACCAACAGCGGCACTGAAGTACTGCTCTACTTACAAGGTTTGTTCCCATGACTTTCGTTGACATGCACTGTAACCCGTTTTTATGTCATTAGACACAAACATTGCCACATTAAGTCTGTCAAATCTGTTAATTCAAGGTGCAATACATGTTATTTTTACTTACCTGCTACTATGTATTTGCGCACTGTCAGTCACTGCCAGTTATTTAGGAAAGATGGGACTTCTCCCTCCTCTAATAGCTAGCTTCAGTGGTTTCAAATTAACCGAGTGCATCTTCCAAATAAACCCTCCATTTCCGTGTTTGGGTCTTCTGTCATTCAAAGTGGAAAGAGGCACGCATTGGGAATAAATTACATCAGACCGCCGTCAAGCAAAAAAACTCCATCTCTCTTCTTAGAGCAGGAAACGTCATTTAGCTATAGCACTTCTGAGATGATCGCTGACAGCCAACAAAACAACTTATGTGCTGTCAGAAACACTTCTTTTCAGTATGGATCAAAGCTATAGTTACATAGAAAGCACTTGCATTGCTCAAAAAAAAGGCTCATTTAGTAAATTGGTGTCTTACTCCTGGACACACTGACCATTATGAAAGAGGACTGATTGTGCTTCATCCTGGCTTTTGAAATACTTTGACATTTTTCTATTGGTACTATATGTATACTGCTTTCTATAATATCTTAGCAGCACTTTCCCTTGTTTTTGGTGTCCTCTGCAGACAACAGTGGGGAGTGAAACATTTAAAAAAATACAAATAAGATGTATAATCCCAAAATCCTTATAGGGCAAGTGACTATTTTGGTAATTTCCGCACACTTTACATATGGCCTCCCTGCTGCACTCAGTAAGGTGAAGAGTCCTCACTCAGCCAATCAGAAGAGATCACCCTACATCACAAATCCCACCTCTGTGGCATTTGACCAATCCTGTTCCTGTTTTCTCTGAAGTCTGAAAAGATCCAAGTCTGGCTAAATCATGGTACATTTCTTTACATAACTTGAAAACTAACCATGGAAAATTGATGAAACCACACATTTTATTGTGAATAATTGTGCTAAGTTATAAAATATGTGTTGGTTTTGTAAGATGTAGCGAATTAAGTGAAATTACAGCATGAAAAAGGCAGGCACCATATTTGATCATATGCCCTTTTCACTTAAACCTAAAGTTAATTAGTTTTGTCCATATTTGGACATGCCCGTTACACCTATTATTCATAGCCTATTTACTTGACAAAAGAACCAATAAACCCTAGGACTATGTTTTTATGTTGCCAAAGGTTATTTTAGTAAAATTTGAGGTAAACAATATTGGAGGTGACTGACCCCGCCCACTGCTCACAAAGCAAAATCAGATTACAAAAGCTCTTGCCTATGACAGGTGTGATCATTCAAACATCAATATCACAAAACACAAGGTCTCCTGAATACCAGCACCCCCGAGACCTGAAAGTACTTTTGTATATTCAAATGTAAACTTTTGTATTATTTTTACCCTTAAAGGGCAATGAACCAAAAATGGTAACTTCGCCCACATTGATTTTCTGCATGATCATGATTTTTTTTAATGTTACAACAGAAATAAACTTGTGTTATGTTCCCCAGTAACACTCTAAATAATAATTTCATTTAAAGTATTTCAATGAGTGCCCTATAAAGGGTTAAAGATTACTAGACAATTTAAGAGTTGAAATGATAAAAAGGATCAGGTGAAGGTACAGACTTTTGACATAAACAACTGAAACAACGATTTCAGTAGTTTCTGGATAGAACCAGAAACAACTTGGGTATGCAGAACTGAAAGTGCTGGAAGTGTTGCACAACTAAGCGCTCGCTATATGAGGATATTTCCATCGTTGCAGAGGTTTTCAAAATGTCTGGCTAAAATTAGGTAGTTATTGAAAATATCTACTGACATCTTATTAGCAATTATTGTTCACAATGTTTATTTCTCACATCCATATTCGGGAATTCATGAAGACAACTTTGAGAGCGCAGTGACAATTATTCTTTCTCTCACCTTCATTTTCACTGTCCCGGCCTGCCGCTGTCACTTACATCATAGATATATTTCAAGTTACACGTAAAGAACACCTTTAGTTCCTTTAAGTTTAGTTAGAACTTCATTGGTTCCTGACGCACTTTCTCTCACCTATCTTTTATTCATTGTCGATGTAGTTGGGCATTAAGTCATGCTCAGCCCAGTATTAATCAGTTTGTGTTTTCCTTACCGCATGAGAAAACGTGCACAAATCGATCTCGGGAAGAGTGACATTGCTTCGTTTAGTTACACGCAGCTGCAGAGCCTCCGCCTACATTTTTTTACAGTATTCCCTGGACGTGTTCCGAGGCTGCAGGGCTATTTTTCCTTTAGAAGCCAAGGTGTCAAAGCAGGTATTTCATGGTCGAATACACATTTAATCTGCAGTGGTTCCCGGGAGAAATGGCGGGTCTGGCTGATGCCCCTCTGCCTCTCCTGCTCCAGCGCTCGCAGCGTTTACATTTTACAGAGGAGGACAGAGAATAGTCCAGCCCCGAAGCGCCCATGCCTCCATTTGAATCTCTCTTCTGACTCAGTTTAGCAGCACATAGTGTCAGGGGGCCACATGCAAAAGGAGAAATGTGAGTTTTAAAATGCATGTAATTGTCTTCTTTGCTGCAACAATACACTGAGGACTGACTGGACAATGGACGGCCTCTTCTGTATGAGATTGGTTTCAATTTTGAACATTATTGGTGTTTTAATGAGTATTGAGGTTTGGAGACCGATGCCGACAAATTCTGGATATATAATATGATACGTTTTAGTGGCTGCTCTTAATAGTAAATATCAGTTTTGATTCAGGGTTTAAGTTCAAACATGTAGCCTACTGTTTAGGGCCGGTACATTCTGTTCGATACTGGTACTAATGTACTTGGTTTACGATACCGATGCCTGAATCATACTTTTTTTTTCCATACTTTACTATATGTCATCAAGAACCAGTAAATAGAACAATAATGTGTGGAGGAAATTTACAATATCGGGGTCATCTCTGTTAAGAAATGTGTGAATAATTTAGAAAAAATGGGGGCGAATGGGAGAAATTGTGCCAAAAATAAGGAATAATTGTGAAAGAAGAAAGAAAGAAAGAAAGAAAGAAAGAGTTGTAAAAAATGGCAAAAGAGGAAAACATTTGGGGAAAAATATCGAAAAATGTGAAGAAGGAATTTGCAAACTCATTAAAATAAATGGGAAATATTGGTGAAAACATTATGTGAGCTGAAACACCCAAATAACTTACTTTAATGCTGTCCCTGGACCAACTGCATCAATACAGTATTTTTTTTTTTTTTTCGGTACCTGCTTTCGATACATATTTTTTAAATCAGTAGTACCTCTTTTAGAGGTACTACTAAAGATGAGTGCATCAATGGGTCCAAAGTTGTTCAGGTGCTCTTCGAGGACAAAAAAAACGTGAAAAATGAAGTGTTCAATGCACTCTGATAGGTAGGATACTTCATTTACCATATCGATATCGTTTAAGGCGAGACACGGGAGGTGAAAGTATTGATTTTCACGCAGTGGTCGAAGTGGAGATTTTATCTATTTCCTCCCTTTACGTCTTAGTTTTCATGTCAGAGTATAAAAATGACAAAACTCACCCCGCATGATGCTTATTTTATGATGAGTTGTCCGTGGAAGTAGCAACTGCGGCGCGTCAAAAGACCGTCTTTCATTCACAAATATTGACAGATTTTACATCCACGTGTCCTGTGAAGGCCCCTGTGATGACGCTATAATCCAAATATGGTATTTCCCCTCCTACAAAGACGCCTGGTGCGGAAGAGCCAAAGAGGGTTCTGCGCATGCACACTTCTATAAAGCTCCAGGGCTTGTTTTCTCTGAATAAGAGAAGGCCCCACTTGGGCAGCGCCTGAGCCCTTATAGTCGCTCATACTGACTCCAAACTTTCCAGTCTTGGACTTAACAATATTTGAAGGTTATTTCAGAGGGATTTTTAATATCTAATCTAGCCTGATATCAGCTTTAACCCAAAAAAACAGGCAATTGAGTTTCTACAGATTTTTCACTTATGATTAGTTAATTGAAAAACTAAACAATATATCCAAAATCCCCTCGGAAAAAATCTTAGTTACTAATATGTCAAAAAATGAAACCATAAATTTAATCTGGCTCAAACCATTATTTTATTTGTTTACCAAAATATAGGCCATTTAGGCCATTTTCATGTACAAAATGTCTTATTTTATATGAAAACATAAAATGACAGAAAAAATGCAATACATTTTTTTCTCATATTATATCAGTGATGTTCAGCAAAAGTTTCAAATTGATATCTCTACATTTATTTTTCCCCTATTCACCTGCAGTGTCTCGCCTTAACGGTACCCAACCCTACTACTGTTATCATCTTATATTGACATTTATGATACATATCTCACAGTAGGATCGATAAAAGCCAATCCTATATTTCAGGTTTACCCTTTGCCCCAATGCTGTCAACCCAGGTATAACATTTTGTAATATCGGCACATCAGCAAACTCAGTCGTTGACGAAGCTTCTAAGGTGAGAGGCGAAACATCCACAACACTAAAACAACCCGGTACAGATGACTCCTGTATGAGTATGACAGAGCTTACACAATTTGGACTCAACCATATGGGGTTAGGACCCAACCTTCTGGCTATACATGTGCATTGCTCCCGAGACCTGTTCTGAGTAATTGCATGTGCTTATAAATAAACGCGGCGATCAGTGGCGGGCTGCATAGAAGATGTGATTTTGATGATTTAATTTTCTGCACAGTGAGCAGCCTGTGATTCCAGACTGTACCTGTCACTGCCTGATGACTACAGCTGCGTCTGGCCATATGGGGCACGCGCACACACACCCTTACTGCGATATTGCTGTACATACATTACAAGCCCTGCACATTTGGTCTTGTGTGTTTCATGCATATAAGTAAAGCTGTCAGACTCGAGGAGGGGAACACATGATCGTAATGTTGTTCTTTGGAAACCGACATCACGAGCACGAGCGTCTATATCATTAAAGGATGTCGCTTTGAAGGGTTGACTGTTCTTTAGCATGAAAAGAGATCATATCTTTGAATACAGAGCACTGGCTTTGATGTGAGTGGCAGAACATAGAGTAGTTACAGTAGCTACATGCTTGATTTAACGTCAAACCATGAAACAGGCTATAAAGACACTCGGTGCTATGTCATTTACTTTAATCTCTGGACTTTAGAATATATTACATGAAAGTTTGTAGAACACAAGGCAATTCAAAGTGCTTCACAGTTACAGTATAAAATGAAAAGAAGCAGATACAATAAATGAATGAATTACAGTAAAAGCCAAAATGCAGATTTCAGTTGTCATATGCACGGCTACAAAAGAACTGTTTTCCGCCTGGATTTGAACATTGTCAGATTAAAGCCTGTCTCACATCCTCATGTAGTCTGTTCCAGATTTTTGCTGCTTAAAAGGGAAACCTACCGTGTTTATTATTGACTCTGACTCAGGGCCCGAGACGGTTCATGTCAGAGATCAATCAATCAATCAATCAATCAAAGTTTATTTATATAGCACTTACAACAACACCAGGAAGACCAAAGTGCTTCACTGAAAGATGGAACATTTTAAAAAACACTAAATTATGACATCCTAGACATAAATCAGTGCGGTCTAGGTGTTAAAAGCCAGTTTGAAGAGATGAGTCTTTAATCTGGACTTAAAAAGGGACTGATCTGTGAAAACACGATGTACTTTGGTGCCAGACGGTGAAAAGACTTGTACACAAGCACAGCTGTCTTAAACTCTTTTCACTGAGACCGGGGCACTGGACTAATATGGTCGTATTTCCTGGTTCTTGTCAGGACTCGAGCAGCAGCGTTCTGGATGTACTGTAGTCTAACCTGCTGGAGACAAATGTATGGATAAGTCTCTCTAAGTTGCTTATGGTTTCAACACTATACCTCTGAGCTTAGAAATATTTTTAGATGGTAAAAAGCTGCTGGTGTTATTGCTTTGATGTGGCTTTAAAGTTCTGGTCTATGATTACTCCTACATTTCTAACCTGATTTTTTTCTTTTAACCTCTTAAGCCTGAACTGACTGCATTTTCTCCAGGTTGGCTTTGTCCAAATCTATCACTTTTGTAGGTCTTTCAAAATGAGGCATTACACTGAAGAAGAAGCTTTTAGATTTGGGCAAAGCCGAACTGGAGAAAATGCGCTCGGTTCAGGTGGGGGTAAGAGGTTAAAGGGAGAGACTTGAGGTGTCTGTGGGCCAAAAACAATGATTTTTTTACATCTTATGTTTAACAGCGCTATAAACAAAACAAAAGTGACAAAAAATTGGAACGCTAACAAACTGGTGGGCAGCAGATTAATATTATGAAATTAGTTTTGTTCCTGGCCGCACAATTGTAATGTGGCATAATTCTGAGAGCTAGAAAACAGTTTTGGGGGCAGCAGCTGTTTCTACTCCCACCTCCTTTTTACAGTTTGAAAACGGGAGACCTCGATTCATCCATTTCTTGTTTCGCAGAGTCGTCCACCCTGTCCTTCGACGGCAGCATGTACATGAAGGTGGTCATCCCCCACGCCATGCACACGGAGGCGGAGGACGTCTCGCTGCGCTTCATGTCCCAGCGCGCCTTCGGCCTGCTCATGGCCGCCACGTCCCGGGACTCGGCCGACACCCTGCGCCTGGAGCTGGACAGCGGCCGGGTCAAGCTCACCGTCAACCTCGGTATCGTATTAACCGTCTTCATCTGGGCCCACAACAGCATTTTATACTTCTTCTACGTTTTTACTCTTTTTTTTGTTTTGCATTAGATCTAGTGTCAGTCGTGCCTAACATTTACTAAACCTGTCTGCTTGCATGCTCTGTTTGCTTGGATTGGAGTTTTTGGCTTGGTGCTTAGATGTTTTTGTAGATATTTTACCCATTACTCTAACACTCAATAAAAATAATCATTAGCAGCAGCAGCAGCAGCACACCTTGAACCGACCGTATATCATGTCATTTGTTTTGCACAGATACGCAATAGATGGCACTAATAACTAACCACGCACTCTATAAACGCCATGTTTTTATGCCATCTATTCAGAAGTTTCATTTTGTATTTTCTGCTCAATGGAATGCTTTGTTCTTTAGCGAGACTTTCTTGTTTTTTGGGGTTCCGTTCACCATAGCGGGGTCCATGTTCCTCTCCGTCCATTAGTAACCTCGACTGTTTAGCTGGCATCTCCCACGCCTTGTTCAAAGATGGCACTCACCCCTTCAAAGGCCCCCCGAGTCTGCGGCCCGTCGGCAAACAGCCCGACGCCACGGCACATAGCTCTCTCCATGTGGAGCCTAGAGATAACGCCACCACAGATGCATCAAACAGCCAAGCGGCTACACATAACTGCTGCTAAATGTTTTTTGGTTTGGCCAGAGTGGGCTGAGAGACGTCCACTGACCCATGTACTGTCGCCCAATGACCGGGTCCTATAGAGTTTATTTTTAGCTTAATGTGCTTGGTGGCTCGAGGCTGTTCGCTTCCACTTTTCTGTTGCGGTTGACGTCACATGATTAGCCTGGTCACATAGATTTCAACTTGAACAATAATAGAGATCTATATATTTTCTGCATACTGTTCTATTTGATCCTTGTTATTCACTTACTACTCTGAGTTGTCCTCAATCAGACAAACTATGATGGCAATTTCTCATCAAAAATGCCCGTAGAATTCCTTTCCAAATGACTTGCCTATTTGTCTTTGCCAATGCCAGGACTTTAATTGTCCTGTCGCAAAAATCAATGTGGCCAAAGTGAGCGACCATTTTAAAATTCTTAGCTCATTGACAGTCCATGATAGTGTTGCGCATTAAACACACATAGCCTTTTTAGCGCTAACCTAAACATTACAAAACGAAACCAAATTGGACGCTGAGTTGAGAAAGCATGGACAAACAGGCTAAAATGGTCGCGGGCCTCATGTGACCGTCCCCGGAAGGTGGTTTTTCTGCTCTTGGTTGTCTGCAGCTGTAACCTTGAAGGATGCGAATTCATCTGTCACTTATTCTCCCTCCCATCTAGACTGTGTCAGGATAAACTGTAACTCCAGTAAGTCCACTCTCTTCTTCAATCACTCTTTGATTCAGCCTTGTGCTATAGAAGTGTGCGCATGTCGCGGGCAGATAAGGGGATTTCCACGATAACTGTGGGAAGAAGTAATAGGCGGCGATCAAAGTTATGCAAATAGGAGTTAATGTACTCTGTATAGATTGGAAACGGGCAATTTTAGAGTGGTTTCTAATGGCAACTTCAAATGCAAAGATAGCACTGCATGTTTGATGGATTAGAAATTATAACATGTTTACTAGCATTCAGCTTGAGTTCAGGAACCAAAGGAATGATCAGTGGAGCTGTAGTGCCCTCTAGTGGTCAAACAGGAAAGCTCTCAGATGTGGGTTGAATCTTTGGAAAACGGTTCATCTGGCTAGTATAAAATTATGCTTACATATCCGCCTGTAGTAGTATTAGTAGCGGTAGTGGTGGTGGTGGTAGTGTGTGTGTGTCCCTCCCCTCCCTGCGCTAACTCCCCTCCTCTTCAGGCAAAGGCCCTGAGGTGCTCTATGCCGGGCAGAAACTCAACGACAACGAGTGGCACGCCGTCAGGGTGCTGCGGCGCGGTAAAAACTTCAAACTCACCGTGGACGACGACATGTCCGAAGGTACGTGCGATCACAGTCCACTAGAGGATTATGCATGTTACAGAGTGGGTTACTGCCGAGCGCTTGTGCTACTGTATATGTGTATGTTTTTCAAGTTGTTACAAGCACAGTTTAGGGCTGGGCGATTTCGGTAAAAAAATAATAATCTAAAACTAATGATTGAGTATTTTGCCATATTGATCGATCTCGATTTTGATTCGATTTTATTTTTTCATAATAAATTCAATGCATCTTTCTGATTCATAAAATTAGATACATCTTTTATTCAAACCTCATCCATTTCCATTGTCCCGCCCAGACTTACAAACTAGGTACTAAGTTCTATGACTATGATTATTGAGATTGACCAAAGATAGAGATTGCGATTTCGTTTAAATTTTGATTAATTGCCCAGCCCTACAAGCACTGAATTACCTGTAACTGTGCTCTACGTCTTCTTCTTTCCTTCTGTTCATTACTCTGCTTTTACTCTCTTTTTTAACTCTCGATAAAGCTTTGAAAACATCAAAGTGAAACAAATATTAGAAGTAGATATTTATCAGCACATGACTGTATTGTTGTAATTTAATGTAAATCTTTTCAAGCCCACTTCTATTCTAAAAGCAGGGCTATTTCTCAGCACCATAATCTTTGTGTCTGAGGTTAGAACTCTACTCTTTATTATGTTATGATTATAGACATTAATTATTGCTCTCATTGACTCTCCAAACTCTTGAGTCTGCTCACAATTACCAAACCAATGAAATGATATTCCCTTAAGTTTGTCATTATTTGATTTCAGTACGTGTTGTCGTATCTTTGCTCAGGTCAAATGGCGGGGGATCACACTCGTCTGGAGTTCAACAATGTTGAGACAGGGATCCTGACAGAACGCCGCTTTGTGTCCTCTACTCCTTCCCCCTTCATTGGGCATATTCAGGTACAAAAACCTGAGCTTAAAATGTCAAAACCACTTCCTAGGAACTGTTTTCGAGTACATTTCGGCGCGTGTACTGGTCAGATTTGATCTTTTTTGCTAGACATTTTACTCTGTATGTGTAATAGAATAAGAGTGTGTTTGTAAGGCAAGTCAATGGATGGAAATTAGCTTTATATACAAGCACTGTCCTGGCCACATAATAATGAAGTATTTGAAAAAGAAGACCCAGACCTGTATTAAGACAAAGCACTGAACGTAGGCTATTTGCGCCATTAGAAAAATGTTTAGTGAACGTCCATCTTTGCTCTCTCTCCTCAGAGCCTCAAGTTCAATGGGATGCAGTACATCGACATGTGTAAGAACGGGGACATCGACTTCTGCGAACTGAACGCTCGTTTCGGCATGCGCTCCATCATCGCGGACCCCGTCACCTTCAAGACTAAGGGCAGCTACCTGGGGCTGGCCACGCTGCAGGCCTACACCACCATGCACCTGTTCTTCCAGTTCAAAAGCACCTCCTCGGACGGCTTCATCCTCTTCAACAGCGGGGACGGCAACGACTTCATCGCCGTGGAGCTGGTCAAAGGTGGGAATATGAATACATTCATTCACCTGTTGTTTTTGTGGGCTCCTTTTGGTCTGTAGTGTTTTTTTCCCCATTTTCTTTTGGGCTATGCTTAGGAATGAACGTACAGCTGACAAATTGCCCCAGTGATTGAAGGATGGGTCAAATATCCTTAAAGGAACTGGCCACCGTTTTTACATACAGTAAAGTGAAGATATCACTGTGCGGATGTCGAATTGCTCCTGGTATTATTACGCCTTACAATATAGTTCCACTTTTATCCGCTTAGAAAATCCACATTGTTAATTTTGTGTAATTATACTTATAGTCTAACACTTCACGTAACCATATTTAAATCGGGAAAACGTGGAAGAGTTTGGTAGCTTCTATCTTCACCTCGTTGGAGCTATAGAGAGGAGAGAGAGGCTAAATGCTAACGCCGTCTGTGCTGTGTTTACGTTACGGAAGGCACACGTGAAGACAAGACAGGTACAAATGAACTCGTCTAAGCTAACGTAAGAACATTATCTCAGTATGTAAAAACAGTGGCCTATTCCTTTAAAGCTTGCAGTGATGAGTTGTGATATACAGGGGCTAGGACTGAAAAACGGCCCTGGACTCTGACCAGCCTGGCCCAAATTTGTGTAAATGCAGCACTTCCACAAAGACATATTTTAACCTCTTACCCCCCGCCTTAACTGAGTGAATTTCTCCATTCGGCTTCACCCAAATCTAAAAGCTTCTTGACTGGAGAGCAACAATGTAAAGTCTCATTGAAAGCTAAGACAAACGTGATTGTAACTTTTTGTCACGTTGTCACCACATTTATGTCACATTTTGCCACATTTATGTCATGTTTTTTTTTTTTTTTCTTTTCGTCAAATTTTTCGTCACTTATTTGTCACTTTTTATTGTTTTCGTCTCTTTTTTGTGTTGTCATGTTTTGTTTTTGCATTTCTTCATTGCTTGTTGTCGAGTTTTGTCACTTTTTGTTGCTTTTCCGGCACATTTTTGTTGTTGTTGTTGTTAAATTTGGGTAAAGCTTTGTTAAGGCTAAGAGTTTAAGGAGAAAATTGAGAGGCCAGACCGGTGCCCTTCTGTGCTCTTCCAGAATGGACATATGGCCAGTCCGCCCCTGGATACATACAAAACGTTGCAGCATGCTTTCAATTTTAACCCCCCTTGTTTTTAACGGATGTTGTTTATTGCTCAAGCTAATAATAACATTGCTGACGGGTATTGATCTAAAACAAGCTCTTAGGAACATAAGCCCTCTCTAGCAGGACAAAAGCAATTCACTGTCGTCCTTTTATTGTGAGTGAAACGTACTCATAAAAGTTGTAATCCAATAAGCCCGGGCGATAAAGGAGATCTACCGCAGTGTACAAACTAACTGTGTTGTTGTGCCCACCGTGACAGATTCATCCACTATGTCTTGACCTGGCAACGGGCCGAGTCTGCTGAAGGGGAACAGCGACAACCCTCTCAATGATAACCAGTGGCACAACGTGGTCATCACCCGGGACGCCTCCAACACGCACACGCTCAAGGTGGACGCCAAATCTGTCACGCAGAACGTCAACGGGGCCAAGAACCTCGATCTCAAAGGTAACGTGGCCTCGTGTCGCTACAGTAATGGGGAGGTAGTTTTTGTTTTTGTCCTGAATGGGAGCAAGTCATAGGTCAGGCCAGCACATGACCCGTATGTGCTCACTTCAGTGCACAGTAGGAGAGTGGTTACCATGGCTGGCTCTAGCTGTAGATGGGTTTCACTGTGATGAAAAATGAAGACCATCGCCATAGCAGCAAGTAGGAGATTAAAAAAGATATGTTATATTTGAATGGTCTGCCAAATGGCATCCAAAAGTGGGAAAAGTCTCGTGATTGAAACCCATAGACGAGCGTGGGATGATAAAGGGTATGCACCTACATCATTTTCACCCCAAACAGAACTCCTGACACTATCTGCATACAAATAAAGATAAGGAGCCCTTACTAGAGTTGTGTAAAATGGGCAAAAATCCGAGGCACTCCAGAGGTTAAATTAAAAGTCCTTTATTGAAGAGGAACGCCATCTGCATACACTCTATTGATTCTTGCCTAAGCAATCCTCTTAAGACGATCTTAAGACTGGTATTCCCCAATACCAATATTTCAGTCCGCTTCCCTAATTTAGCAGGCTAGACTTTGGAGGTTAATAGAGTTCCCACATTAAAAAATGAAAAAAAAAAACACGATGAAGTAAATGGTTATTGCTGTGTTCCACATCACAAGCTCAAAAAAATCATTGTGAAATCAACAGTGTTCGTATAAATACACACAGGGACTAGGCAGACAAGTATTTCAAAGACAATAAACAAAATCATAAGCCTTTTTTAAACCACAAAATGTTACTATCTGACAATTTGAATTGGCAAATACCTTGGAATCACTTAATACCTTTGCAGCCCTAAAAGCTTAACTGCTACGTCTGAAGCAATCCTTATGCTAACACTACATCGTTTTTATATAAGATGAAGTAAGTTAGAAGGAAGTTGTCTACTGTCGACTGGTATGATGAAAATGCATTAACGAAAACAAAAACTCTTTGTCTCGCTGCCTCTGTCCAGGTGACTTGTTCATCGGCGGCCTGGGACCGAACATGTACCAGAACCTGCCTAAGCTGGTGTTTCTCGAGAGGGTTTCCAGGGATGCTTGGCTTCAGTCGACCTGAACGGAAGACTGCCGGACCTCATCAATGATGCCCTGTTCCGCAGCGGGCAGATCGAGAGGGCTGTGAAGGTACAACTGTTATCAGTCATGTTGTTGTTGTTTTTTTTTCTTTAGAAAAGATTTATCCAATAACATATATCGTGTGAACATAAACTAATTACAACAGTGTCAACTAATGACACCACTGTTTTAATATTTAATGGAACAGAAAAATATTATTTAAGCAGAGATGGCAAAAATGTATGAGAGTATTTCTCTCTTGGGGATGGTTTATAAGTTTGATTGTTGCCATTATAAATGCAAGGTTATTTGGAGAAATGCTTTGATTTTGCCTTTATAGTTTGCTTATCCCTGGTCTTAATTTCAATTTACAACTTTCTTTACTACTTGTATATTTTTTATTTTTGGATGCTTGATGCTCTACACAGAACCACTAGATGGCAGCAGAGCACTAGAATAAAACCATGCGTTCCCCTGATTAAATAGCACAAAGGGCAGGGGGAAAATGCAGATTGTATTGGCATGCAAACATTACCAAACAAATAGGAAGTACAAAATAGGCATACAGAGTCAAGCACTAGAAGAAGTTCTGTTACTTACATTTTATACTTGTTTGAAACACTGTTTCAAACCATTTCCCAGTAAATAGGATGCAACATATACAGACTTATAGAGACCATGCCATATATCAGTACCAACATTTAAATAAAAGCTGCTGAAAATAAAAACCCACAGCAGCAAACTTGCGGACACACTAACGATGCTGCTCCTCACTAACCTTTGCTCTTCTTTCCGTTCTGCTGTGTTGTGTTTGTTTTCTTTCTGCGCTAACAAAGTTGGTTTCACCAAAGCCGACCTGCAAGGTAGAGGGTTAAACTCCGCCCCCAGGGGCTGCTTGTCTGGAAGTCTGCCGTGTGCAATGCATCTGGGTGTCACCATGGCAATAATGTCCCTGGTGCAGCTGAGGTTACCCTCTCTCTGAAAAGACAAATGGCGACTGACGCATCCAGATCAGCAATAAAGTCAAGCATGTCACAGTTTTAGAAGCATTAACAGTGGCACAGGGGTTAGCACTCTTGTCACTCTTGTGGGATGGAAAATGACTAAAATTAGACTAAAACAGATGAAAATGACATTATAATTTAAGTGATAAGAAGTAATAATGATAATAACTTTAGCTTTTTCCAGCATGACATTAAAGATGATAACGTAGGGATAAACAGAGAAGTGTGAATAAGTCTGAAGCCACTGTTTATATTTACTCTCAACACATCAAATAGTATCTTATTAAGAGCAGTGTTGTGGCATGTTCTCTGTGAACATGACAGCTTAAGTGGGCGAACAAACTGAAGCAAACAGTGCTGAGTGGATGGATGGTAATGAAGTAGTCGCCGCAGAGACAAGTGAGTGAGGTTTGTATAAATATGTGGAAAAGCTGGAGAGGAGACAGGTTTAGTGATCACTGTGTGGGAGCTGTGTGTTCGTCAGTGAAGACGTCAGCACTGCTGTAACAAAGTGACACTACAACAATTATGTTTAACTGCCCTAAAACAACAGGAAGCTGCGAATGAAGCTGGATTAGGTTGTTGGTGTTACCACTATGTTAATCTTAATTTCTTGTGTTACTTAGTTGTTATTACTAGGATTTTTGTATTAGGCAGTGTGTATTCTACAATTATTTTTTGCAAAGCCTTTATCAGAGAGTGGGTATCCTTTCCTTTCTGGATATGACAACATAATGAGACTGGAGCTCAGTCCATGCATTGCACATAGGCCACTCTTTCAGTCGGCAAATCCGCACTACTTCTTATGTCTTCGTCACATCGTCTTGCACTCGACAATTTCTTCTGTTTACCTGTCTACCATTATTTGGACTTTTATTTTCTCTTTTATGTTTGTGGCTATTGGGTGGATTATCAACAGCCCTCATCGTCTCCATGTATAGGAGGAAGATTGTGTATCATTATCTAAACATCATGCACTATAGTATCGCCTGCATTCCCTCTCTGTATTCAAAAGTAAGAGCTATGTGTGGTGTGGACGACTCGCAGACACACATTTGACTTTGAATACCCTTCCTTCTCAACTCTGTCTGATTTCAGTGCACTCAGCAGCACGTGCACTGACTTACACTGTTACTCTATGGATGTCCTGTTTAGTCTGTCCAGTGTCTACATATGTTTTTTCACAGTAAGACAAATATGTAAAGTATTACATTTCAAACTCCCTGTTTTATTGTAGCCTGGCCAGCCAAAAGCATGTTTTCGGAAGGCTTGTATATTCATTTCAACCCAACTTTCATCTAAATTTGTCCGATGTTTACTTTTGGGCCTGTCTCCACATTTTAAGTACTTGGCACCCGATCTGAAGTGCTCCCATAGATACAAGTGACCAGCCATGAATGTCTGGCTTTCATACAGTATGTATGGTAATGAATTGTATTACCTCATTTATAGAAACAATGAAATATCAAACAGAAGTCAGAAGGATCACAGGTAGACAATTGCTGCGACAAAATAACTCATACAAACCAGTACAGGGGAGATGGCTGGCCAGGCTGGAGTCTTTGTCCACAGAGGGAATGCAGCGTCTCAAGTTTTACTCTGAGAAAGCTCATCAGTACGTACATGTTGGAATGAAAACTGCATGCTTGTCCACCACACACTGCACAAATGATAAGGGAGTAAAGACGATGTCATCCTAAATGTTCACAAGAAGCCGGGCCTCATGGAAGCTTTCCTGTTAATTAAGCTGAGATATTTCTGCCCCTCCTGCGCGAGCGAACCCCTGAGGACCTCCTATAGCTTTGGATTGTTTGAAAGGCTTTCCAGACTGCCTTTAATTACTTTATGTGGATATTCAGTGGTGGCACTGTCTCTTCCTGTCTCTTCACTGTACACAAACACACACACACACAAACTGAGTGGTCTTGTTATTAGATCTATCTGTTTCAGTGCTTCTGAATGTAAAAATAAACTGGACAGATCACGTTTTTAAGTCGTTTTCAGTCGCAAACCAAGCGTCGGATGGTTATGAAGTTGTACATTTAAAGATGCTCGAGATGTTGGATAAACTGATTAGTGCTCTGGAGTTTACATGTCTGCGCTGGCTCTCAGTCGTCCAGGCAGAAGGCATTTGTGCAAGCTCAGAACTGAAGAAGCCTGCTGAATAACACTTGAATCATGTTCAACTAAATTCCGTGGGCCAGACCTTGTTACTTTGCTACAGAAGTAAATATTCACTAAGGTATTGCAGTGACACTTACCTTCTACAGCTATTTTCTTCCTTTATCTCACAAGCTTGACAAGATTGTTTCCCAAACTACTAAAACAGAGTAATGACCATTTTGATTGATCTTGTAATGGTCAGTCTCTACTCTTTTGTTTTTTGATGCTTGGCTTGATAGTATAATTCGTTGTTCTATTTTTACACTCGGAAGCGTTGGAACAGGTGTATCTAATAACGTGGCATTATTCTGCTGCATGACTCCGGCGCGCTCACATGACTCAGCAGAACCCGATGCAGGCTTTAATTGCGCACCTGTGTCCCCCTTCTGTCCCACTCGGCCTCCCTCTCGTCCCCGATAAAGGCCCCAGTACCACGTGCCAGAGGACTCCTGCGCCAACATGGGCGTGTGCATCCAGCAGTGGGAGAACTTCACCTGCGACTGCTCCATGACGTCCTACACCGGCACGCACTGCAACGACCGTGAGTAGTGACTTTATGTGTTTACGTGACCTCAGGGTTCCCACATGAACTAGAGAGAATTGTGTTTTTAGGTTGCAGGTGACATCACAGCAATGGATAGGCCAGTGGAAATGAGTTTAATGTGTGTTTATAGTGTTGATTTGCAGATTAGAGTTGAATAGAGCAATATCATGGACCACATTAACAATACTGGGCAAGGAATTAAACCATATCATGTTTTAGCTTTGATTGGGAATAAAGGTATCTGCTTCCTATGAGAGTTTACACTTCACTGTGATTGGTTAAATCACAGTGAAATGGTAGTTGACCAATTGGAGCAGTTGATAGGGAAAATGTGCATGAACATGTGTGTGTGAGTAGAGAGCAACATTAAAAGAAAAACTATAACGTTCTAAAGATTACTTTCCTTTTGTGCAAAATATCAATATCCATCAAGATTCTCAACACTTGCTCACTTGCTTTCTTATAACACATTATGGGAACTTAGAAGAGTTGCAACTGGTCCTCCTATTATCTTACTTTTTTGTTGGCCTTTTTGTGATTAACTTGTAAATCATTAGGGGTGTCTTTTTAATTCTGTGGTTCCCAACTTTTTTCCCTAAAA
This sequence comes from Neogobius melanostomus, assembly GCA_007210695.1. Taxonomy (NCBI): domain Eukaryota; kingdom Metazoa; phylum Chordata; class Actinopteri; order Gobiiformes; family Gobiidae; genus Neogobius; species Neogobius melanostomus. The sequence continues at coordinate 513,877 of VHKM01000496.1, forward strand.
TCCTGAATCTGCAGCTCCCCAAGGCTTTCAAACATAAAATAATAACTATTTAATTTGCTCATATAATATGACCTTGTACGAACCGATAACATAATAACAACAATAACATAAGACATTTCACCAGTTTAAAAATGTATTAAGCCGAAAGTGTAATAACACTGTTGTGCCGTTATTACATTATTGGCTTATTACATTTTTGAAACTGGCCAAATTTTGTTACGTTGTTGGCCGTTATTACGTTATCGATTCCTACCGACCTGACCCGCCTATCAGACAAAGATCTGCCCCCCTGCAAGTCCAGGTGACCCCAAGTTGGGAACCACTGTTTTAACTGTTTACTATTGGCAGTTCATTCAGCATCTTGTAAATATGCAGATTTGATGATCATTGGTAGCTTGACGACTACAGAATTAGGTGGGAACCCTGTGTTTTGTGTAAAAGGAGCCCTCCAACAAAACAATTCACTATGTGTTTGTTAAATTTGTTGTGTTTGTTAAACCCTGATCTGCTCGTTTCATATTCAGCATATTGGCAGCTGTGATTCCATAGTGTTGGATGGGTCCTTTTACCTGTTTAAATCTATATTCCACGCACATTTTCAAACACCACATCATTGCATAACGCAGCCTGTGAAGTGTATGAAAGCAGGCCTGCTGACAGCACACACACTCACAATGCCATGCATGAAGCTATAGGAGGCTCTATCCTTGGCAGGAACTCTCGACAACTTTCTCACTCAAGTATTTATCAGATGTTTTTTGCTTGAAGGGAAGGCTGCGATGTGTGATCTTCAAACCGAGCTGTTGGTTGTTCGCCTGCACATTTTGTCCTGACAGGTTATCTTCCAAGGTTTTCATGTTGCACTCTTTTGAGCCTTGCCCAATGATGTGTTAAATATCCACTTTTCATAAACGCCCTTCAAATGGCTATCGTCAAAGAGCGTGCGTGTGTGTGTGTGTGTACCCTGTTATCCCCATGACGACAAGGCACTTCCCTCCAGTAATCGCGCTTGGCGGTCTTTCATTTAGCGGTTAATAGTGGGGGCATGCCGCTGCTGGGCCCGACTAATGAGGTGCGGAGGCTGTTAGGAACGGGCCCGGCGTGAGCGCTGCCATCCGCTAATCGTGGTCGTTCCAGGGCTCGGCCACTGCCTGTGACTCTGTATCTCTCAAATCATCATTTTCTACTCTGTTTATGCTGCTCTCAAAGTGGAAAAGTGCATCTGACGTGAGAGTGTTTAAGCAGGCGTGCCGTAGATGTCCAATATTTTCTAATTCAGGTTTGTTGCCTCCAACCACTCTCTCCAGGAAGTCATTAGTCTTCTTAAGTTGCTTGACTCGAACATGAAGAATCGATATCCAAAGCCACTTTGCCGCCAAACAACAGTTGATGCAATTAAAGACATTTTGCCATTTGCCCCAGCAGTTCTCATTAAAAATAAAAACTGGTAAAGAGTAATGAAAATAAGTAGAAGTAGAAGTGTGTGTTAGTGTCATGTTCCTAACTTCCGTGCTGCTAATTTAGTAGCATGCCCCTTTTACTGTTACCAGCATAGCCTGTGCCTGTGAAAGAACCAAAGAACTATTGTACACTCAGCATTAAAGCAGTACTAAGTAACTCATGCCCTAGAGGCCATAAGCACCACTGCAGGAGTCGTAGCATGTTTTTTTACTCATTAATTGTCCGTAAGAGTAAATACTACGCTCACAGAAAGACAAATGGGGAGAGAGAGATATTGTACATCCAATTACACAATGGAGATATTTTTTTTCCACTCAAACTTGGCTGTAAAAACTGTTTAAGTGGCGCTAGCCCGCAGTTAGCTTTGTCCGTTAGCCTGTTAGCTTCTTCTTCGTGATTCCAAAGTTGCAATTGCGGTTTTCTGGCCAAGACACCAGGGGAGATGAAAGACCTCCCAATCGTCCCATTAAGACTTGTATTACCCAGGGACTACGAAAGGATTATTAAAGGGGGGTATATGTAAATCGACTTTTCAAGCTTTATATCATGTTATTATGTCATTCCCTCATTAAACACATGCCTGGAGTGTTGCCTTGGCTCATTCACATATTTTGAGTAATCAGTAAAAACTTAGACGGCAGCCATTTTAGGGTAGCTATGCCTCAGTCCTCCTAGGAACGCCCCCACCTCCTGGAGACGCCTCTGGACCTTTCGTCACCAGCCAAGCCACCAACCACTGCTCCTCAGCTCAGCAGAGCCCCCTCCCCGCACAGTAGTGTTGTTTAGATGCCACAGCAGTGTGCTGAAGGGGGCGTGTCGGAAAGCTTCTTAAGAGACAGAGGCCTATTTCAAGACGTTCAGTACAGCCATTTTGAGAGAGCAATTTTATTCAAGGCAGTTATTTTAATTTACTGCATATACAGACCAACGAAGGTTACGTCATCATTGTAGTATGCTATAGACTGGTGCTATGTGATCGAAAAAAGCATAATACCCCTCTTTAAGGTAAACGCGTTACTTAGTACTGCTTTAATACCACTTTTGAGCTTTTTCCGAAGAGGCCAGTTTGGTTTGCATGAAAATAAAACTTAACTCAACTTACGAGGAAGTTATGTATTGATATGCTAAATTTGTATAGCATCGCAGTGATTAAAACAGCTTTGTAGAAGAACTTTGGCGGCGCCTTTTTCGACAGTGACTAATCGACCTGACTTGTGCGCCGGAGATGGGAGGCGCTGTGTTTATGTGTTAATTAGTGATGAGAAAGCCGGCATTAATTCACCTCATCGCGTCGGCCAAGGTGACGAGGGGCCAACTCCCATTGATTCCACATCGACGCACACGTATATTTGTTGAAACATGCAGGTGCTCAGACACTAACTTACTCCGCCACCTTCATGACTTTGCAGCTTTCAGGCTTATTCTGCTTTTCGGAGATAGATGCTCGCCTGTATTGACTGTTCCGCCCATGCGTATAATGGCATTCTTAACCGGGCCCTATTGCGCCTTAATGAGAATTTTGAGGCTGATTCTCGGCAACTCTATCAAGCTGAGTTCTCTCTATTTCCTGCTCTCCATTTGAGAAAAGATAAGACAAAGAGAGAGAGAGAGAAAAAAAAAACGGCTAAAAAGAGGACGGGCAGTGTGGTTTTTAAAGTCGATCTTAAATTTCAGCACTCACAAGAACACATGACACCATCCTTTCGAGATAAGGACCTCTTTAGTTTGACTTTGAAGGCTGTTATATCCTATAGTCGGTTTCACGATGCCAATACAGTCCAGCAGGTGGCAGTAAATGCACGACGAGAGTGCCGCACGGTCGTTCCACAAAATGAGATGCAATCCCCATGCATGAAATCAGCTTTCCTGCTATTTTTCTCCCAATGCTTTGCTACTTCACCCTTTTTTCCCCTTTTTCCTTCTATCCCTTACACATTGTTGTTGATACTAAACTCACGGTTTATAGAGACAATATTGCGGTATCTTTATTGTACAATGCAGTGATTGTGTCTCCATGAAAACGACTTTCTCTTGGCGTTTTATTCCGTGCACTCAGAGGAGCGTTCTAATTAAAATGGTGGACGTGTGTTTCTCAGCCCTCTCCCTCTCTCGCTGATAGCTGCCAGCAAATATCAGTAATTGTCTGCTCCTCTGATGCGCTCACAGTCATCGCACAAATGAAGAAAAGTCCAACTAAGTGAACATGGCTGCCAGTGAAGCCCCTCGCCACACCGAATTGCAAGGCCAGACTGCCAATCTGTGCACGTCTCTACTATGGTCATCTGCAAGCTACCGGCGCTCCTATTTGAAATTTGATGATAGAACCTTAATGCTACTTAAAATGTGGTGAGTTAACATTTGAGAATTGCCTAGTGCATATATTACAAAACAGACCAGCTACTTTCTCTCAACCTTTAGCCTGACAACTGTGATACACAAAAACGACAGTTTACATCTGGTTTAATTTAACTTCTATCCATAGGTTAACCCCGTGATTACCAGTTTAATTTCTTGCATGAATGTTCCACTTATCCTTTAGAAAATGATAAAATATACTATTATGGGCAGTATTTCTTTGAGTGCCCATTGGCACTCAAAGAAATACTTTGAAATAAATCTGTTCTGTTTTAACATTTTTCAAAATGTTTCATTATCATGCAGAAAATCTATGTGAGTGAATTTACCATATTTGGTTCCTTGCCCTTAAGTGGTAAAACAAAATAAAAAAGGTTTATATATAAAATATACAAAAAGTACTTTCAGATCTCGGAGGGTGGTATTAATGTGTTTTGTGATATTGATTTGAATGATCACACCTGTCACAGGCAAGAGTTTTTGTAATGTGATTGTGCTTACGTGCAGTGGGAGGGGTCAGTCACCTCCAATATTGTTTGCCTAAAAATTTGACTAAAAATAACCTTTGGCAAAATAAAAACATAGTCTTATGGTTTATTGGTTCTTTTGTCAAGAAAATACTGTAAGTATGAATAATAGGCGCAACGGGCATGTCCAAATATGGACAAAACTAATTCACTTTAGGTTTAAGTGATCAAATATGGTGCCTGCCTTTTCATGCTGTAATTTCACTTATTTTACTACGTCCTCCAAAACCAACACACATATCATCACTTAGCACAATTATTCACCAATAAAATGTGTGAGTTTCATCAACTTTCCATGGTTGTCCATAGTTTTCAAGTTATTTAAAGAAATGTACCATGAATTTAGCCAGACTTGGGTCTTTTTCAGACTTCAGAGAAAACAGGAACAGGATTGGTCAAAAGAGGTGGGATCTGTGATGTAGAGTGATCTCTTCTGATTGGCTGAGTGAGGACTACAAGCTTCTTCACCTTACTGAGGTGCAGCAGGGAGGCTGTAAAGTGTGCGGAAATTACCAAAATAGTCACTTGCCCTATAAAGGGTTAAACAAACTTAACTGCTTTTCTCGTGATAGAATTGTTTCTCTAATTACAATACAGTGTGCTGGGAACCTATACATCTGCTGTGACATAATTGTTACATCCTTCGCCTAAACTTTTACTTCTGGGGAAATTTGCAGTCCTCTTTGCACCGTTCTGCCTTCCCTCAGTCCGTGCCACTCAAGGTGTGTGTAGTGCCCCACATAGCTCCAAACAGAAGGGGAAGGAGCGCACTCTTTTATAGCATCCCGCTTTGTTCAGGCTCACCGCTTTTGTCATTCCCATCTCCCTGTCCTCCCGTATCCAGTCTTCTTCTTCTTCGACTTCTCGTTCTCTGGGTTTTTGTGGTGCTCCCGTTGCACGCTTCGAATACCGCACCCCACAAGATTTTCATTTTGAAGCAGAGGACACACGCGCACACACTCCTTAGATTGTGGTTATAAGCTGCAAACAGTACTCTTCCACTTCTACTGTAATTACTCGGGCTTACGTAATAGAGTTATCAGGGAAAGGTCGCCGCATTGTTCCCACTGTGAGAAGCCATAAGCAAACAGAAGGAAGGCCACAGCGATGAACTAGTTTGTCAAGTCGAGGCTGATCTGTAATTGCTTTCGAAGTGTCTGTGTAGATGGATCTCTCCAAGTCAATTGTCTGCATGTATACAGCTTGATAGTTTTTATTGTTCCAACTGAAGCAAACTTTAGATGGGATTTACAGTGACGAGAAATGATGACAGCGACCATAGCTGACCGTGATAGTAGCTGCGGACCGTAGATATCAAAACACATATTGCCTTTTGAATAGTGAAAAGTCCTCAACTGACGGCCATAACCGTAAACAGAAATGTGACTGAAACCCATCTTTAGAGGGTATTCACTTCTAAACTGAACCCTAAACATTCATTATAGAGTATCAAAACAAATGTAGAATTAAACCTTATTTGGTTTCTGTTGCCATGCTGTTGCTACCTGCATGTTCTCTATACCAAAATGAAATAGTGCGTCACAGATTACGAGTTAAATGATTACTTGTGCATGATAGATGGGAGTTGTGTTACCAAGACAAAAAAAAAAATCAATTTGTTCCTCTCCTTTGCTATGCCCTACATGCTTTGCAATAGCCTGATTGCATATTTTAAGTTGATCCAGTTCGCTTTTAAGCTTCGACCTCCAAGTCGTGTTTGTCCAAGCGCACAAAGCTTCGAGATCACTTTCGTATCATCATCCGTCTCCGTGTCGTTGGTTCAGTCCGGCTCATGTCCCCGATTCAAAGCGAGACACAAGAAAGCTCTGTCTGCCACAAAACCTCACGTAACCTCCTCATAATGATCGCGCCAGTACTTGCCGAGAAAAAGAAAGAATAGAAAGAGTTTTTTTTTTTTCCCCCGCTCTCTTTGTTCAAAATCAACAATAATAGCACATATTTTCCCCGCAGTTGTCTCTGTCTGCTCCTCAGTTTTAGCCGGTGTAAGAGAGGGCAGCGAAACAATGGCACCATTCAGCAAGGCTCGACTTGAAGGTTTTACTTTCAGCGAACAGTATGGATCCCTGGCAAGTATTGTGCTATATGAGGATGGATAGATACTGGAGTCTTTGAACGAGGCGATGAATTATTTAACCTTGTGCCAGTGTAAATGGGATTAAATGGCTGTATCTGGCTGGGACAGACCAACAGGTGTTCAGAACAAGAGACTGGCAGTACTGCACACTCGGGGAGACAAGGAGGGAGGCATAGGGCCAGTGCTGGAGCCGTGCCACGTTGTTGCTCTCAAAATTAATGTTATGATTAAATTGGGCGCAGAAAGTCCCTCAAAATGTGTTATCCGTGGGGACCGTTGCCAAATAATTTTTAATTGGTGGCTTTATATTGGTGTGTATGAATGCGGGAGTGTCGGCTACTGAGCCTGATTTTCCATTTAAATACCTTGTTGAAATCTTGAAATGAGAATGTATGGATCCGATGAATGCTTGTGGATAGTGTTTTATTACTTTTTAACTGTTTAAACAAGAAGCTAAACAACAAAAGACGGAGGGAATTGACTTGATAGTCTGCACAAGCGATATTGCCTTTAGAAGTTACATTTTGTGCATACATTTAGTAAAACATTCACTGTACAGTTCAGCAGACATTCTTCACGTAAGTTGAATCAAAGTATCTAAAAAGTAATTTTGGGATAAAAGGACTTTAAGTGGAACAAATGAGCGCGTTGTTCTATAAATACCACGGGCCGAAGAGAAGTGGGTCAAAAGATATATATTCACAGACTGTAGGTCCTCAGGGCACACCCCAAAACTCCCCGAGATGAGCTCATTCTGTTTATGTAAATACTTACACCACAGAGTGAGGTTCCGTGCGTGAGCCATTCCTGTCAAAACAAAAGCACGATTGAACTTCAACTGGCTTCTTCTGCCAGGCTGTTGCTTTACCTCTGCATACTCTCTATACAAAACTTGTCATCAATTTAATATGATTAATTTTGCATGGCAGGCAGGTTTGTTCTTCAGTCAGCTGGGTTAGGCCTGTAGACTCTCCTCCCTGAAGGCAGTACACTGAAGAGACTGCGTGAGGGATGTGTGAGATATAATAATAGAAGAAGCACTCAAATTAACCTGGACTACTCAAGCAAAATATTACTCGAGGTATAGATAACATTGTTAAAGGCTCATGTTGATTGATATGTCCCTTTTAAAAGAGAAGTCATCTCTTCTCTGTACTAAACGACTGCATGACCCATAACCTGTAATAAAATCTCAACACAAATATAAAGTTGTCCCTCGCAGCCTGATGATCCCTTTTTCCATCATTTCACCATCGGCCCTTTCTTGTCTTATGATATCTGTATTAAAACCACAGCTGCATGTCCAGGCCCCGGGGGAGGGGGGGGGGGGTCCGAACATGGCACGTCCCTATTGGCTGCCGGGGCTAATGGAGCTCAGCGGCCACTGCATCATATCACAGTGATGAGACTGGATGTCGCTTGTGTCAATCGATGTGTCAGAGGCACGCTATAATTGGGTGTATGCAGCTTAGCCGCGCTCAAGAGCCTCAGGGCCCGCGTAAGAGACTGTACAAAGATGGAGGAGACGGCGAGAGACGCAACTCCTCATTTGTGTCAATAACTGACTTTGGTGGAAAACTGTCTGCTTTAATATTTTAGCACTATGTGTTTTCGCAATGGAAACGCAGCAGTACATTGACAGTGATCAGTCATGTGGTCGGGGTTTCTTTCCTTGACATGAAGCTTCTCTAACGATATTTATCATGAAAGAAAAATAGATGCAACATGTCGATATTCATTTTTCAAGAGTCAATGGATTTGGAATGCTTGAATCTATGCCAATACTCATTACCATTCTGTCGATGCACAGGTGAAAGCTACACGAGAAAGATATTGGATTACGTTGTGAATAATTGTACAAACCTAAATGGGCATATAATAATTGAATTTTATTTAATTGCATTATCCAAACTTCTTAATGTGTATTTATAAAAGGCATGGAAATCTTTCAAACTGTTCTTCTAACCTGCAATCTAAGTGAGGTGTTTTCAAAGACAAAACCAGATGTATTTGTCTATGTGTAAAACGCTGAATGTCATTTAACACCAAAATGTTTCCATCTCATTCCTCCAAAGTCTGACTCCATTACAAATCGTGTGCCGTTACTGCTACAGAATTGGTTATGAACCAGTCTAAAAATCCCTTGCCGATTACTGAAATTCATGTTTTGTTCAAGGACAACTTTTGGCAAATATAGTAGAGAGATGATCATCCTTGTAACTGGAATACTTACATACATATTTACATACATCTAGAGATTCCAAAAATGTGATGCAATGTTGGATTGAATGAATTATCTATGAGAAAAGTATAAAATCTCACTGCACTTGACTTGTTTTTTACAACGTTGCAACTGTTAGTCAGAAGAAGTATTTCGAGAGGTCACATTGACACTGTTTGCGAGGCAGGTCTAAATGATGACAAACCACGGCTACAAAGTGCTTGGAGCCAATTAGCAGAAAAGCAGTCTAAACTTGGAAGCTGAAATCTCCAAGACAAAATGCAATCTCTGTTTTGTAAGAATGTGATTATCAGGCCAACGTCTTGCTTATGGTTAAAAAAAATCTTGGACTTCAAGAAACACCACTGTCTTCATGCAGGAATATAAGCGAGATGTACGGCGGGGAGGGAATGATTGAGTTGAACACATTACCGACAGTTAGCGTCCGGGCTATCCATCTGTTAGCTTGCCAGGCGGCTAACCTTGAGGCCGCGCCGTTGCCTCCTTCCACCCCTGGCCCCTCGTACCCCCTCCCCAGCTCCACTGCAGACACATCCATCAACACGTGTTCTCAGACGGAGCACCAGTAAGCAATACAAATCACCAAATCAATATGTCCCATAGCTCAAACCCCAGCCAGGAATGAGAACAGCCATGTTTTATTTTTCCTTCTGTTTGGATGTCTCTTTGTGTTTTGGCAGAGGGTGCAGTGTTATTCTTTATGAGGTTTTTTCTTTAGATGTGTGAAAACAAATACTTATTTGGTGGTATGTTTGAGGTTTTGAGTACACCTTCAGAATGCTTGTTTCTCATGTGGCTGGAGCTTGAATTTTCAAAGGCCTATTTCATGTTAAATGGATTGTTACAGTAGCAATCGTCACACATGAGCTCTCAGGAGATTCTGCTGCTAAGGTCAGGAATTTGGGGAAATCCCCTGGCATTACCCTGGCAATGGTTAGATTCACATCAAACAAATACCAGGGTGGTTTGTTTCAGTTGCACATGTTTAGTAATCCTGCATTCAGTCTGTCTCCCTATTCTGCTCTAAAACGCCGCCCACTCTGTTGTATGTAACGCAGCGATTTCCGTGAAGTTCCCCTGACCTTTGTAGATCTTCACCAGACTTGTTCTGATCTCGTTTGTGAACTCTCTTCCTTTGCAGATTAGCATGGTTGCCACTAGCTTTTATTTTCCCTTTGCTTTGAGAGAAAGAAGTGTCTGTTCTGGTGTATAATTGCTATCGCTACATTTTTACGTATAACGAGGGGTATTTCCTAAACTATCAAGGAAAAGGTGTCTGAAGTAGTTGTAAATGCTTAAACACTGCGTAATATACAACATTCAATTCGATTAATACATGAAATGATACTGTATGGAAACATTTGCTATATTAGATTTCAATGTTGGAAAACAGAGTGTTTTCTTGTACTGTAGCCAACACATTTCCTCACATTACTGTTATGCAATATATTCCATTCACTATTGAAGCTTTTGTGCGTTCCTTATCAAACCCGTGGTGCTGATAAAGGATCGCCCTGCCAAGCGGCCGCCTGGGCGAGAATCTGTCTGAGAGGGAGGGGGTTGCGCCTGTCTGCCAAAGCAAATAACACATGAGCAAGACCATCCATCTCGTTCCAGGACTGCTTTTATACACTGCTGTTTTCCAATAATACTGTTGTCCTGTTTCCAATCAGCATGTTGCTTGTAATTAGCGGTGTGATGTTTGTGACAGGACCAGATCTTTTGGACCGGATTTAGACATTGTTTGAACGATGCTCCACGTGTGAAAACAGTGGGATTTTTTTTGCTAGGTTTTTTAAATGCAATTTTTCACATTTGTACAATGAATGAAGAAGAGACAGTAAAAGCTTTTTGGTCTAAAATCAATTATTTCACAGCCACCTATGCTTGTATATTGCATAATTGTTTTGGAGACCTTAGCGTTGATGTTTCCCTTTTTATAATGTGAATTAATATGGCTGTACAGAAAAAGACACTCGGGACTGCTTTTTTAATCATCTCGTATGCTGCTCAGAGTGCCCTCCGCAGTAGGAGGAATTAGCCATGACAAAACAAAAGCAAGTTACAATTCTTATCCAAAGGCGACGGGAATAACGAGCTGAACATATTTGTGAGGTTTAGCCACAACATAGTTCATCACCTCTCTTGTAGCTGCTGTGAATTGGTACAGTCTTGCAGCAGGAGTCATGGATGGTTTCAAAAGGCCACACAAGTAGAAGTCATTTGTCACTGGCCGACAGCCTTCTGCACCAGGTCATTGCTGCAGTGAAAACAATAGCGCGCTGCTCGCCAATGTCTCACAGCGCCAATTCAGAGCGGCATGCATCAAAATCTAGACGCAAACTGTTCTCATTCTATCAGCCCGTTGATGTTGTATCTTCAGTGCCAGACACTAAAGCTTATTCAAACAGTTGTCATCATATCTGACTACAAGAATAGATTTGGAAAATAAATAAACATATGAACCAAAAGGCTCATTCGAGAAGAACCGGCTTTTCCCACACGTGGGAGATACTACCTTGGAATGAGCTCCTTCTAAAACCCTGTGCGCCCCACCACTGGTTCGTGCTTCACTCTTTTCTGTGTGGTTATGGTCGAAGCTAGTCAGGCGATGTTTGGGGAAAACATCAGCATTTATATTGTCGAAACTTTGCTCATTTCTTCAGTTATCCTTGGATTGTGCTGCTGCGCTGTTAAAGCATCATCCTTCCTCTCCACTCGCTCCCCCTGTTTTGTTGCTTATTGCAAAATACAGAAGTACCACTTCTTTTGACATGTGTGTACAACTTGGAGCAGGAGAATAGCACTGTTTGTAAAGGCTAAGATCAACTTCTGACACTTGTAAGACTAACTCTGACATTGCTGGCACAAGCCCAGGATTTCTTAAGTGCAAAGGTAGCTTTCAATTCACTGAACTTCAAAATTTGGTCAAGGCAATTTTTTCAAGATGCCTCAAAAGAAAAACATTTCACAGCCACCTATTCATTTGCCTATTCAAGGAGAGGTTATAGCATTTACATAGCCTTGCCTGTTGGTCTACCTCACCTTAAAATGTTGTTTAAATAAAACTGTGCATCTAAAATATCCTGCTCAAGGATAAATCGTATATGTGTCTAGTGGTTCTAGTCATTTTCCCCTTTCAGTCCATCATTTGTTTTTATTAAAGCCTAGCTATCACTGGTGTACAGATATAGTCATAGTCTTCAAGAAATAAAAGAAAGATAATTTCAGTTTATAGCTTGCATTATTTTGAGCTATTAAACCTTTCAAGTCCAGACCCGTCCGGTGCCTCAGAAAAGCACTACAACAGCTAAATGTGCACCTGTGGAGAAGTGGCCAACCACTGCTTTCTCCATGTTGTCAAACTGATACTTTTCATCAACTCGTGGCTCATTCTCTTTCACAACTCAAACACACAGTCCACCACTTAAAAGATCACCCGCCTGCTGTGTACTGATCCTTGCACTACAGTTCTTAAGATGGCAGCACACAATAAAAGTTTTAAGTAGATGGAATTTTAAATATTTCCATCTCATGGCATTATACTGTTAAGCTAATGTGGACCCACCACATTAGCTTAACAACCATGAACTCAGGCTGTTATGGCAAACTATCAAACATGGAATTGAAATGAAAATGGTTACAAGTCTGAGGAGATTATTACCAAGAAAACTTCCTCTCCAGCTGCAATTTTTAATAAGTCTGTATCCATTTAGGTGTCCATCTTTCCTTTTTGACCAAGACACTGTGAGTGTCACTAATAGTGGATTTGGAACTTTAATGAAAATCAGCCACTCAAACTATACAGTACAGTTGTATTGTGCAAAACCTATTCTGACCAATCTGTATTGCGCTTTACAGCCATTTTTTACCAAGTTTCTCAAAGCGCAACACTGTAGTCATTATTCATTCACGCCATACTCGGTGGTGGTAAGCTATTGTTGAAGCCACAGCTGCCCTGGGGTAGACTGACGGAACGAGGCAACCAGTCTGTGCCGTGGCGTGCTTAGCTTCCGAGATCTGACGGATGAGGCAGAGCAAAGACATTATGGCCTCTGCTAATTGTCCACTTCTTTTCAAACTGGAATTTGGACACTACATTGTGTTATCGCTATTTAGAAAGTTTAACAAGCCCAGAAGATTGTAGTGCAGATATGAGATTGCCCAATTACATTTTCCATCTTAGCGAGCTAGTCCTGATGCCCATACTCCCAAGTGTTATTACCTTGTTCTGAGCCAAAACAGACCATTAACTGCTTCCCTAATCGTCGCTGCCAAGCAGTCTGCAATCGCTCACTCAAAAAGCCCCTCCTCTCCTAGTTTCAGTTTGCTTCACGCTTTTTTAAAACCATGCCTTTCCAAGCGTTAGAGCTTGTATGCCTGCAATTATTGTGTCAGCGGCTTCCTCATTCATCACTTAGACCCCCATAGCTTCAACTGGCAGGCTTGCAGGCAGACTTGACTAACTTGCAGATGGAGAGTGTATAGCGGGGAATGGCAGAACCCTCCACATCCCTTCATAGGATCCATCAGTTTGCCTTGACTTTGATCTGCGACAGGGCTCGCATGTCCCGACAGGTGGGCACACTTTTAAATGCAGTCACGTTGATGGGTAACGTACAGCTTTGGCAGGAATGTGAATTAGGAGAGAGAAACTGCAGGTGCTCTTTTTCTCAATAAAGACCACATGGGCAAACCACATTATTTTATTTTATAGTTGTAGAATTAAGCTTTGTGGGTTTTTTTTGGAGTATGCAGTATTTACCTCTATGCCACTGTGCCATTTCTTTGTTCAATATTCTATAATCTATAATGATTTATTTCATGCTCATGCATTTATTTAATTATACCAATTAGAATGTTATCAACTTTCTTTTAAATATCCATACCAATGTTTAAATATCTGGTGAAATACTCCCATATGTGCATTGAGTTGCCTTGTGTACGAAATGCGCGGTATATGAATATAAAAAACGTATAATAAACATGCCTTGCCTTGCCATACTATTCCCCCTAACATCACCTGCGCTCTACATTGAAAGTAATGTGTGCTCTCGCTAAACTTTTGATATATTTCTTTATATGATTTTAGGAAACAGGCATTGTTTGGAATTCTCCCTGGAGTGGATCAGTTGTAAAAAATCCCTGCAGTCTGATGCTCATGTGTAATTAACCCTTTACCTGTAATTAAAATGTGTTTCAGTTCGTATTCTTTGCCATGCCTTTGGTTTCATCGCAATAGTTATAGTTTCCCTCCATAAATCTACATCTTTGTCGGAGTGTGACTCTTGATCGTATACTCTGACCATTGAACGAAGCCGTCATTTTCTGCACATTTGCTTGTTACGTAAATGGACACGGCTTTTATGCGAGACATATTTTCCACTGCTCATATTTCATTCAAGTGGCTCATCTTCCGGCCGCTGCAGGAAAGATGAAGAAGCGGTCCTCCAAAGGTCATCATTTGTATTCATTATACTGTAGCCTGGGTGAATCTGTTACTGCTGTTAGCTCTGGGGGCTGTTGATTCATGTCACATAACACCGCGATGACATGCTAAGTACTGAGCTAGCATCGTGTTTCTTGTAACATCATGACTGCCCTTAATAATATAGTGATAGTATAAGTTGCTAAAATTAAGGTTTTTATTTGCTTCCTGATACAACCCGTTACATTTATTTATCCCTCCTTGGTGAGTCATGTGACGTCCAGTTAGCGTTAGCATTAGCCGTTAGTAATGTAACCTGACAGTGTTTTTGTAATATGTCAACCCAAGCAGCGCACACAAAACAAAGCACTGTTTCCTTGCTTCCTCACGGTTTTATTGTATCCATTTGACAGCGGGACACAAGCTCCTAGAATAGACCACCTGAATCGTACTATATATTTCTCCTTAAAACCTGTACTCCCCCCCCTTAGCCTCACACTTGCACAAAGTAGGACACCGATGCCATTTAGATTAGCATCCCATGTGACCGCGGCTGACATGAATTTGCCAGGTGACATGGGACCCAATTACAGCGGAGGGCTCATCGTCCGCGGACACGACGTTTTCAAATTGTGTCCCCAGCGCCCATCCGGGGGAAACGGGGGCCAGTGTAGGAAACGCCGTAATAGCCTCACTGTATCGTCTATGTGAGTATATGTGTGTCATTGTCTGTTTACTCCTGTGCGGTTAGAGGCTGGGATGTGCACACCCGGGTCAAATGCGTCAATGTTAACTGTGGTAGTAATGCGAACTGGCTGCTGTCACTCCGGAGCACCCACTTAGGCAGAATACAGATTCAGAGTGCAGAGCGAGGCTGCAGCGGGGAGGAAGAGAAGAGTGTTTGCAATGGAGTGAGTGGCTTTCCAACGCAATATGCTGGGTTGTAGTAAACAAACTCCTTACACGACTTTACATAAGTTTGGAATAAAGGAAAAGCGGGTGATTGTGAACATGTTTTAGTTTAAGTAAATCAACCAAAACCGTAAACAAAGTCAGTCCATGCAATTGTGCAATCAGTGCCACAATTTTCTTATGTTCTGTCACTTTTCTGGGAACAGACCATGATAAGTCACAGTCAAAGGGGAAGGGCTTAGATTTCCATCTCCCCAGACCTTGCAATGCAGTTTCTAGGGTCCAAGTTGAATCCGAAAGTTTCCTGGCCTGTTCAACTGAATAATAAAGTTGTTATAAATAATAAATCCAATACCCAAAGCTAAAGTTTTCCCAATAATAAACTTGCACACCCAACATGGTAAATCTGTCCTGTACTTTTCTAGTATGAACGGAGCATATCTCACTCAACCTCAACCTCCACAAATGTCCAAATGTTAATCACTGTGCTAAAAGCCACAGCCGCAATATAATGAACAATTTCCAAAGGTCACGATGATGCAGCAGCGTCGAGTGAAAAACAACACATTACAGCCGACACAAACAGCGCTCTCAGCCGTGGTCTTTAGCAAAAGTAAATTTGAACTGAGTTGGCTGGCTGTCTGTCCCGTGTCTGACAGGTGTCTTAACCAAATCAACCCGGTGCCATTGATCAACGACCCTTTAAAGGGGGTAGATAAAGACTTAGCACTTCCTGTGGTGACACAATCGATAGTAATCAATCTCCCTCAGCTGCAGTGTCCAGCACTGATTTAAACTCCTGATTGCATTCTGTTTGAGTAAGCAAGCTCGCTCGTGCATACTTTTAAACAACGGTGCTCTCCCGCCTGGACAGTCTTTGGCAGACAGAGTAAGTCTGGGTACTGTCAAATATCCTTTGATAACAATATTGGTTTACGATACCCGAACAATGCTTTTTTTCGATACCTATGCTAAAATATTTGTCATCTCGAACCCTAAAACAAACACACACACACACACACACACACACACACACACACACACACGTACAAAATCCATAAAGCAAGTAACTTTCTTAGGGTTGTCCCTGGATCCAACAGGCATCCATATTTGTTATATAAAGAATTCAGTATCTCTTTTCGATACCATTTATATCTAGTAGTATCTAAATGTTGGTGTTTACGTACGGTACCCAGCCCTATTCTGTAGTATGTATAGTTTTGTTGGAAAATGCAGCACTAAAAGATACAAAACAAATACACGGCAATAGTTTTTGTTGTTGTTTGTTTTTCATGTGTTTGTTTAAATGGTGGCCTTTTAATCGTTTCAATGTCTGGAGTGTGTTGTGAAAAATGACAACAGAAGGGAGAGTGCATTTTTTGTGTGGGATGTGGTCTTTTCACAAGGATGGGTTTAAAAGCATGGTTAACACTTTTAGGGACCAATGCTATCACGGTAATGAGAACAGCAAACAAAGATGCCTGTTTTTACAATATTCTTTACGAAGACCAAACAAATTAGACAAAAAGAGATACAGGAGGAATGTTTCAAATTGTTTACCTCATTGTCTAACATTGTATTTACTTGACTTGTCATAGTATTATCTTACAGAAAAGCTTTATTGCAAACCTACCACTCATGCTTCATTTTTGCCCACATACTATAGTCTGAGTTTCTCTTGCACATTTGTACTGCACCCTATCTGTTTTATCCCAGGCGATTTTCAAACCGTGTTGGCATCATCTCCCCCCCCCCCCCCCCCCCTTCTGCTCTGTCTCTGCGGCAACATGAGCCTCTCACCGTTTGGCTTGGTTTCCCCCCTTCTTCCTCTCCTTCCTCATTCTCGCCTTGGTGAATCGAACCTTCTTACTGAAATGTCCGGTGTGATAAAACTATCTCCCGTCAGCGCGGTAATGCGTTTGAAAAGCTTTGCGTGCATATTAGAGCTGGGCTGGGGGAACACACTGAGATGTCATGTGTAGAGTCCTGGCAGGAGGCGCATCGACTGAGGCTGCTAAAAAATACAATTTTAAAGTATCTGTAACTAGGAGCTTGCATGGTTTCAGAATTTTATTATTATTTTATTTGACATATTATTATAATGTAGGAAGTAGAGATGCACCGATTCAGCTTTTTTGCTTACGATACTGATACTGGGGGTTTGAGTATCTGCCGCTATCCAATATTAACCAATACCAAGAGACAATAAAGCCTTATCTTTTCTTACAAACTAGATGTTACTTTCAATTAAAGATCTAATGTAAAAACATTAAACAAGCTTCACTAAATCCATGGCTATATGACAGGCTTTTAGGTTGATTTGATATTAACATCTCATAACAACCCATAAATCATCAGATCACAACTTGTGCATGTTAGATCAGTTATTCTTTACCAGCTTTACCAGTTAAATAATGCTGTGGATATCTTGGTCATTATTTTGACATTCAAGTGCATATGTTTTAAATAAGCATTGTTCGCTTGGGCATTATTGTGTTTCCTTTTGTCTAACAACCTGGAACTTGAAATTGCTCAAATAAACTAAACTAAAAAAAAAAAAAAAAAAAAAAATCTTAATTTTGAGCCTAAACCGCATGTGTGGCGCCATCCAGTGGTTAAACATACCTTGCTTGAATTTGAATCATTGGCTCTGCTGTGGCTGCCGACGTCAGCCAGTAACCCCCAGTAAGGGGGTTAGTTATTCTTTAAGGTGATCCAGTCATAGTTTCTGTCCCAGCCTTGATTAGTTGCCAGTTGCCACTAGAATTAGCATGCTTCTGCTAGCATTAGCATACTGTTGCTAGCTGTGACATTTTGCTCCACGATTAAAATACATTTGTTGAATTCTCCAGGTTCTGAGCTTCAAAATGACATACAGTGAGAGCCAAAATCGGTCCAGTATCGGATATTTGGAATCAATACCCGTATTTTTTCCAGTATTGGCTCCAATATCCGATACCAGTATCGATCGGTCCATCCCTAGTCCAACCCTAACAAAAAGGGCCGCTGTTGTGCAATGGTCTAGGATTTATCAGGAATCAGAAGCCCAGTCTCAGAAAATATGTGCCCAGTCACAGGAACCACGGACACAAGTCGGTTCTGGGGAATTTTGAGCTGTTCACAGATTGTTAAAGTGTAGTCTCCAAACTTTCCAAGAATGTGTAGCACATGGAAATCTGATAATATTTGGAGAACCTGTGAACATTTCAATCTAACCTCTCAGGGCTCATTTACATCTCATTTAGATAAGCCATACCCCCCCTGTAAAAGCTGTAAAGCACAGGGGGTAGAAAAGGAAAAAAGCAAGAAAAAATGCCATCTCTTGCATAAATCCACTTCCCATAGAGCCTACCTCTACAGCAACTAGCAACATTATTCCAACACACACACACACATTTGACCAGAGGGAAAGCAGAACGCACACACAATCATTAGTGCCATGGACAATGACTACGTTACTGTATATTATCCTTAACCAGCACACACAGCTTACGACCAAAAACAAAACGCAAACAAATCCAATCAACTGAACACACCACGTAGCTTACAGCACAACAATGGCCTCATCAAAAATCAAACAGACACGGCTATTTTTTGTTTGTGGCACAGCGGCCACAAACAAAAATAACAAACTTTCACTCACCCGTCTGAAGTAACCTTTGCTTGCCTTCTGCTCAGCAAACTCGTGGTAAATCCATTTTCGTCGCTCAGTTCTTTTCAATGTAGAGTTATGCAAATCAGCGCTACATCCTTCTGTTTTAAAACACGTTGTGAAGGCAAGGAGTTGGCTCGGGAAACGTAATGGTCAGCAGGGCGCTGTGCATGCTTACAGCCAGGGCATCATCAGTCGCACTGGAAAAGTTAGCCTGAAAAAGTTCACTGGTTTCACGCAGAAAAACGAACTTCCAGCGTTAGCATTCGGCTATTCAGAGTGTTAGCAACAGTGGCCCGGCCTCCGTGAGACACAGGGGAAGCGTTGCATAACCATGAGCCACACACACACAATGACACACCCCACAGCGTGCGCTATTTCTCCAGACCTTCCGACCATGAGACATAAAGTAATGGGGCTGGTCGCAAAGGAAGGGCATCTGCCATAAAAAAAATACAAATTCACTTTTGTTTTGCAGAATTCTGTCAGTTGTTTGGAATGTGCATGCAGTTTCCTATTCTTCTCCTCTCTGTGTGGTCTGTCTAATGCCAGTTCATTATTCACCATATACCCTGCGATAGTTTGCGTGTCTCATTGAGGTGGCCCTAGGCTTGTGGCAGCCCATTACTCCCTTGCTGTTCCCTGTGTGTGCACTTTGTGGTGTGGGCCGAGACTTCAAGCTGCTCTGATTGTCTCTACGTCGCCGGGACCCTTATTATTGCCCCCACACTGTCACCAGCGTCTGCCTCCTCTCCTGCCTCTCAGCGTATCTCTGCTCTATACATCCCTGCCACAATGCTCCTTAACTCCCGCGTAGAGATGAAGGATGGAAAAAAACAAGGGAAGAGACGTCAAGTGGAGTCAACATACAGTATCATCAACATAAAGCAAGCGACATGTAGGGACAATTGCCTGCTTAAACTTATGTGCTGCCACTTGTATTATTACTTCTCCAATACCGTCAAAAAGGAAGGAATGGACTGGCAATGATAGGACATTCATTTGTTGTAACATGACTAGGGGTTGAAAAATATCGATCCACCGATATATCTCAATATTACGTCGCTCGATTCTCCTATCGATACAAAAAAGCGCCCGTATCGATATTTAAACATCTATTTTTGGGGAATGTTTATTGCAGCATCTCTCTTCGGTCCTGCACTTTTACTCCCGCCCGCTAGATGGCAGCGCACCGCGCAGCCCGGTTGAGTAACACTAGAATCTAGTGAGAGTTAGAGAAACACAGGAAGAGTTTACCATGGAAAAGAAAGAGCTATGAAATACTCCGGGGCTCTTTTAAAACTCTACATTTGGCTTTACAGCAAGACAGAGACCTGGATTATTACGAGAGCCACCAGCTTTGTGCATATGTTGCTGAGTGTGTCGCCGCTGCGTTCGGAGAGGATTTATCTTCGTAGCATTTTATTACGAAATTAAACGAAGCATGCTCATGTTAACCTGTGTCTCGCCACTGCACTACTACGACACAAGTTTAAGAGCCTGCTGTATTTAGTTTCCCCTCTGCTTCGGCTACTGCTAACAAAAAGATTTCGAAGCGATGAGCGCTATAGCCACGGTGATGCCCATGTTGTCATTATGTCCCTGATCTACGAGTGACACCCGTTGTGGAGTAGATAAGATTTTAAATGCCCCATCTGAGTTATTTATATTTTAATGGATGAAACCCATAATAGTTATTACTGATCGCTAAGGACTTTCAACTATAGAAATACTAGAAAATGTGCATCCCCAGTATTTGGTTTCATTACTAGGTTTCCAAGAAATCTGTTTTCCGTTCAAAGTTACATAATCACCATACAACACACAGTCACAAGCACATTAGTGAAAAGCATTTATATCATAAGATAGATAGATAGATAGATAGATAGATAGATAGATAGATAGATAGATGATCGATCAAATGTATTTGATACAAATCTAATGAAGGTGGACTAGTTTACTGAATAGATGTTTCCAAAGTAGTTAAAAACAATCACAATAATCGTCTAATTCTTCAATATTGGGATATATCGTATCGCGACCCTACATATCGTATCGCCTGAGACTAGGCGATACACACCCCTAAACATGACGAAGGAGAGAGGATGAACCAAACTACCGAGCTTACCAACCCCACACAACAGTTGTTCCAATTATTTTCAAAATGTCATAAACCGTCCTTTGCATTGCCTTGCATCACCGTACCTTGTGTCTTGGCACCGCACTCTGTCAGGCTGGGACCCACCTCCGTTTTGTGGCAGGCGTTGAGCTCGTGACCCTGCCACGACCCCTGGCCAGCTGGGTCCACACCTCAGGCCACACCAACGGAGGAACCTCTTTGGCCTTGATATATTACGCAGCTCAGGGTGCAGTAGCAGCGGGAGGCGCAGGCTTGACAGGAGTCTGGACACACAGTGAAAGTGAAAGGGGAGCAGAATTACGCAGATTTAGCCAGGTTTAGATCTGCCAGACCACTTGGAAACAGCAAAGTAAAAGTAAAGTTTGGAAAATATGGGAAACGTGGACAGAGGCATGAGAAAATGTTTGCAAAGCACAAATTTGGCAATATAGTGCTTCTTCTGCTGTGTGTCTTAAGGTTCTGTTTTGTAGATAAATTGACTCTAAATAATTGAAACACACTTTAATGTTTCTTCTACATGAGTTAAGGAAGCGACTTCACAAAACAGCTTCCTTGAATACCTTTGAACATTTCACGCTTTTATTACAAATTCTAGTTCTTAGAAGAGGTTCGGCTGGTCTTAGTTTTAGCTTTAGAATACGATTTTAGGAGCAGTGATTCGTTAAGTAAAGGGGGTTGAAGTGTATCTTGTAATACAGTATTTTCAATGGAAATGAGATTAGTTTTGAGTTGCCTTGTGTGTGAAATGTGCGGTATAAATAAACTTGCCTTGCCGAGGGAAACATCTAGAGCAGCACATACCAAATCTAGCATGATCGTTTGTTAAATCGCATGTAAAATCGCACATACAGTACTATACGGAAGCAAAAGTCATCGCAGTCCAGCCGCTGTGATGGAGTGGCTTGGTTTAAACACACCCTCTTAGCCCATCACTGGCATAATTATTTCATGACCTGGAGGGGATTTGTCATCTATTATAACATCTTTAGCGAGGATATTATGGCAGGGTCTTGGTGTGGCTTTGCTCTATTTAACTTCTTCCAATTGGCAAAATGTAAGTGATTAGGCTTACCCCAGAGACAATTTCCCCCCCTCTCGATTTGCAAGAATACAAAGCCTGTAGCACTTCTCTGTAATGTGTGCTTCTATCCACTGGCTCCCTCTTGAATATTAAAGCCACAATTCAATGAAGTTGGAAAGCAGAAATGCAAATCCATAACATCCATATCACTTTTTCAAGGGTTAAACATTTGGCAGCAACAGATCTCTAACAAGTTGATTAAAGGAAACAAAAAACTGGCAATGTTTTTACATATCTTGTCTTAGATACATGCATTTCCCCCTTAAAAAAGATAATTGTAGTACCTTTTGTTCCTTTTCAGATATTGCCTTTTGAATCGTGTTTTAAAAGGGGACATATCACGCAAATTATTTGAGCATAAACGTAACCTGTTATTTGTTGTTCTGCTTCATTCAGCTTTGACTTATCCTGTTAAATTGGATTGTTTCTTTATTGCATTTTATTGCAGAAAGCACTTCAATTAGTGTTCCCTGAGAGTACGTGGTTAAACCAGGAAGTGTCGTCAGCAGTTTAAAGTCCATAAACAATTGCAGGACCCGTTCCAGGCAGTTCTGCTCTCTAACTGCATTTGCTACGTTGTCATTCATTTGTTGGCATGCCCTTAGCTGAATATGAAGGTAATAATTGTTGCAGGTCAGCAGTGGGCGCTTCAACCACCCAACGGCATGTAAACCAACACAGACCTTGATGATTAAGGCCATTTTCACACATGTTAGAGCGCCTTGAAGGTAAGTACACCAAACATCGCACCATCAACCACTAACAATGATCAGCTGTTCAACGAACTTATTCCCATGACAACGGGCATCAAACTGTCACAATGTGCCAACACACGCGCACGTACATGCACACTTCCCCAATGTTACGCGGTGGTCACTCCTCTCGCTCGTGGTTAAATACAGTCAGGCTTTAACACGCGAAGCGAGGAGAAATGCTCTTTAATCGGGTCATGAAGAGGAAGGTTTCACTGCAGCAGGAAGGGAAAGACGGGCAGAAGAGAGACGTACCTTGATGATTTAAAGTTGATCCATTTTGCCTCGTCAGAGCAGTAATCCAAACGTCCTCCGGCAGCGTGTATTCATTCTTTCTTCATGCAAAAAAGAGGCACCAAAGCGAGAGTAGTTCGGCCCGAGGTCGGCCGCATTCACAACACACCCGCTCCGAACCACAGAGCAGCTCCACCTGTTTAGATCGGCGTAAAGTGCTGCGGTTGGATTCACACTGACCCAAAAGTGCTGCTCTTTGGGTGCCGAAAGCCCCTTTAGGTTGACCTAACTACTGTAGAGCCTGTGTGAAAGTCTCCGTTCCATACACAGAAACGATAAGCCTAAATATTATTAGCAGATGTTTTAAAATCTGCTTTGTAGCATTAGAATAGATGACTATTTTCTTCAATTGAATACAAACTGAAAGTATGGTCTCATTTTGTATTGTATTTCTAGCACAAATTGTAGCTTGCACCGCCAATTATCACATGTTCCCAATGCTTGTGTTTTTCTCACAGTGTTTGATCACTACTTATGAATAGAATGCGACTGAAAAGCAATATGCGAGCTATTCTTGTACACATGCTGTGCTGGCTCCTTTTGACTTTAATTTTATCCTAGTGGCAGATAATCAATGTTTTATCGCCTACATATTATTACCTCCCTCCTGTTAGTAACATGACGCTCGTTGTGGCTAATCCCCTCTGTCACAGTGCCATTGATTAGTGCACTGCGGGCGCTAAGCGGGGACGGGGGGCATGACGGCACCCATTACCGTGGACGTTGCTCATTGAATTATGGGATGAAAAGGCAACAAAACAATGAGAGGTGACGACACGAGGGACAAGGAGGACGTATGGATGTTTGGGGAGCTGTGCAGAGGTCAGGCGGGACAGCGGCGTGGCGTCACCGCAAAGACATGAGCAACCAGGAAGTGTATGAATTATTAAACGCTAAAGCCCCTATAGTAAGTCAAAGTAATTGCCATCTGACGTTAATTAAAGTTAACAATAAGGTCATATCTGTTCTTTGGACTTAGATGATTTAGTAATATGTGGTGTCATTATAACTGAGCTTAAATGTATAAAGATAATGGGAAAATATTTGGTCAGCATTAGCTCAGTTAGAGCGTAAGCCTACAGACCCAAAGGTCGTCAGTCGATCGCGACCAATTCATTCTGCTGGTGTTTTCTTGGGACCATTTACCTTGCTGTTCAAAATGATGGTTACAATATGGTACTGTGGTTTGAAAAAGAGACCGTCTGATGCAGGGCATGTGGCCTGACACGTCACATATACCTAACTTAATGGTGTAAGAAACTATAAAAAAAATTGTGAGCTTTCACTGCTGTGCGGACTTACTTTAAATCACTGTATTCTTATTTTGGATCCAGCACGCAGGTTTCACTGCCTTTGGATGTGCCTATTTCTTTTTAGCCAATTGAAAAAGAGAGTTGAAAAGATAATTCTGGTTGCATATAAGAAGATTGTTGGTCGGAGCCCTTCTTACATTTGTTCACATCTTGTCTTTTACCAGTTAAAAAGTAATAGAGCTGTTTTTCCCCCAAAATAGTTTACCTCTTAAGTGCATATTCAGAGTAGTTAGAAGTGGAGTCTTTTTGCAGAGCTTTAAGATTTAACTTTGTCATAAAAGAAAAATACCTACACCATATTTTGTCACTTTGGGTAAAAGTGGCAGCAGAAAATGTGATGATTCAGTACCTGTTTCTTTCCACCAGCAGTGCAGTCATCTCAGCTTCCCTAATCACACAGGACGTCCTATGGCTGTTGGTGCATCCCACTGTTCCTTAATCTCCATCTCAGAGAACCCATGGTTAGAGCAAAGGCACCTGCATTTCGCAGCCTCCATGACAAGTCTCTGCAGAGAAGCTTTGTTTAACTTTAATGCAGCTGTTCATAAGTTCTGAACTATTATTGTTTTAACAGTTTTTATTTTATGTGGGTGAGTACAGTTTGCTATTAGATATTTATTTTTCTAACAGATGCTGTTCCTAATGCCACCTCCTGGGGGCAAGGCATCCACTGAAGTTACTTTATTCACAGGAAAAGTCAAATATTTAAGCATGTACAGTAAACATCTGTCATTTCAACAGCAGTTAAGCAGCTTGTGAAAGGGGGGGCTTCCACCCCTCCTACCCTCTACAAAAAAATAATATGAAGAAGGAAGCTTTTCAGCTCACGTTGACCAAATACTTGAGTATATTCATGATGAGATACTGTTCCCCTAACACCCTGCTAATTACTTACTGTACGTTTAGGTCCATATTTCCACTCCCGGTCAATATGCTCTTTTTCTGCTCCATTTGGCTTCTCCTCCCGTGTGAATCATCAACGTTGTTATATAAATGACTTTAAGAGACGTTGAGACACCATCAAGAGAAATGACGCAGGCCTCTCGAGTCACGGCTCATTTGAACGGGCTGCCTGATTCTGTTGGGGCTCAGCAGTGTTGCTGTCCTCGGGACACGTTACCCTGCACGTGGCGCCGGGAGTGTGCGTAGAATATGCTGCTCATGCAGAGAGATGTGTGCTGCTGCCTATGCAAATGCAGGAATTACATGGTTAAGACAGCTGGGTATAAAAGTGACCATTTAAAATGCATTTTATATTTTGATTTTGTCTTCAAGCTACTAATAACGAAAGGAGCATAGTATTATTGAATCAAATGCAATGTAGAAAAGGTGCTAATTCGAGCACTACATATAAGGCATAAAGTGGACATTTAATGCATACTTTTTTATTTAAAACATTATTTTGGGTACCTCCACATTGATATTTTAAAACTCAAGCCAGTGTGAAAAAGCAAAATAACACTCCAGTTATGTTTTCGTCAAGGGAACAATGTTATATCAAGATTAAAAGCTCTAAATATGCATAATATGTATCCTTTAAAACAAATCCCAACTGACTCCCTGATAGTTATTAGACATCATCATCCATAAGTAAAGATGTGTGTGTGAATATTTAATTGAATTTTAAATAGAAAAGAAAAGGTATGATAAGGGATTGTGTAACTCCGTTTGGGAATGTAAAGGAAATTTGAACAGTTACGCTTCAACTGTGAATATAAAGTAGATTGCGGCACTATTCCTTTGGTGTAATATTGAAATCGGAGAAGCTATGCCGATCTGATTTGAAATCTGCAGATGAAATCGTCTGCTGGATGTAGTTTGGATATTTTTAGACAAACAGCTTGTCTTTTCTTCATCCTCTCTCTTTCCTTTTTGAAATCAGTCCATCTGTTGTGTTTAAGCTCCCCGCGTAACTCCTGAAATGGGGAAAATTATGTAGAAATTCAAAAGGTTACTTGGTGGAGCTGAGATTGATCCAAGGCCAATGGGCTGGAAGGAGATGGGAGGAAGATAAGTGAGTTCTCGATAGCCAACACAGTAACCCATTTCAGTTAGGAAAACATCTTTATATGTGCTGGTCATTTTGCTTATTAGCGATGCAATATGTCATTCAAAATGTATATTATTGTTATTAGATTCATTCAGTAAATGGATATGCCACACAGCCAGCGCGTTATAAGGCTTCATACTTTATTACAGCAATATAGCTTTCCATTTTCTCTGCAGAGCATATCTAACGTGAGACTTAAGGGCTAAATAAACAAGTGCAAGATCAGGCCGTGGTTTGAGAACAAAAAGACAAAAGTATGCAGTATGCACCTTGCTGTAATTGGCTTATGAACGACTGTGTGTGGACCTTAAGTAAAGGGTGCATCCTCAACAATGGCATTCCAGAACCATTACCCACACTGTACACAGTGTTTGTGTATCTCATCATTTGGTGAACAAGCTTACAGTTTCCTCTCCAAACAAGCAGCTAACCACAAGATAGTGTGGTTAGCTGCCCCAAGATATTTTGATAATAAATGAACTTATATATTTGGTCATTAATATTAAAACATGTCAAATATAAAAACCAAAAGAAGGGTTGGATAAAGAAACTCGCTCATATTAGTCCACGCTTGCCCCATCTCACAATGTTTTTTAGATGTGTATGCCTCTATGCATTATCACACTCTCTTACAGGCGAATAAATGCTTTGCCATTTTTCTTATACAGCACAGTTATTAGTCACTTTTATCACTACTTTTTGCTCTCAGGCTTTGGTCTGAGTGGAATAAAACTCATTCCGTCCTCTGACTTAAGCAAGAAACATTGTACTATTGAAAGGGCAATGTAAAGCAGCTGTAGAAATCCCAAGGAGAGAGTGAATGGTCCGGCTAAGTGCACCTCACTCTCATTTAATCAGCCGGGATAAGCTCCACACCCCTGCCTTCATAATTAAGGATAAGCTGAGAGCAATGGCCACTATTTTATACAAATGGCTCCGCATGCTCGCTTAGATAGCAGCGAGTGGTCCACAGCAGAGAAATCCATCTAAAAGGCATGCAATCTATTTCCTACTATCCTTTCCTGGGGTCTCCATCCTTTTACCATAAAATTTACAACCAGAAAGGACATTTTTAGCTCTGCGCTACATACATACCAAGTCTGGCTTTGAAATGTGCATACTGCCGCTGAATAGAAGTTGTTTGCTGTGGCAAGCCAGAAGTGAGATACCGAAATATAAGAAAGCCTTATTACATTTTGAAGTCTATAATTTTTTATAGCTTTTATTCCAAATCAAATCACTTTCATTCAATTTGTGTCTTCAAATTTTTCAACATCTCTCTTCGCAATCTTTGAAACTCAATTTCCTGATGTCAATATGAGTTAGCTCAAGATTCCCATGGATTCTTTTCAAGTATCCGCCTCGCTATTAATTTCAGCTACAGCATGTTCCTCGCTATCTCCTTCACAGAGTTTTACAGTTTCCTCAGCACAATGATCCTCGCTGGGATCTGTTATGATATCACATGAAAGAGGCCATTCTCTCATGTTTGCTGCTGCTCCCGAAGCCTCTTATCTTCTTGTACATTTGCGGACTTCATTTGTGTGTGCGTGCGTGCGTGGGGAGAGCGCGGGATGCTTTACATGTAAACCTCCCACTGGCGGAGATTGACAGCGGAGATAGATAATCTCAAAGGGATGTCGCGCCGAGTGGAGCCGTGAGGACACACTGATAAAGTATGAAGATTTGACAGATTTAAATGCGAAGACACTATTGGCCTCTCCGGTTCCCCACGCGGTAACCAAAGCTATGCATTTTATTATGATCTGCCTCTATGCCTGCATCTCTACGCATAAAGATCATAGTGCATTGTGTATGATTGAAATTATGTAACTCGAAAAAGAGAGGTTTTGAAACAACTTCAAGAGCTTTTTACCATGTTATTGCGAGGGGTTTTGGTCGCTTGGGGTTTTGGTCAGGATAGCTGGGTAAGAAGACAATTGAACATGTTTGAGGCATGTTGTTAAAGGGGGGGTATTATGTAAAATCGACTTTTTCAAGCTTTATATCATGTTATGTCATTCCCTCATTAACACATGCCTGGAGTGTTGCCTTGGCTCATTCACATATTTTTGAGTAATCAGTAAAAACTTAGACGGCAGCCATTTTAGGTGTAGCT
This sequence comes from Neogobius melanostomus, assembly GCA_007210695.1. Lineage (NCBI taxonomy): Eukaryota > Metazoa > Chordata > Actinopteri > Gobiiformes > Gobiidae > Neogobius > Neogobius melanostomus. Next base: position 542,298 of record VHKM01000496.1, read on the forward strand.
ATGCCTCAGTCCTCCTAGGAACGCCCCCACCTCCTGGAGACGCCTCTGGACCTTTCGTCACCAGCCAAGCCACCAACCACTGCTCCTCAGCTCAGCAGAGCCCACTCCCCGCACAGTAGTGTTGTTTAGATGCCACAGCAGTGTGCTGAAGGGGGCGTGTCTGAAAGCTTCTTAAAGAGACAGAGGCCTATTTCAAGACGTTCAGTACAGCCATTTTGAGAGAGCAATTTTATTCAAGGCAGTTATTTTAATTTACTGCATATACAGACCAACAGAAGGTTACGTCATCATTGTAGTATGCTATAGACTGGTGCTATGTGATTGAAAAAAGCATAATACCCCCTCTTTAAGAGCTCCTATCACAATGAGATATATTTGAAATCCCACCCAGACAATTTGAGTAATGTACAGGATTTGGACTAGATCAAATCATTTTTTTAATTTGATTTTAGAACACAAATACAAGATTTATTTTTGGTAAAATACACTTTGAGGATATTTCTTAGTCCTCATCCCTCGATCATCGTCCTACCAAACCACATTTTCTCGACATTCTGCTCAAACCCGCGCACTCAAAGTTACTATTCTGAGTTTAAAAGTGATATTACCGGCTTGCACTGAGAGTCAGTGCCAAGTCTGGAGTTGTGCTGATTGGGCCTGAACACCGTGTAATGAGTCGCTGTGTACCTGATGGAACAGGCCGAGCCAGAGCACGGCGAGGGGTCTCAATCAAAGGCACCAACCAGCACCGCCACTGTGGTGCCAATTCGTCCTGTTTGTGCTTGTTATAATGGACCATGCGCCTTACTCTGGCCATGGAGGAGTCGACCATCTCATTTTGGTCAGCACCCCAATCAGAACATTCCAGCAAACTCTGTGAATGCCTGTGCCTTTAATGAGAGGGGGGTTATTCAAAGCCACACAATGTAACATTATAAGTCACAATTGACCTTTCGCAAAACCACGCCCCAAAACGGTAATTGTCCAATCAGACATCCTAGCAACCGTTACTATGAAGCCAGGTCATGCCGCAGATCTCCAATGCAAAACAATTGGACATACAGCACTGAGCACTGAGCAGATGCACTTTTTTTTACTGCTAAATGGTAAGAAGCAAAATGGTGAAGCGATCTGCCTATGGAAAGTGTAAATCAGACATTAGGTACCACAAGAGTGTGACAGGGGTAGTCCAGTTATTTCCCTTCCCAAAGCGTAGAAATATGGAAAAAACTAGACGAAAGCATCAAACTTAGCAATAACCTGGCACATTTTATAAAAACTTACAAACAGTCAACATTTCACAAATATGAACAGTGTTAATCATGGACCAAGAGTTTAGATGTTCGTTTGTTTTTCCTTTTGCTGTTGTTTCCTTCTTGTTGTTTTGTTCCTTGTTGTTCCCTTGTGTTTTTGTGTAATATGATTTTAATTGTATTGATTTTGGTGGGCACTTGTATTGGTGGGCACTTTATAAGCTTTTGCATCGGCCCACTCCTTTTGAGCAGAGTGTTGTGCTAAAAAAAAAAAAGAACGAAAAAAATAAAGCGAAAACACAACCTGAGCACTTCCTACAATGGATCAAACAATGTGGACGGTCTACGCCCAGCTAAATGTCTCCAAAATAAACAAGCATGCATCTGCTGTAAAGTAAGGCTAGGGCCTGGCCTCTAGGCTAACACCTTAGCATGCTAACATCTAGCTACTGACAGTCACATAACGTTACACAAACTGGAGCTGTAACTTTACTGCGGCGGTGAACTTTTACAAGCCTACAGTCTCACGTCTTTTTGTCTCCCTTTATGATAAAAGTACTGTGCATTTTGTCATGGTCCTGATAACTGGCTGTAGCTGATTGTCATTGTGGCACCTGTAGGTTTAGCTAGCGTTTGCTAACTTTAGCGCACCGGTGAAATGCACTGGAGAAATGTTCCTATTTTTAGAAATACTAAAAAAATAAGAGGGTGCCTACTGGGCAGTGCAAGAGCACGACTGGTCCACAAGGCTGTGCTGTTGCATTTAAGGAAGAGATCAGAAGGTTTCTCTGATATTTCTGGAGACTTGTCTATAGCTTTAGTGCCAATAGTTGTTCTTTATCCTTCGTTGGATAGTTTAATATCTTGAATATATCCCTCCACTGCATACTGTGACCCCTTTTGCCTCGATCTGGAGGATATCACGGCAGTATTGCTCCAAAAAAGGTCACTGACATGCATGGCAATCAGTTTTACCATTTGTTTGTCGGGCGTAGTAACAGTAACTAAGGGGGGCGGGGCTTGGCGAAAGGTCAATTATAAGTTTCAATCTCAAAAGATCATCTAAACTTTCGCAATACCCAGAAAAATAAACAAATTTGCCAGTGACACAATACATACTCTGCTACTCTCCGTCAATTCTTTTTTCAATACATTGTTGAAAATAAGCATTTGGAAAACAACCTTATATTTGGAACCTGTGGTCATAGCAAAGCAGCAGCATCTCCATAGAGAGAAGCTGATGGAAGATGAGCCCACACATTTGGATTTTCCAATAAACCCCAAGTAATTAAATCAACCATTGTATTTTATTGCATGAATTATAGGTGAAAAGTTACTCAGTTTTGTAATGTAATGTAGGGCTCACAATAACTGCATACATTTTGATGATAGTGAATCAACAATAAAAAGGCAGATGGTTTGCTCAGAAATCCAAATAGAAGGCATAGCTGATAAATAAAAAGAGGAAATGAAGAAATCTACAAATCTACAAAGCCCATCAAGAGCATGATTGAGACTTGAGATTTGATCCACTAATAAGACCTTTGTTTAAAATGTAAATGATTGATATATTAATGCTTGTGATTATTACCAATCCAATCACTCTAATTATTTTTGCATCAGTACATTTTCAAGAGTTTTTATAATTATACCGGGAGCTTGATATTCTTTAGTTTATGCTAATCAACTGAACATTTTTTATGCGGTAGATATTTCAAGCATTCGCCTCAATATTAGTTTCACCTAGAATTGCATGAAACTCTCTTGATTACAATTGTAGTGGTGGTTGATTACAGAACTGGATGTGCTCAATACGCTTCTAAAAATTTACTTTGAAATTACTTCTTTCTTTTTTTTGACAGAGAAAGTTTGATTTCGTCACCTTCTGGGTTCGTATCTGAGCGATGGGCCGTATCATTAATCTTGTGCCTGAGCTCAATTGCTGTACACCCAAATACTTCGAGGAACAGCGGTGCCAATCTGGACAAGCGTTCGTCATTTCCATAGTGTGTCCTTGATGAGATGGCCTTTAATAATACATGTGTGCGCAGATAACATCATGGCAGGCAAAATTAATATTCTCTGGGCTTGTCAGGCTCATTTAAGCAGACCCTGTGTTTCTGTGTGGCCCCTGACACAGATGATTGCGTGGGCAGCTATGCAGTTTTTCCTCATAATTACTTTTGCCATGCCGCTCGTGTCCATTGTCAGACTCGATAAGGCAGAAGGCTGTGAAAAAGAAGGAGAGCGATGAAGCAGAGGATGCAAGCTGCAACGCACGCCCTACTTGTATTTCTAAACACAAAACAGCCTCATAAAAACAGTGTATGAATAGTGTCAATGAAAGGTATACTGTTCAATTTTGGACCTATGTTCAGTAGGTGGTTGTTTGCTAGTTTGCTTGTTGTGTATTGGAGGATTTATGTTGCGCTTTTTGGACATTTCTCTTCAAACTCAGTGGTGGTAAGCTTCTGCTTGAGCCACAGCTGCCCAGAGGTTTACACAGATTTGGTTGCCAGTACACGTCGTTCCGACCACCATAAATCACACTATCAAGGTGGATGTGTGTTTAGGCCAGGCTGTTGGTTAGTAGGTGAGAAAATGAGCAATTAAATCTATTGAGTTGTACTTAAAACTTAAAAATGATAATCAAATCAGTTTAGCTTTTTAAAAACCATCATCATTAATTCTTATCGGTGTGAGTTTGGGCACCTCCTGGAGAATAAACTATATCCTAAGCTTTTCCAAATGGTATCAGATGACGTCTACAGGCGGAACACTATTTGCATAAAAACTCATGCATGCCGATGTATCCTAGTGAAAATGGCACAACATCACGGCAATCCCTCAGACTATTTCCAGCACATCATACACCGAGGCAGCTTCTTTCACAAACATACATCGGGCCATAAATATGCAACACTATCTGGAATACGGCGCGCAAATGCATAGGACTATTTCACAGCCACGCTTCTGCAGTTTACGCCATGTATTGCGATCACAAGGCACATAATAAGGCAATTCACTTACCTCCATGACAAATGACTTAGCTTTCATGCTTATCCACTTTACTTCATCTTCGTTGCTCTTAGCTGTACTCCAATAGCAGCTAAACGCTAAGAAGAAAGTGGTCTAGAAAGCATATCCGTGCGGGTTTTAATTGAGTGTGCTGAGCGCGATGCTGGTGCTTTAATTTGCAGGGATGGCTAAACAGACGTAGCATCATAAAGTAACTTAATGGGTTTCCCCTTCACCCCCTGGCGAGAAACGGCGAGCTAGCCAGGGACGGCAAAGTGGTGGGATGAATGGGAAAGGAGATTTCTACAGTTAGAAAAGTCTTCTGCGCTGTAACTGCTCTGGTAAATAAGTGATGATTGGAGATTTTTCCTAGGAGATGGATTCTTTACTGTTTGCAAATATGGCTAGTATACATGACATACTGTTGGATGCAGTGAACGCTATTCAAATGGCGAGATGTGTCTGTGGTGGTGAGCTTAATCCAAGGTTAACTGTTGTCAAACCAGGCTTGGGGCCATGGCAGCAGAGTGTGGGCACGTGCCGTAAAGTGCTCCCGGTAGAGGAGGCTGGAGAGGCCAGTTCCAGATGCTGCACTACACAACCTCAGTCCACGTGGCCAACAACAGGCACATATGTCATTCTCTGCCTTTGGGGAGCGCTGGCACAGTAGCACGGTTACACTGGCCAAATTTGGCCCAGTCCAAGAGGGCATGTCACACCATTCACAGCATGCAAAAGAAGACGCCCATTACTACTTAACTATGGGCAATGTACAGTGCCTTGCGAAAGTACTAATACACCTTGAACTTTTGCACATTTTGTCATGTTTACAACCCTAAACGTAAAGATTTTATTTTGAATTTTTTACTGAAAGTTCACACACAAGTAACAGACAACTGTAAAGTGAAAGCAAAATGATACATGATTCTGTTATTTTAATACTTTGTGGAACCCCCTTTTGCTGCAATAACAGCAGCAAGTCTTCTGGGGTATGACTACAAGGTTTGCACATCTAGAGACTGACATTTTAGCTCATTCCCCTTTACAAAACAACTCAAGCTCTGTCAAATTAGAAGGAGAGCGTTTGTGAACAGCAGTTTTCAGGTCTTTCCACAGATTTTCAATAGGATTTAGGTCAGGACTTTGACTGGGCCATTCTAACACATTAATATGTTTGTTTTAAACCATTCCATTGTAGATTTAGCTTTGTGTTTAGGGTCATTGTCCTGCTGGAAGTTGAATCTCCGCCCCAGCCTCAATTCTCTTGCTGACTCCAGCAGGTTTTCCTCCAAAATGGATCTGTATTTGGTTCCATCCATCTTCCCAACTATTCTTACAATCTTCCCAGTCCCCGCTGAGGAAAAGCAGCCCCATAGCATGATGCTCCCCCACCATATATGACACTGGGGATGGTGCACTCAGGACGATGAGCAGTGTTAGGTTTGTGCCATACATAACGTTTTGCATTTGGGCCAAAAAGTTCAATTTTGTCTCATCTGACCAAAGCACCTTCTTCCACATGGTAGCTGTGTCCTCCATATGACTTCTAGCAAACTTCAAACGGGCTTTCTTATGGCCTCCTTTCAATAATGGCTTTCTTCTTGCCACTCGTCCATGAAGGCCAGATTTGTGTAGAGTATGACTCTAGTTGTTCCATGTACAGATTCCCCCAGCTCAGCGGCAGTACGTCGCAGCTCCTCCAGAGTTATCTTCGGGCACTTGTTTGCATTTCTGACCAGTGCTCTCCTTGTTCGGTCTGTTAGTTTAGGTGGACGCCCGTGTCTTGGTAAGTTTGCAGTGGTGCTATACTCTTTCCATTTCCGAATGATGGATTGAACAGTGCTCCGTGAGATGTTCAAATCTTGGGAAATCTTTGTATAACTTAACGCTGCTTTAAACTTCTCCACAGCTTTATCCCTGACCTCTCTGGTGTGCTCCTTGGCCGTCATGATGTTGTTTCGTGACCAATACACTCCGACCATAGCTCTGAGGCCCTCACAGAACAGCTGTAATTATATTGAGAGTAGATTACGCACAGGTGGCCTCTATTTAATGGTTAGGGCAAGGTGTGAACATTCTGCAGTCATTAGGAATGTTATAAAGGCAATTCAACCTGGATAGACTCAAACAGACGAAAGCAGTGATTAGAAAGATTTATTGATATGTATATTAGTTTTGGCGATCAGACCCCGGCGGTAGACATCGATGTATAAGTCAGTGTAGGTAAACAGCTTGGAGTTAGGGATGTCTCCCCCCGGAGCCTGGACACTGGTGGTGGTATGGGAAGCCCGCGAAGATGCGCAGGTAGAAGCCGTGACGGAAGAGGTGGAGATGGGGTGGAGGTGGGTCGCAGCGCAGCTGGGAAGCGAACGGATCATGATTGCTTTGGCTTAAAAGCGGGACCGAGGGCGATGATTGGCTGCTACGAAGGTGCGGCTCTTGCGCTGATGGCTGAGGAGGAGGTGTGGCCCTCTCGGTAGTGATCATTGGCTGGAGGTCGGTGATGCTGAAATTAGTCTACCAGGTTGAATTAACGCCTAGGCTTCATTTAATGCACTCCAAAAATGCTATATGAATACTTATGCACGCCCCACTTTTCACTTTTCTATTTTTGAAAAATAACAGAATCATGTATCATTTTGATTTAACTTCACAGTTGTCTGTTACTTGTGTGTGAACTTTCAGTAAGAAATTCAAAATAAAATCTTTACATTTAGGGTTGTAAACATGACAAAATGTGCAAAAGTTTAAGGTGTATTAGTACTTTCGCAAGGCACTGTATCTCATCAATCAAGGGTCAGCTCGCCAATTCCACCCAGTGCACCTTTACTGAATAAAAGAATGAGTGAAATATATTAGCATAAATAGTTTTACACATATTATGCAGCAGGTGCTTTTGTTTTAAACCGACCCCACCACATCTGTTTTCTTCCATGGGCACCCAAGTCAAACTAATGGTGCCCTTTAGATGCAAGGGTAAAACACAAATACCGCAGTATCGTATAAAAGACAGTCTTTTCAGTTGGTTGACTTGTACTGTATAGCCTCTTTTCAACAACCTGTCTGTTTTATTGTTCTTCACTCACTAAATATGTACAACAGGCTAATCCTCAAACTAGGTAAATCTGACCAATTTCCTGGCTCAAAATCTGGACGTGGCTCTGTATGTGTGGCACTACAGTGGCCAACTTTCCCTGACAGGTTGCCCAAATGCACTGCTTGAAGGATGGCCATATGCAGAGGACAATTTTCTGTACGGGGGCAAAAAATCCTCCGCCAATGAATCACATGCAGGTGCTTACTTTGTCATAATGAATGCAGTAAGGACAGTTTAGATTTCAAAGACTTTTCAACACTCAAGCTTGACCCAATTACTATAGATTACATTACAATGCTCAAACCCACATGGTTTAAATGTGCATATGGCCCTTGCCGTTTGACATCTTGTTGGGACCTGTGGCACTGTAAGACTGTGGCAGCAACATAATTTCCTCTGGCCAAACTGCTTATGTCAATCTGCCATGTTCTAACAGATTTCCCAGCGTGCAAAAAGAGCCCCACACCAGGTAAGGTTGAAACGCGGCTGCCCCCTACTCCTGTCCCCCTCTGCCACCAAACCAGAGCTGGCAAGGTGAACGCGGCGTGTCTGTGCGCCGCATTTCCAGTGACAGATGGAGCCAAGGTGCCATTAGGCAGACAAACGATGGCTTCATTAGAATGTGCCATTGGCGAGTGATGAATGCTGCCCTCTTCGAGCCATATTCGGAACAAGATAAAAAAGTAGGAAAATGGCAGTGGGAGGGCATTTTATGTAGGTTGTGGAGATGGCTGCTTTGTTGTCAATTCAAGAGCTTAAAGTATAAAGGGGCCTTCATTTCAAAGTGTATCAAGTGCGGCAAATTACATCAAAAATCTCAAAGGATGTGGGATTCACATCTGAATGCAATCAGCTTGAGCCGGAGTGGGTTTGATGTTTGTTTACTATTGTAAGTCTCATTCAGTCAGAGCCGTGACCCCAAATCTACATTTTACCGCATTATTACTTTGTTGTCTCGCTGATTTAAAGCTTCGGTTTTCAGAAATGAGAAAGAAAAACACACATCTCTTACGCCGCTCCTTGCCTTAAATTGGATACCGTACTGTTTTGCAAGACGACGAAAAAAAAGAATGCCGGGATAATATTTTATTTTTATTTTTTTACCCTGCCATGGCCAAACTTTTCAGCTGGCCATAACAATCTGTTGGTCATTTGAAAATATTTTGAATCAATGGTCAAAAAATATGGTTGCACTTTATTATCCAAAGCTTGAGCGAGGACTCTGGTCACTATTACCCTGTTGGGTTACTTAATTGTGGATTCTTTCTTTCTTTCTTTCTTTCTTTCTTGGAGCTTCTAAAGGACACAAGGGAGGAATTCAAACTTCCCACAGAGAATGTCTTGTTCAAGGTCTGGGAAAAAAATGTGCTGGTTGCTAGGCAAGAGAGACAATTTTCTGCTGTGCACTAAGATGTAGTGTTATAGTATCCGTTTCAATGTTCCTGTTCTATAATTGTCTTAATTATGATATGCTATATTCAACAGTAACCTGTTTGGACTGAGGCTTAGTAGCATGACTATGGCCATGCTGTTGTTGTTGGTGTGGTTTGGGTCTGAGGATGTGAGAAGAATCTCTTTCACTTCCCTGTCAAATCATCTTTTGGCTAAAATTCTGACCTCACTGTCATGAAAAGTGTGGGTTTAAGATGGAGGTGCACAGATGCTTTTAGACGCAAGGAAGGTTTGCATTTAAGTTCGTGTTATATGCTTGACTTGAACAGTTTATGACAGAAAAAAGGCCAAAGTGATGTAAAAGGTAAGGAGAGGACATGGGGAGAGCTTGAGAGAGATGACGAGAGACAGAGGCAGCGGGAGGAGAGGGCTGTGCCACAGGCCACTAGACCCCTCCCCCCTTTTTTTCCTCCTTGTCTTCCCCCCATTCCTCCACTCACAGATATCTCCCTCCTTCTGGCTCCACGTCCATGTGTCACCTCACCGCGCTGCAAATTAGGCTACACATGCTCCCTAGAGATGTCACAACTGCGACGCCTGACTCTCCCATTTGCATTGGAGCGCTGCCATGGTCATTTGAAAAACAGATTATTCCACATTATATTGAGCTTGAAAAAAAGTGTATACATTTCGATAAGGGTAGGTGTACAGTAGTGGCTCCAGAAATGGGATGTCTACTCAGACAAAGCAATTGCCATTTTGTCCTTGGATAAAGTTAAGTAATACAGTGCCCTGCATTTTTTTTTATTGCAAAGCTTCTTTTGAAAAGCCATAAAGCATGAACACAATTGCCAAGGTCATTTGTGAATAGCTTTGTTAAAAGATACATAGAAACATAGAATTTTATGATTATGGTTGCAATGAGTGCAGTTATTTTCTTTACATTAATGTTAAACGTTATCTGGTAGATTCCATCGTCAAAATCAAGCACATGTTGACTCTATTAACTTGGCAGTGGTTTTACGCCAGATGCCCTCCCAGACATGACACTACCAGAGATGCAATGTCAAATTCCTATCAGAAAGTCAGTTTATGCAGTTGTTGATTTTCTGTACTCCAACTTCTGATATCCATAGGGAGAGTAGGTTAATGAAGCAGTAAATTGCCATAATAGTGAGTTTGCAGCTTTATCTGACATTGGAGAATTTCTCAATCACACTCTTCAAGTTGTTATGTGAAAAAATAATGTCTCTGTCACAGCTTTCCCTCGAAAAGCCTACAGTAATTTGACTTCATTATATCGGTAATGTTAAGGGAGATGGCATGAAAGAGGAGCAGCTCGACGTGTGCCTCGCGATTCCCCCTCCTGCTGCTTCGGAGAAATGCCTTCTTTGATGTGCTTAAAAAAGGCAAAGATTTCAACTCTGTCACTTGAAATAATTCCACTTGGGTTTTCTATTCTCACACAAGCAATTTGTGAGCCTAAAGTCACCCCGGGCTGTACGCAGAGGGGAAACACAGAGAGATGGGGAGTGTGGCGGGGGCTGGATTTTGGCTCAGGAGGCAGGTGTGGGGTCGCACTTGGCGTTCTGCGTCGTGAGCGCTGATGGGACTGCTGAGGCATTATATTGTGAGATAGATTTTGGGGCTCCATGGCTGCAGCTGGGCAGGTTGATGGAAGATGCTTGTGCAGTGATGGGCCATAGCACACTTTTTAAAGCCGGTGTAATACCAATCACTTGTTGATAGTCATTTCTTATTGCACACAAAATAACATTATTTTAAAGTGTTAATGCAAGTATACAATGCATACATGTAGTCATCTTGGCACATAGTTCAATAAGAACATGGAAGACAAAGTAGTAAGCTCCCTCAACGTTATTTAATTAGATGAACTTTTGTATGAACATTTCCAATTGCACAAATATTTCAAATACCCTTGACTAACATGTCTCTGTTTTGATTGATCGAGTTTGATGGATGTACTTTTCTGTTTGCATGAGTGTTACCAGTTTAGTATCAAATCTTAACATGGATTTCTTATGTAACATAAAAGCTGCTTTTCTTTAAACAATCCACATGGTCAGATCTACAGTAGAGAGTTTTATAGAACACCTGAAAAGAACGGAAATTCCCAAACACAATAGAAAGTTAAAATTTCACCGAAGCACTGCAGCAATATTGTTAGCACATAAACTTACCTAATGTATCCAGTTACATAATATGCTGTGTGAGTGAGACAGTCTCTTAGACAGGCTCCTGAAAAAGGGTGTCATTGATCAATAGCATTTGTTTTGTTTTTTATTAGGCCGCCCCGACATTGTTTGGACTGCGGGTTAGGCTCGTTGGCACAGACAATTTGATTTGGACGGACAAAAGCCAGCCACTAGGGTGACAATAATGATTTTTCTCTCTCAACACCTAATGCATATTGAAGATGATACACATACTATCTGTTTGCTGCACTTGTTTTCTTTCTGAGGTGAGGTAGCTCAGTGCAAGTGAGTTGAATGTGGAGATATGACAAAATCTCAAAAACATTATCTGCAGGTGTAAGCCTAAATAGGCGCTTTTAGGATAAAGTGTGAGCTCAAATACCTGTCTGCTGTAGCTTCTGCTGAACAGAACAGAATGCATCCATTACTCACTTTGAAAGAACACTATGGGAATATGTTTTTAAAAGTACATGAAGTGCATGTAAAGTATATATATATAACTCGTTGTAAACCTTTGCTATGTTTTACTTGGTACAATTTTACAGATGATATGTACCCACATATTATACAATATAAATAATAAAAAATAAAAAAAAAGGAAATTTGGTAACACTTGTTAATGCAAATTGAGTCCACCTTCACTTAAATGTAAAATTAGCGTAAATTAGATAATTTGTTAAGTTAACATGGTGCATCAGCTTACCCAGGTGCTCTTCAGATCAGGGATCAAATAATAAGAGTGCAGAACTCTATTAAAATTATCTAGGTGCTATATTGTGTTGCATTATATTGTATTCCTTTGTGCATTTCTTTTTTTTTTTTCTTTTTTTTCCAGTCAGAGTAGAACCCATATTCACCACAAACTTCTGGCATGCCCTACATTTTTAACAAGAGGCTTATTAATTTTTTAAAGCAGTCTCAATAGTCTGAATGTTCCCTGCGTGGCCAGTCTTACTCCTGCCCTATATTCATCCATACTGTCCGTCCTCAACAATTCCTCCGGTTGTATCCGCGGTTCTATTGAGACCAAACCTGCTTTCCCCTGGCTTTGTGCTGCCTCTCACAATCACAGCTCTATTCAGCATTGAGATTACCGAGCCAAAGGTTGTCCTCCGTCGGGTGCTCCTGGACGTGTGCGAGCGCCCAGGTGTTGTGGGGTGAAGACGGATCTATTTTCCAGCTCACTGCTCTTGTTAGGAGTCCGCGGGGCACACAAATCGCACCCATTGATTTTGCTCATCCACAGTAAAAAAAAGGCACCTCCATTACAATGTCGGCTCCAGTCTAAACTTTCAAGAACTTTCAGAATGTCTTTTTCTGTCTCCCCAGTTGAGTTTTTTTTTTTTTTCTTCCTTTTTTTAGTGTTCATGCCCCAAATAACCATTAATTTTCAGAACATAAGCAATTTTTTTTTCATGCCGTACTAAAGCCAGAGAGACATAATTTCTATTCTGGTGGATACTTTTGTTTTCACAGCTGCACCAGTGGAAGCTCTGCTCCAAAACACAATAATAGCACAATACAAATGATTTATGACATTATCTTTCACATGTCCTTTCAATGGACCGAATCCAAAAGGCATAAAAGTAAATAATATTTGGCTTTTTGTGTGCTGAGGTTTAAAGGTTTAAAGCTTGAGTCGTTTTGAATAATATGTCTTCAAAATATTTGGCATAGATAGAAGTCTAGAAATCAATCTCACAAAATATGCTACAACGTTTTGACATTCTATTTTCTTTTGAGCTTCTTTTCAACTGAATGAACATTGTCTGATGTTGGGTCTTGTTCATTTAATAGGATCCACATAAGGCGGACAAACTGCAATGCATTATAACTTTTAGAGTGAAAAAAATCAGCTGATATGTGAAATTTGAAGTGTGCTACAACAGAGGCAAACAATATTTGGCAAGGCGTATCGCATGGTTTCAGGTCAGTATCATCATAACATAAATATGTTTTGCTTTCTTTGCTACTGCTGCATCCTTGTGTTGTGCGGGACATGCCCTTCTTTCCCTCAAACACGTGTCACGTTGATCCATCCACAACCACCATATTATTTAGTCGTCAAAGCCCGGCAGCGTCAGTGTTGAAATAACAGTTATCAATATGTTATGGACATCTGTTTCACTGTTCACTTGTGTTCTTACACCTGAGCAGAGTAACAACCAAAAGTAAGTGATAACAAAAGCAGCATTGTCTAAATTGCCTCTGATTCCATCTGCTTTTATGGCATGGTGGTTCTTGTAGCCAGATGTGCCTGTTACATCACAGGGAGGGTAGCTGTAGATAACCGTGACAAACAAGGAAATGTGCCTAGGTGGTGATGTTTTGACCAAGGGGCTACATTTTTCTGCTGATTTACAAAATCTCCGTTTTAGTTATCTGTTTCAGTGATTTTTATGCATGATCAGAGCTAATAGAGAATATATTGCACAACAGACAAATGTAAGGTGAGGTAAAGATAGTGAAATTATAAAACACTTCAGTTCGTCCTTTTTTCAATGTGTCTTTTGGAAGTATGACTTTTCATTAAACCTTCAACTGTGCCCGACACTAACCCTAACGCTATTTCTTAACACCACACACTACACAAGTGTGAGTTGGCGAGCTAGCCAGGAGCGCACTCACCGTGCACCATGGGGAGAATCCTAGCGAGCACCAGGGAGCTAAAGCGAGAAGACGCTAAAGGCCGGAGGTTCACTCGGGGTAGCACTTTATCAGCCCTGCGCAGCTCCCGCTCGGCAGATAGGTCTAGTGTGTTTACGTGCCGAAACGGAGGCTATCTCAGGGCTACAGCTGAAGCGCAGGAAGGCCATGCCACATTCTCGCTCCGCGCTGAGTTGAAGAGTTCACCCAGCACCGGGCCGAGAGCCGCCTTCTGATCCGCTAATATGTAGAGTGAACCGGAGGGAGAACCGTACCGCGCTGCTGATCTCTGTAGCTCACTGTAACACACACATCTATTATACACACGCACTCCCTTTTCTCCCAGTCTGCACTCCAACACAGCACAGGCTACGGGTCAGAAAGGGGATCATATTTTTTTTATAGTTTCCTAGACTGCAGTATTGTGTGCAGCGGTTCAATTTGTACATATAATGAATTCTTATTTTATGCCTAATATAATTAAAAAGTGTAAAATTCAACACTAACATTTACGGGACTTAAGTGGTTGGATTGATGTTGCGCTGACTTGGTAAAATAGTCCTAATTACAGACATAAATGCTTATAGGTTTGTTCGGAGGGGAGGCAAACAGATTGACCTGCTAAATCTGGGCTCTGTGTGGTAGAACAGAAGCAGATGATTAAAAATTGCTGGGTTCAAAGTAGTTTTTAGAGTAACGAGTCGTTCCAGCCTCCAAAACAAAATCGGTGATCAATACTGAATGAATGGTTGCCTGTCGTCTGGGTGAAGTCAGCTATTAGCCACCGTCCAAGTGAAAAGATGTTTACCCACAACAGAGTAGCTGAAAAGACCCTGATTTGCCAATAGCTTAACGGTTCTGATGCATTTTAACCTTTCGGTTCATTACTTAATCAATGCATCTGCAGTGGAATTAGTCCAAAGCTTGGCACGTTTCTTTATGAACAAATAAAAAAATTACATATTACATTACAATAGACCCTGTAAATAAACTAACCTCTTTTGTTCTTGTTTGACCATGTTATTAGCTTTTTTCCCCCCATCGAAAACATTCCCGGATGAGGATATACTGTCATCCGGTTGAGAATTCATGCACTGTAAAATGTAAAATTTGTTTCAACTCAAAAAACTAATTCCAAGGGCTGCCAAGAAATTTTATGTGTAACCAATAACCATTTTACAATCTAGTCGATTTGAAATTTGAGATTCACCTCTTTCGTTCAATTGTATTCTTAGGTTGACATAACTGTTTCCAGTTGTCTGAAGTGAAAAACGTCAGTTACAAATTAAATCAGTTGTGTCAACCTAAGTTTTTCACTTCAGACAACTGAGTTATGTCAACCTAAGAATACAATTGAACGAAAGAGGTGAATCTCAAATTTCAAATCGACTAAATTGTAAAATGGTTATTGGTTACACATAAAATTTCTTGGCAGCCCTTGGAATTAGTTTTTGAGTTGAAACAAATTTTACATTTTACAGTGTGCCTACAGTACATGCCTGTATTGTGATCCAGGGAGCTTTGGTCAAACTGTTTGGCACATGGGTGTATGCTAATGAACATAGAGCCTGCCACATATGAAGATATTCCACTGTGCCATGTCAATCTTGTTTATCCACACCAGCGTAAGACCAGTATATAATGTGGCACCAACATGTCACCTCTTCCCCTACAAGCATCTCCATCAATGTTTCATGTTCCTTTCTGTCTTCAGACGAAAACAAGAGGCTTTTTATATTACGTGTTACTCACTTATGCTTCTTACGCTTCTCGGTGATTGCACTTTCTCATACGTACCGCAGGGTCTCACCTCATCAATGATTGAGAGTTAGGCCAGTGCGCAGAGAGACGAGTGGCGAGCGGACAGGCAGAATGGTGGGTTTTATTCTGGGCAGTCCAGTTTGTAGATGCGTGAGTGAGTAAGTGTGTGTGTGTGGGCGCAACACAGGCTATTTTCCAGCTGAAGTGACACTGGTTTATGATTTGGACACAGCGAAGGGGGGCAGTGAAAGCAGGCAGGAGCAACAGAGAGGGTAAACAGAGACCAGGTGTGTGTCTCCACTAGACAAAATGCCGCTGAGTGCCTGAGGTCCACCTGCGCCATGACAGTGGGTGCATCGGTAAACATGCAAAAGATAAACCTGAGAGCATTCCTTTGCAAAACACAACAGAAGCGTATAAATAACATCTTCAGTTTGCCTACCAATAAATCGAAAGTCAACACAATTGAAGACCGGGACTGGGGTTTGAGTAATGTTCATGACTAAAAAGGTTCTTCAGCGTGAATGGTTCGAACTGGATTTTTGCAAAAAAGAGACTTTTTTCTGGCAATAATACACAGATGAACCCTGAACAAACTCAAGGATCGGCACAACAGCAGCAGGCGACACCAGTGAAAGCATTTTGCACCAGAAATGATTTAACAGACAGTAGTAGCCTCTTTTCATTCATTGTGGTATTTAAATACTTTTTAGAGGGTAAAAATCAGTCCCATCGTGAGCTTGAATAAATGTAATAATTTATGGAATGGAACACATGACACAAGTCACCCAAAGCGCTTCAAAAAGTTGTGCCTTAGTGATCAGGTTCCAGATTATTACTTAATTGGCTTAATTGGTCTTGAAGGAAAACATAAACAACATGACCGGATCCTAAGAATTTGGCTGCCTGTAAAGAGCCAAAGATCCCATCTCTTTTTACCGGTGCTCTCCTGGTCAGAGATCACGATTATTGTAAATTGATATTTTCAATTATTTACATACGACCAAATATTCTTCCAAATTTTATTGTATATTGTTTGCAGCAAAAGTGCAAAAAAACAACTACAGAGTTGAATACATTTACTTTCCAACTTTACTTTCCAAGATTGTATGAACCACACTACAGCATCGACACACCGTTATAAATGATGCCATGCAGTTTCCATAGACACCTGTATTGGGCCGTGTGTCAGCCCACATGCTAGCGGTGCATCTTTATGACCTCATCAAAGCGAGCCAGACTTTATTGGCAAACTGCAGCTATGAAGCGTTACCAGCTCTTCTGCCGGCTACGCGCCCGAGGTGGCCTTGCCAGGAGGGATGTGTGCACGGATGGATGCGAATGGCCTTATAATGAGGGACAGGGGAGGATGGATACACTCATTGGTCCTAATGGAAGCACAGGGTTTATTTATGAGACAAGACAAAGCAGCTTTCCTAACAAAAGAGGGCCAGGGATAGTGTCATCACTGTCAATGTGATATCCAGCCGCCTACATGGAGAGCAATAACTCTCTCTGTCAGGAGAATACAGTGGCCAACAAAGATGTACTGCCCTGAAGATGCATGTTGTTGGACGGCATGTGCTGTCAGCTACAGTCTATACTTTAAGATAGATAATATCAGTGAAAGGACTGGCTCAAATGCAGACAATAACAATCTGCTGATTTTGTCAGTGGTCTTTTCCAATTTTAAAGTAAACTCTAGTTGTAGGTTCAAACCCGGTAAAGATAATAATGACGTAAGCAACAAAAGGTATAAAAAAGTTGTAGTGCGGACCAAGTTTTGAATTAGACTTTTTTAGAAAACCTTTAGTTGCAAAGGAATTTTGCGAAGAACGATGGTTTACGGTTGAATATTTCATTTTATGCACACTTTCACATGTTCTTGCTATCTGATTCACCTATTATTATCTCAAAATCATCAATTGGAGCTAATTTCACAAAATGTACTTTTTTAATAGTAATGATTAAAGACTGTAATTAAAGGACTGAGTTGAATTAATTAGCTACAGTACAGTGACAGGCCTGGGTGGATATGCTGTGTGTCGCTGACATGCTCGTGCAGCAGATTGGATCCTTGTCTAAGTACATGCGTCCACTCCAGGAGCCACTCCATTGGCCCCACTGGACCTTTTTTCATTTCATGGACGGGAAATCTTTAATTTAAGCCCCATTCCATCACTCCATGTTCACTCCAGCATCAGTCTGCTCCACACAGCCCGGCGCCCTCCAAAAGAGAAGGAATCAATACCTGATTGACCGCACAGTGTTGTAAAGAGTTTAATTTTAATCCCCCACGGCACGGCTGGGGTCCGGTGTTGTGACTTGTAGCCTCCAGCAATGAACCTATTAAAGTGAATACAGCACAGGCACTTTCAGGGAAACAGTAGTTATTCATTTATCATATTAAAAAGGATAGAAGTGTAGTCACCCGTACACCATTTTCAAGAAGGCTCAGAATGTTTGTGCTTTGATGCTTTGCAAACTTCATGCGGAAAACAGAATGTCCCTAGAAAGAATGTATATATTTCTAGGTTCCTGTTTTCAAAATTGTATATGTATGTATATGTAAAATCGACTTTTTCAAGCTTTATATCATGTTATTATGTCATTCCCTCATTAAACACATGCCTGGAGTGTTGCCTTGGCTCATTCACATATTTTTGAGTAATCAGTAAAAACTTAGACGGCAGCCATTTTAGGTGTAGCTATGCCTCAGTCCTCCTAGGAACGCCCCCACCTCCTGGAGACGCCTCTGGACCTTTTGTCACCAGCCAAGCCACCAACCACTGCTCCTCAGCTCAGCAGAGCCCCCTCCCCGCACAGTAGTGTTGTTTAGATGCCACAGCAGTGTGCTGAAGGGGGCATGTCGGAAAGCTTCTTAAAGAGACAGAGGCCTATTTCAAGACGTTCAGTACAGCCATTTTGAGAGAGCAATTTTATTCAAGGCAGTTATTTTAATTTACTGCATATACAGACCAACAGAAGGTTACGTCATCATTGTAGTATGCTATAGACTGGTGCTATGTGATTGAAAAAAGCATAATACCCCCTCTTTAATAGCCTTTCACCTAATTAGAGTTCCTTTTACATGTAACTTGTCAGCTTTACTAATAATAACAACAATGGCTCACACTGGTATTGCGCTTTGCAAGCCTGTGTCACCAAGTTTCTCAAAATGGCTGACTACAGTGTGGCTGTAGTCATTAATCACTCCACACTTAGTATAGCTATTGTAGCCAAAGCCGACCCTGGGGTAGACTGACGGAAGCGAGGCTGCCTTTTTGGGCCATTGACGTCTCTGACCACTCACTCACTCACTCACTCACTCTCACTCTCACACACACACACACACACACACAGGCAAACACGGTCTCATTCATCCATTCATCTATTTTTTTAGTGGTAGGTGAAACTGGAGAATCTGGAGGAAACTTACGCAGACACGGGCAGAACATGCAAACTCAACGTCCGGCCGGGGATTGAACACGGGACCTTCTAGCTGTGAAGCAATTGTGAAACTTTTGGCAAACACATTAAAACCTATGAAATTCATAATTATAGTGCATTATAAGTTTACAGTATACTGTAGTTCACCTTTCTCACCTATGAAACATTTCCGTTGTTTCTGATTAGATTGATCCCAATGCAACTACATTCCTGCACATACTGTAGATACCTCTGGCTCTTGATGTCCTCTTATCTCGTGTCATTGTTGGACGAGATTGAAAAGCACACGTGAGCCGGCGCGCCGCAGTTCAAGGAGGCTGACCTCGGAGGCTGCTCTATCGATCCGTCCGTTTTGGGTTCACAGCGCCGGCCTGAGGCGGGCAAATCGCGGCTGAGGGCTCCATCCTGAGAAGCAAATGACAATCCGATCAAGTCCGGTCACCCTATTTTTCTCTGCGGCTGCACAGTGTGTGGCAGAGCAGTTGGCATATTGCATTGAAGCTCTCCGCTGCTGTTCTGATTGGGTTGCAGGGGGGGCTAACGTTTGTTTGCTGATACTGTACATAATTTATTTGCCGTCTGGAGGGAACTGTGTGGAGCATTCGAGCATCTGTTTGTTTTTAGTACTGCTGCCCTTAAGTGTGATCGGCTTGGCACAAAAATATTTCAGTCTGGTGATGTTACTCTTGCGCTGCTCCCTCTGCTCTCGTGCACCCGCCTTTGGAAATGGATATGTAAAATCGTTGTACTTCAGGCGGGTAATGCCAAAACATCATTTGGGCTTTTAAAGAGGGGTATTATGCTTTTGTCAATCACATAGCACCAGTCTATAGCAATGATGACGTAACCTTCTGTTGGTCTGTATATGCAGTAAATTAAAATAACTGCCTTGAATAAAATTGCTCTCTCAAAATGGCTGTACTGAACGTCTTGAAATAGGCCTCTGTCTCTTTAAGAAGCTTTCCGACACGCCCCCTTCAGCACACTGCTGTGGCATCTAAACAACACTACTGTGCGGGGAGGGGGCTCTGCTGAGCTGAGGAGCAGTGGTTGGTGGCTTGGCTGGTGACAAAAGGTCCAGAGGCGTCTCCAGGAGGTGGGGGCGTTCCTAGGAGGACTGAGGCATAGCTACACCTAAAATGGCTGCCGTCTAAGTTTTTACTGATTACTCAAAAATATGTGAATGAGCCAAGGCAACACTCCAGGCATGTGTTTAATGAGGGAATGACATAATAACACAATATAAAGCTTGAAAAAGTTGATTTTACATAATACCCCCCCTTTAAAGGGCTGTCACAAAGGCTTCACGCTCAACTCAAACAACCCAGTCCAGTTGGTGATTTTGAGACTTTTTCAACAATGCAATCTCGCTTTGCGGGGCCAAAACATTGTGCTGTATCCAATCACATGGCAACGTTCTCCCGTTTTCCATACTCGCATACATGTTCCGTTCCAAGCCCCTCTTCTGTGACACGGGCGCGCAGGCGGGGTCTCCAGTATTCACGGTTTGCGGAGGCCGTCATGTATAATTCAGGCGTGATAACTCGGCTGATGAGTCGACCTTGAGGCGGGCCCGGGCTTTTGATTACACTTCAGTTGCTCCATGCCACTGCTGCTTCGAGGTATAATGCGGGCTATTTCGAATCTGTCACTCGACTACCGCTGACTATACGATGCTTTTCTCCGTTTTGCAATGTTCGGCAAATGGGCCAAAGAACACGCGTGCGGCGTAGTTGCAAATAGGTGGCATTGCCGTCCAAGAATATTAAAGCTAATCTCTAAGAAATTAGAGCGCAGGCACAGAGACCTACTTCTCATTGTGAAATTAAGGTCTGCAAGCATAGAGCCCAGAATAGCACAATGCATTATGTACATAAATTTGAGTATGTGGATAATGTGTCACCTGTTGGTTGAGTCCCTCTAGGCGTGGAGTAAACAAACTGATGCATAGGGAAAAACAGCTCTATAAAACAAGGTACCGTGGCTGAAAACTGCATATGTTGATGAAATAGGATATGACTTGCAGTATTGTGAATGGTAACCAGGAGTTTGCAGGTTCGATGCCACTGGATAGTTGGAAAGATTTGTAAACACGTTATTTCTCGACCCAATACCATGTGTTTGGAAAGAGCTTTGGAATTTTTCAGAAAGAAGCTGAGTTTTCCTGGAATATACTCAAATCTTGCTTAAACTTTAGCCAAAATGAAGTCTTCATATAATCAATGCCATTCAGTCTCCCCAAGACGTTTTTCTTCGCTGTGTTTCAAAGTCGGGCGCTTCTCTCAAGAAATATCTGGCTCACTTTACAGAGAGAAAAACTCCTTCTCACCAAATCAAGGAAAGGATCTGACATCTTGACAATGCCTACTATAAGTACGATAACATGTTTCAAGTACAGTGTAACACATTAACACTTGTATGAGAGTGTTAAATGTGTAAAAATAGCCGAGGGCTAAATGGGTTAGATCAATTTAATTTCCCTTTACATTCAACTTTTGGTCTTTTGAAATACCTTTAAAGAGGGGGTATTATGCTTTTTACAATCACATAGCACCAGTCTATAGCATACTACAATGATGACGTAACCTTCTGTTGGTCTGTATATGCAGTAAATTAAAATAACTGCCTTGAATAAAATTGCTCTCTCAAAATGGCTGTACTGAACGTCTTGAAATAGGCCTCTGTCTCTTTAAGAAGCTTTCCGACACGCCCCCTTCAGCACACTGCTGTGGCATTTAAACAACAACACTGTGCGGGGAGGGGCTCTGCTGAGCTGAGGAGCAGTGGTTGGTGGCTTGGCTGGTGATGAAAGGTCCAGGGGCATCTCCAGGAGGTGGGGGCGTTCCTAGGAGGACTGAGGCATAGCTACACCTAAAATGGCTGCCGTCTAAGTTTTTACTGATTACTCAAAAATATGTGAATGAGCCAAGGCAACACTCCAGGCATGTGTTTAATGAGGGAATGACATAATAACATGATATGTAAAATCGACTTTTTCAAGCTTTATAATACCCCCCTTTAACATCATTTGCACACCAAAGAGTGACAAAAGGGGTGCTTTCTTGGGGGTCATATGGGGCAATGTAGGCTACAGTACGTCGGCTGTGTCCTACTACTACACAAAATTTGAAATAAATACAATATATTTTGTGGACAATCGCTGCCACATTTGTTCACAATGTTGTAAGAATTGACATGAAAAGCGTCAGAATTTGAGATATTTGAATTACCTGGATGCCTGTTCTTGATTGAATTTGGCCGTGAATACCAGCCTGTGAAAGAAGCTACTTTTCTTGTGGCAACACCGTTGTCATTGAGTGAAGGAAATCCAGTTGATTGGACATATTCTTTTTAAAATATAGAAATCAAATCTACCAGCAATCACTACCAACTCTTACAATAGGCAAAAGACACACAATCTTTAACATGTTAAATGATGAAATGTATTCAAGGGCCTCAGAATTGCACATGTTAAATAGTGCGGCCTGACAAATGAGTGCTTGCTGTATTACGTATGTTAATCTGTCCTAATATGTGGAATAATGATATGGATATTTTGGGCACACAATCACCCAATAACACGCATGATTTCGTCCAGTCCCTCATTGTCTTAAGCTGTCATGTGTCCCCTCCCTGTTCGGGATAAGGCTCGGCGCAGATACAGCCGTGAAGCCGTAGCGGTGAATCTCGCGCTGTGTGCTAGTTTGTTCCGGCCACTGCACATGTGCAAACATCTGCATATCATCACCGCGGCACCATTTATCCTCGCAACATTAAATCCACTTACCTCTCGCATGGCACCAGTCTAAATCTGGGGCCCGCTAATTAAATGCCATTCTCTTTCTCCATTAGACAGATAATTAAGTAGGAAACCGCCACTCAGCTCATTGCTCTTTACACAGAAATAAATGGGAGGCTAAAGCACATGCTACCTTGGCTGGATTCTTTTCAGTTTTATCATTTGGTGTGACGATCGAAAGCGCCAAAAAAGATTCAAAAAGGTCATTAGAGATGGGTTATTTCATGCCTGTTCAAAGGGCACACTTCTATCATGTCTGCAGGTAGTTAAAGCCTTTGCAGCTCGTGTTAGGAATAGGGGGATGACCTAGTGGATAAAGAAGATAAAAATACAACTTACAAAGACTAGAGTTTGAATGCCATGCGACCTCAGGCGCTGACCATATATTGACCTTTCATTTACAATTTTACAATTACAAAAGACTCATTGTGAAGGAAATTCAATGGAAATCTTGTAGGATGACATCTTAATGCCTCAATTCTTAGTGCTGTATAGATATAGGGGTTATGCAGGTGATGTCACAGCGTGGGAACAGAATCCAAAAGAGTGTAAATGTTGAGCATTTGTTTTGACACTCCAAAGAATGGAAATACAAATTGCTTTTGTCACTGTCTAGTGTGGGAGGCTTTTGGATGATTGCTGCAACCGCTTTGGAAATTCTAAATAATCAACATCAAAATAAAATAAAAATATATCAGACAGGATAAATTCTTTGGTAAATAAACAGTTACATAAATAGTTGAAATAAGTCGTTGCGGGATAAATAGCATTCTGCAACTTTATAAAGGCACTATTAGCAACTAACATTAGAGCCACTGACCTAGGGGGATGCTGTCTTGTAGAGGTCGACCAATATGGGTTTTTCTAAGGCAATTGCCGATATAAAAAAATTTAAATAAAATAAAAGTCTTGTCTTAGGGCAGGGTGATATGGACCAAAAGTCACACTGTATCCCGATATAGTTCAGTTAAATATTGATGTACGATATATATCCCGATATTTTTCATAGTGAGAGCTGTGAAATGAAATGTTAAGTCAAAGTCAAAGCCAAATACGAGTAATTTTATTGAAAACTCACTATAAAATGTAAACATAAACACTGTATAACAAAGCCAAAGTATACTGTCCAGCGTTTCCCCTCGGTTTACTGGTTTGGCAGGGGGGTATGGTTACATGTGCACGTGCGCGGTCCGTGCACGCTGCTGGGTAAAATAAAGTGTTTTTAGCAAAAAATTTGAATTGGAGTTGAATTTCTATATGATACATAATTAATTCAGTTTAAGTAACTGTAAAGCATTTTGATGATGCAGGAAACAATACTAGAACATTTGAGAATGTAATATACCATCATTAGATTAGCCTAATGTAGACTACCATTATTTATTTTCCCATGGGTGTTTGCATTTTCCTCATATTCATGTTTAATATTTATCAGTGAGTTCCACAGTTTATGACCTAATAGGACACATGTAATAAGTCTGTGTTCTGCTTAAAACAAGAGGAGCCAAAATCAGCATTTAAGGCTAAGTTCAGGACTTTCCACAAAATCCAACAGAGCTAACTTCAGTGACTTCATGTGAAACAGATGCTAACAGCTTCACCTAAACAGTTTAAGCTAAACTGAACTATTGCATTTAACTTGGGTTGGATTTTCTTATTTACAAAGTACCAAAGGGACTTAATGTTAATTTTATTGTCATCTAATCGCTCTAGTTAACGTACTCGCTCTGTGGCAGCTCCTGTCTCTGGCCCTGTTTCTCCAGTCTTTTCTGGCGTAGCCTCAAATAAACACACATAAACATGACCTGGGTCACTTAGCGCAAAACGTGGACTGGATCCGTAAAAAAACACAGACTCGGACTGGATTGAATAGGCGTAGTAATTCATAAAACAAAATCGGAATGGATTAGTGGAACGGATTTGGTAAAGACGCTCATTTTAACGATCAGTTATTAGCGCTGCATAATAAAAGGCTGTCGTCCTGAGAGGGTGGGGGCGTTGATGGCGGGGCGGCCCGCCCTGCCAGTATAATGGTAGGGGAAACACTGCTGTCAATGGGCGTGGGAAGCAGTGCAGAGAGCTGATCAGCGGCTTGTCTGCAGCAAGTATTACATTTGAACTATATTGATACATGCGATATGGTCTAATTTCATATCTCATTTAAAAATATATCGCTATATCTTAATTATCGATATATCGCCCAGCCCTAACTTGTCTATAATCCTGTGTATGATGCTTCTAAACTGTAAAATGTGTCAGTGAACTGTGACAGCAGGGGTTTGCTTTATTAGGCTCATAGGGCTAATTTATTTAGGACATTGATAGACAAAAATCAGCAGATTTCAAAACCAACAGCGGTGAGTCTTTATCTCTTATGTTTCCGAAATTATAAGCGGGATTAAAAACGGAAAGTCTCGATCACTTTCCGTTCCAGAGACGTCGACCTTTTATCGGCCATTATACTATCAGTAATAGCCAATATTGTAAAATGCCCATTTTGTATCGGCCAGATGTATCAGCCGGAGAATATTTTGGTCGACCTTAAATGTCTTGGGTCACACTGTGATTCTCCAAACAAGCAAGCAAACCATTGTTGAAACAGTCAACATCATATGAAGACCGCTTTGTTATGAAATCTAAAAGAGCTCAGTTACATTTGCTGCTGTTCCAGTCGACATAATTTAAGATTCGGGACAGCCCTGAATGTGAGTGAAAACATGTCGCTGAATCCTGTTAGCTAATCTAAGACGCCGTGAAAGTAGAGTAGGACGGGATGAGATCAAGCGATTGCAGATTCCAAGACAAATACTCTTTGAACGTAAAACTAGTGCAACTCTTTTAATCAAAAGAAAGCCAACTTTAGAATGTAGGTTAATTAAAGCAATGTCATCTCTGTTTTGAGGCGTTTGGATGAATATGTGAGTACAGTTTGGAAGACACTGGTGTAAAGTGAATATGAATATGTTCCTTAAGGAGGAACCATAAGGGGCTGGTGCAATGTGATTTGGGCAGCTCAGATGGCTGCCCCCACGACCCGGCAACGGACAAGTGGAAGAAGATGGATGGATGGTGTAAAGTGCTTCTTTGATTAAAGTAAATCACTCTTTACACACGTTACCAAGACCTTTCGAACTTCAGAAATTTAACTTCTCGTCATATTCGGATTTCTTTTGAAGCACCATTACCCACTGCATGTGCCAAAGACAAAATTGGATCACTACTGAATACCAAAGAATTTTGCAAGTTTAACCCTTAGTTCACCTGACCATCTTCTAATGTAATTACTAATAGAAGTTTACTACTGCAACATTATTACTGATCTAACTGGAGCCTATTTATAGTTAAAAGTAGGGTTTCTTTTAAACTAAGGTTGAAAGTAGTATGTACTGATATGGAAAGCTACAACTTTGGCCCAGGTAGGGGACATGAGAAAGTTAGCTTTGGCTCCAATTCTACATTTTAAGTATTTGTACGTTTTGACTTTTTGTAAAGGTTTTGTCCTTTTATAAACAAAGCCAACCATTGAGGGTAAAACAAATATTTCCATTTGTTGAGTTGAATGTCAATTAGACAGAACTTTATTCATCTTATTGCTTTCGATTGTCAAGGCAGCTTTTACTGTAATACACAGCTATGTGTAGTAGAGTGGACTGCAGGTCCTATGGAGCAGAGCTCACCACTAATTACTTTACCATTTTACTTCTCATTACCAACCGCTAAGAATGTAAAGTTAGATTTAACCTGCAGAAAAGGCAACACAGATTCGTAAAATTGGCAGGACAGAGGCATTCATTTACAAAAGTAGGATATTTATTAGTTATGTTTGGTTAAAATTGTCCATGTTTCCTTGGTTCAAGGTGTGTCCAATAAGTTACGGCTATAGTTCATGACGAACTCACTTGAGCGCGTTCTTTTCAGTGTCCATGTTAAAAGAGCACTTCACAGTCTATAACATAAAAAGAACGATCCTGGCTGTGCAGGTGTCCTTCCAAACCAAAGAAAGTGGAGAAGAAGGGGAGGTGTGTAGCGCTGACAGGACCCTAAGAATGGGAAATCTACATTAGCACAATGCGGATTCGTGATCAGATGTAGCTACGAGACCATTGACATACCAGGGCGACGATGCATGGTGCTCCCCAAACGACCCGTACCGAGACCCCGAACATGTTACTTGTCCAGCTATGCGGTAGCCTTTGGCCGGAGCGCCAGCATGCTAAAAACACAATAGCATCGTAGCATAAGGTCTAGTCTAGTCACATGCTTGAATCTAAACTGGTCAACACGCTTACCAGCGATACGGTTGTGTGTACATCTAGTTGCTGGCTTGACACCTTGAGCTGCTGGCTTGACGCCTAAAGTCGCCAGCTTGACGCCTCCTGAGCGACGATAACAACTCACAACTTCACCAACTTTCACGCTGTGCCCCGCTACAGCAGCAGCATGTGACGTCAGAGGGAGGAGAGGTCATGCCAGGTGCATGACCCCCCGTATTTATAGGGCACACACGCAATCCGACTGGCTCAATGTAAGGGCGATAAAAGCTACACCACTACATTCTACCCCTTGCTTTTTAAATCGTCGTCCCGACGATGGACCGACAACTGATTTAACTATATTAAAACAAAATAAAGCGCTACAGGTAAACTTGAAGCGCGCAACATTAAGACGTGCACCTATGACTGGGCCCTCCTGACCCAGAGTCCAGCCACAGCGCGCCGATGCTGTCCTCTCTCAAACATCACACGAACACCTATACGACACCTCCCCTTCTTAACACATCAGGGGCACACAAAGCGAACACCAAACAGCAGAAGTTGGGTATGCCCACACTTTACACGAATTCAGTGTGGCAGCCCGATATGTCCAGTCCGGTGCTACAACAGAAAACATAAAAACAGTCAGTAGCACAAAACAAGAGGGTGTGCCCCTAAAATAGCCATGTTAGATCGATATGATCAAAATCCCAACCATTCAAATGACTAGAGGTATGACAGGTAAACTTTACTCTAACAGTATCTACTTTTTAGCATAAAAAGACAAACATTTACTTTCGCCCTTATGTCTCAAATAATGTAAAACAAAACATATGCACACAAAAAATACACTTCAAATAAGTACACACAACACACATAAGGGTCAAGCATGTCTAGCTTCTTTTTGATACTTTAGCAGCAGCAATACTGTATGCAAATAAGTACCTGTAGAACTAACAACACCTCAGTCACCAAAATCTATGAATGCCACCTGTCCAAGTTCCAATTTATCCAGCCAAGACAACGCCAAATGTAGTAGAGTGGACTGCAGGTCCTATGGAGCAGAGCTCACCACTAATTACTTTACCATTTTACTTCTCATTACCAACCGCTAAGAATGTAAAGTTAGATTTAACCTGCAGAAAAGGCAACACAGATTCGTAAAATTGGCAGGACAGAGGCATTCATTTACAAAAGTAGGATATTTATTAGTTATGTTTGGTTAAAATTGTCCATGTTTCCTTGGTTCAAGGTGTGTCCAATAAGTTACGGCTATAGTTCATGACGAACTCACTTGAGCGCGTTCTTTCAGTGTCCATGTTAAAAAGAGCACTTCACAGTCTATAACATAAAAAGAACGATCCTGGCTGTGCAGGTGTCCTTCCAAACCAAAGAAAGTGGAGAAGAAGGGGAGGTGTGTAGCGCTGACAGGACCCTAAGAATGGGAAATCTACATTAGCACAATGCGGATTCGTGATCAGATGTAGCTACGAGACCATTGACATACCAGGGCGACGATGCATGGTGCTCCCCAAACGACCCGTACCGAGACCCCGAACATGTTACTTGTCCAGCTATGCGGTAGCCTTTGGCCGGAGCGCCAGCATGCTAAAAACACAATAGCATCGTAGCATAAGGTCTAGTCTAGTCACATGCTTGAATCTAAACTGGTCAACACGCTTACCAGCGATACGGTTGTGTGTACATCTAGTTGCTGGCTTGACACCTTGAGCTGCTGGCTTGACGCCTAAAGTCGCCAGCTTGACGCCTCCTGAGCGACGATAACAACTCACAACTTCACCAACTTTCACGCTGTGCCCCGCTACAGCAGCAGCATGTGACGTCAGAGGAGGAGAGGTCATGCCAGGTGCATGACCCCCCGTATTTATAGGGCACACACGCAATCCGACTGGCTCAATGTAAGGGCGATAAAAGCTACACCACTACATTCGCATAGATTGCAAGAAAATGTGCATGTGTTCAAAATGCAGAAATAATACTTCAACATAAAAGCCATAAATGTCGAATAAACAAAGAGATAAAAACTCTTACAGTGCATAAACAGTAAGCAAAGTAACAAATCATCCCACAGCAGGATTTCCGTAAACCTTGGGATCCTTGTAGGACGCAGAATGGAATCCGTGAGTGCGGGTGCATGCGTCTGTAGGTCTAAAAGCCTGAAGCTGTCGTCAGCTCAGACTCGTGGTGCTGAACTCCAGGCACAAGTTCAGACCGTGGCCCATCAGGGACTGCACTCAGCCCGACTCCACACAGCAAAAAACAGACCCGAGCCTGTGTTTATTTTCGCCGCGCTCACTTTTTCCATTAGAGAAAACGGGAATGTTGCTCACTTTACCGCCTCCGAACATGTACAGTGTATAAAGGCAGAAATTATCTGGACTGTTCTTTTTGTCTTCTAATAACAGTCCTTGACACATGCAGGGTTTAGTCTCTGTCTCTGTTGCAATATTCCTGCACATTCAACTGAAACCTACACATCAGGATGGACCTCACGATTCAGTTATCAACGCATCCACAGATCTTCTCAGAATAAGCCCAACCAAAGTACATATTTATGCCATTGTTATTGCTATTGCTGTTGTGTTATTATCATCATTATTTTAACAGTCTATGATTAATACATAACAATCTATATATTATTCTTAGAAACAAACTAACTAACTACGGTCCGGGTTCGGTCCTGATCCGGTCCAGGTTTGCCCCAAACTACCACTCACAGTGAGTCCGGCTGAGACTGTGGCTCCGCCAGGTCCGGCGCCAGATGCTGCGCCAGGCACAGAAACGCCCCTCGCAAGAACAGAAGTGCACGCGAGTTTCCCACTTGGTGTGAGTTCACGTGATAAGTTGCCCCATATATAGGTAGTTTTTGTAAACAAAAGCCGTATTTGCCAGTACAACGACTCTCCCCAGTGAAGTAGATGCTTTGAAACACACTAGTGCCCCTGTGTCACTGGTAATGGAGAAATGTTTACATTTCCGACGTTACGCGCGTGTACAGGTGGTAAACGAGACCAAATAAGTAGTGAGCGGACAGATTTTATTTTGAAATACACCACAGCTTCTTTTCTCACGAGACCTGACTTCCTGTTTGGCTCGTGTTTTTCCATCAGCTTGATCTGTTGGGGCTCCGGTCTCCGGCAAAAATAGACTTCTTGCGGATTCTTTCCGTTGCCGCTGGAAGGCCGCCAGATGGCCTTGGTAGCCGGACCCGGACTTCGCGGAGCAGTGTGAGTGTGCAACATTGGTTTTAATGACTTTCTAAGATTGCGGACGCCGTACCGGATCTTAACCTGATTTAATGTGAGCGGGGGTAAATCGATTCAGACAGCGGTATTGGTATTGGTGCAGATGGTAATAAAAAGGAATTAAATTCTTAGAAGCTATAACATGTACATATCCATATCCAGAGGCGTGCTGGCCATAGGGAGAGTCGGGAGGTTTCCCGGTGGGCACTGTTTAGGGCCGGGCCGCCCCCACGAGGGGGAAATTATGTCAAAATCAGAAAAGATTTTCGCATCTAACTTTTCATCCTTGTGGCGGGGAGATACCATTTGACGTTGAACTAACTCAGAGGGGTGTTTAAGGGTGTTTAAGTGGAACACCCCTCCGCTTTAGTTGAAGTTGGTGCAGTCCAATCCTGCGGAGACAAGTGTCCGCGCGACTAAAGAGAGAAAGAGGCAGTGAAAGGTAGAAAAGTGGACAAATAAATATTTTTGTCTTCATAACTTGGTGCTGATTGTGGAGTTGTATCAGGCTCAGACTGTGTGTGCAGCGGCCCATGTAAAAAGAGCATTAAAAAAAGCGTTTGAAAAATGTCAAAGCCATACTTGAACCAGGGACCTCCTGCACCAGAGACTAGCACTCTATCACTGAGCTATAAACCCACAGATAAGTGGGCCGGTCTTCTCTAAATTCCCGGGCCGAAATAAGGTCCCAGCACGCCCCTGTCCATATCCGCAGTCAACATAACCCTTAGTACAGGGCAGACAAGCGGGGGCGGCTGCTCGAGGAAAGCATCTTCTGGCAGCAGACTCCTAAATCTTGTCTCTTTTAATGCACAGCATAGGACACTTAACAAATGACTGTCCGGTTGCTCGGGAGCTGCTCCCCTCTGGCAGCAGGTCCAGACACAGAAAAGAAAAAAGAAGAGCCTCGACTCCTTTTTAATACACATCATTAAGATTAATCTTGTTATCATGAGCATCAATCAGTCTGCTATTATTGTACCTTTCATGAATAAATGTGGAGTATGTTATGTATCATTCAAGCACTTTGATACAAAGTTATGCTATATGGGTTGTAATGATGATGGTGAATAACAGTAATACCAACATGGTAATAAAATAGGTATAGGAAACAAAATTATACACTTGTTATAAGTGTAACATACTGTGAATGTTGACTTAATGTAATGTGTAACCAACTTAATTGTTTAGTAAGACAATAAGAACTAAACATTGTTATTGTTGCAACCACATCATTATTTAAGTATATGAACGGGGGTGGGAGTCAATAGGCTTGTCGTCTTCGCACTCCTTTTCGAGCTAGAATGTTATTTATTTATTTTATATTTTTCTCTTTTATTTTTTATGGCTTTTGTGCCTGTGTTGTGTAGCTCAAAATAAAAATATCAACCAATCAATGTTCATTCATGCCACACATCTGCAACAGGCTCTTTTAAATATGTATTCAGCTGTACATCAGACTATTTTCAATACAAATGAGTATGTCGCGGGCTGCATTTAGGAAGCAATAGACGCAAAATGCAGAAATCTGAATAACTGCTTTGTATGGATTGGAATTACAAAACAATATCTATTTGACCAGTGTTTCTATAGACTTTTAAAACTTTGCACCAAATTAGCTGCAAAACAACGACCCATGAAACAGTAAGACTTTTTCTTTCCCCATGTCCTTCCATCGTCCTCGTCTATTACTCCAGCCCTGCGCCTCTTTTGACCCCTTTGCTTTGCCACATATTCACCTCCGGAAAGCGACCCAAATCGCCGTCACCCACACCGGGCAGAGGGGCGAGAGCGCTCCAAAAAACCATAATTACTCTGCTACATATTCATGAGAGAGCACTCCGCGCTGTGAAATGTCATTGTTTCCAGCGAGCTTTTTGTCCTACCCGGGGCCACCTCTAATTGCTGCTGCACAGGTAGAATAAAAAAAAAAAGGGTGGGGGGGAAGAAAAAAAGTATAGAGACCAGGCTGGATCATGGTCAAAAGGGGCTCGTGGATGAATTTTATCAGCCCAGAACAGTATCACCGCTGTGGCCTCGCTCGGGCAGGATGGCCAATGTTCGGGCACCCAGGGGTAATTAAAAATAACCGGCATTTACTTTATACCCAGCTGGTGAAGCATGATATGGTTACAGGAATGTGTTATGATTCAAGGTTATTATAGGGCTGTGATATTTCATGCAAGATGGTGGAGGGTAACAATTTGGTGATCCTTAATATTGGTTTATTCAAAAGGTTTCAGTGACATAATGAGATGGTAATGTAGAGGATTACAGTTGTGCACATTGCTTAACACATTGCTAATCCATGAATGTGCTTATAATTACCCGGGCAGGATTGGGAAGAAAAAAGTTTGAAAAGTAAATTCCAGACGTTCTTCGCCTCCCCTATGAACTTACAATAACATTTTCGTTATTTATTTTTTAGATTTCACTGTAATAGTTGGGAGCTTTGTTTTTTTTATTTATTATTTCTTAGAACACCCCAAGTGGACAAACAAAACAAGACATAATGACAAACAAAACAGAACAAAAACAATATTAAACAAACAAAAACAACAGAAAACAAAACAAAAACACCAGCGTGATAATGGTAAAATATTACTAAAGCAGCAGCAATTGTATATTGTTTTGGGGTATGTACGATGTTTTATTTATATATTTTGTATACATATATACACGCATATACACACATTATGTATATGCACATTTACATACACAAATACATACATAGAAACATATATACACATACACATGTACACATACACATCTACACATATGCTCACACATACTTATACATGGATACATATACACATATATATGTATACACACACACATATACATATACACCTATACGTTGTGAGCTTTTAGCCATGATTGAGCTTTATTTCATCTCTTGTTGATACAGTATGACATCCATTGGGGAAAAAAAAATTGACACAGTGTGACACATCAACTGAGTGATCTTATAAAGTTGTCTTTCAAAACAATTGTCACCAAAAGTATTCATCGTTGTATTTTGTCATTAGTTTTGACAGGACGCCAACAGTAATTGTGTTACTTACAAAGCCACTTCAACAAAGAATTTAATTTTGCAAAGATACGCTGGCAAGACCCAAGAAAACGGGATATGCTGTTGTTTGCATCGAAGTTTTAAAGTCCTAAAGGGAAACACATTTTATTTATTTATTTTATTTTTATTTATTGGTTTATTTGGTCGGACAGTGCATGTTAATGAACATACATGGGTCTCATGCATGTAAACAAGCCACACCGGATTGTAGCCTTGCGCTAATTTCCATCCGTCGTCCCCCATTCGCACTCTCATTCATCCTGGCCTATTGTATATGTTTTAGTGGTAGGGGAAACCGGAGTACCCGGAGGAAACCTACGCAGACACGGGGAGAACATGCAAACTCCACACAGAAAGGCCCCGTCCAGGTGGGAATCGAACCCAGGACCTTCTAGCTGTGAAGCACGAGCGCTAACTGCTGTGCTACCATTTTAGGACTTTTTACCATGTTACAGTGTCGGTCCCTCACCAAAGACATACTTAGGTGTTTGAGTAATGTTTTAATCTTACCCAACAACTATTTTAAGTGCTGTGGGGCTGCTTTATTTTGCACCTGTGGCACTACATAACCTTACCTTCTGCCCAGTTTACTACAATTTGCAGACCAGTAGGAGGCAAAATACAAAGCTTAACAACTTCAAAACAACACGCAGTGGCACATTCTGTTGATATTTGGCAGAAGCTACATCCATAAAACGATGGAGAAGAGTCTTATGGGAACAGAGGTGATTTGCAACACTTAATGAACCTGAAGATAAGCTAGGAGAACCAAAGAGGCAATTTTGTGCAATGGTGGACTTAGATTTCACCTTTCAGCTGTACAGCAGCCTTCTGCACCTCAGGCCTGGAGAGCTCTGTCGTGCTAATCAGGCTGAAACTCATCCCAGGACAGATCAATAGGCAAGTAATTATCCGTGATCAGATGAGATTAGGGCCGTACAGACTGAAACTCAGGTGTGAGTTGGGTCGTTAGGACTTAGAACTACAACTACTTAGAACTACAAAGATGAGAGTAGCTGTTAATAGAGGGGACAGACTTAGCCAAGCTCAACTCCTCTCAGTGGTCTATATGTGTAAAGCGCTTTGTGACCATGTCTGTGAAAGGCGCTATATAAATAAAGATCTTCTTCTTCTTCTTCTTCTATATCTAGACCACTGAGCTTAAACTTACTGTCGCTGACATAGCCTTTTGGATGAGAGGGGCGAAATGTTCTACACTTCAACTATAGAGTACAGAAGATGACCCAAGAACCTTAATTGAAGATGGACAACTCCTGTATGCCTGAAAGCCTACACTGACAAGTGAAGATAACCTTTATATCAGTATTCTTAAGCAGCAACATGTAAGATATCAATCCAAAATCTGTTCCTTGTTCGACATGATCACCAAATACATGTAAAAAGCACAATACCACTGCTTTAATAATTGCAGCCTTTGCGATTTGCTTCACAGCCCTTCCAACCATCCACATGTCGCTACATAAGAACACTATACACTGCACATTGTCCCAGTGCGCATTCTATCATCGGTTCCCCCTCCCGGGACCTGACCTGAAACATCTCCACATCCCGGGTGCGGATATAGTTGCAGTGATAGCAGCGTGGATGGAGCGTGCACCTGGGCCCCCGGGTTTGCGTACACCCGCTGCACCGCGCCGCCCGGCATCTGTTCAGCCAGGCCTCCATTAGCCGGTGTTGAGATGCAGAGGCGCACACACGTGACACACCTACTCGCGCACAGGCCGGCAGCTGCCGCGGTTACCAGCACTGTCACTGAGTGCAGGGAAAGGAGCGACATAGAAGCAGGAAGATTGTACGGGAATGCAGTCCTGTCAGTGCGAACGGGCCTCTTCTATCAAAATCTTTGTCCATGAATACTCTTGGCCAAAGTGTGATGTCCGCGTTTGCATGACAGCAGGTTATCATCTATTGTTCTCCGCGTGATGTCCCACTCTCTGCGGTGCATGGGGTGTCACACGTGGGCTGACAACCAGGTGTGAGCCATTCGAGTGCTCCGCAGCCTCTCTTTTGTTTCCTTTGTCCAAACCGAGCCAAACGAAAGTCCATGAGCATTATCGCCTGTGCGCGTGGGCCGCTAATGTCACGGGCTGTCACACAGGAGCACACTTGAACACATTGTTGTTGCTTTGTCACAAGTGGAGATAAGTGCGGAGTCTTTGGCCGTTATGACTTTTTTTTTACAACTGAATTTCTAATAGCTTTTGTGAAGCCTGTAGGCAGAGGAGGAAAAATATCCCCAAACTTGTGAAAAAGCAATCAAACATAACGGTTAATAAAAATGGAAGAAATATGCAAGTGCAAATTACTATAATGTTAATGTACTACAATAACCATTCAAACTCAATACTACACTTACAATTTACCAATTAGCTTTTTTACATGCCCTAATTTCCCCCCCAATAACAGAAGCAGTTTCAGTATAAATTCAGAGTTTGAGATTACTGACTCAATCATAGCCTTTGCTACATCCTTTATTTGTACTTTTCTGTGCGGATAAAAGATTGCAGTGACGGCAGTTTTATGTACAGTAAGGTTAAATTTCTAAATAGTCCAGGGGCATGCGTTTGCAGAACAGTACACGGCTTCTTGAATGCTTGTTGCAATGAGGTCAAGACCTCGTTGCCAATGCATTGACGCTCTGTGCTAATTGTCTTTTTGTTTACCGCAAACCAATGCTGGGAAGCAAATTAGAGCTTTTCCGTAGCCCTGTATTCTGTTTGCGCTCAGGCAGCACGACTCATTTTCTATAACTGTAAAGCACAAAACCTATACTGTGCTGTGGCTAGGAGTGCAGTAGGTAATATCTTATAACTAGAAGGATCCCCTGGTTAAATGATTGGCTTCTACTACTTGTAAACCTCGCAACAGGTTGGTCGGAATATCCACGTGTTTTGCGGCTCCATCACCCGTCTACGCATCACACCGCCTCTACTACGGCATGAACCTGTCATTGCCGCTGTAATGGCCTCTCATTTCTCCCCCATCCCATAAGCAATCATCTTTCTCTCCCACGCGCTATACCTCCATGTGCCTCACTCACACACCTCCAAATCCCCTGGACTCTTCCTCAACAAGCTACGATCCATATTTCATATATTGCCCGCAAATCGCTCAGCCAGAATCTGTTTTGACGAAAAGCAGGGGGGCACATTTGCTTTCATGCAATCCGTGTTACAAAAAAAAAGAAAGAAAATAAACATTGTATATGGCCATTTCTATAGTCTCTGTTTCTAGGTTGAATTGTTCTATTATCAGTGCGTTACAATTTAGCAGCGGTTTTAGTTCCATGGCGTATCTGCGCACCGGCAAAACTAGCGCGCACTCATTGGAACCAATTTGCCGGCGCGCATTAAGACAAGGATTAAAATGTTGGAAAACGCCTCGTCAGGCTTCGTGAAATAGAGCAATCAAAGTCGCATTCTGCTGTAAAAGAGTGCCAATTCCACTCAACTGCGTCTCCGCTGTCCTAGAACGGAGAACGGATCCAAAGAAATGTACGCATATGGGGCTCTTTTAAGACAGAAAATTATTGTATAGAAGTGCACAGTGGCAACGGATTAGAAATGACATTCTACATTCAATCCTAAGGCAAATAAATATACAAATATCTCCTTGAAGTCTGTATTGTATAAAGCTTAAATAATCTAGACCAGTGTTTCTCAAACTGTGGTATTTTGGGCTGTTAATTCTTTCACTTTATTATCAATATTTTGTGGGCAGGTCCTTACTTTACGCATGGTTTAGCCCTTGCATAGACCTGCCGTGGTCCTGTTGTTTACATGGTTTGTATCTGGTTCTTGGAAAGTCAAATATTTTAAAGCGTTTTATTTTGGAGATAAAACAGCTTCAAAAAATAAAAGAAAGAAAAATAACAATTAGTTTAGGATTCTACTTTTGGAATACTTTTAGTAATCCTACAAAGCAAGAACATTTTCCATGAGATTTGACTCACAAAAATACATCTTCAAAGACCCCAGGCGGCTCAGATACCCTAGTGTTTCAGACTAAGCACTTTTATCGATACTTATTAACAACACGTCAATGACAGAAAAACATATGTATATCCAGACTATAATTCCTAATACAAGTATAACTGTAAAATACTTTTACCTTTCTCGGTTGCTGGCTTCATGTCCCAGCCTCCAGTTGTAAAAATAACATCTGTTCTTTTAAGAGTCTCTATCTTTCTACGAGACCTTTAGATATATGCCTTCTGAGACATTTCACAAAATGTCAAAGCTATGTTTCTTATTTTTGTATCATGCTATTGAAAGAAGAGATTTGCTATGCGCCCCCATGTTCTGAAAGAAAGTTTAGCAGCAGAAAACAGGAAAGTGCACTCTGAGAGCTGTAGGGGACGTCCCCAAGGGCACACTTAAAGCCCCATTTGATGCACAAAATGAAGATAGCGAACCCCCCTAGAGGTAATTTATATCCCTTTTCGGCCACGGAGCGCCAAATCAATTGACTTTCACTTCTTTTCAGTGTTACATGCACATGCCGGGTGAGAGGCTGCCTGGCGTGTCCACAGAGCTGTCTGCTCAGTTCAGGAAGTCAAGTCAATGGGTTGTATGTAGTCCCATGCGTGGTGCATAAGACTACATTTTATATTGACAAAACGTAGACACTTGTGTGCTCAATACATCGTTATTTGCTTTTGTAGCAGATTATGTTAAAGTGATTCAAAATATTGTTTTATTGGACCCTTCCTTTCCAGTCGGATATGGACAAAAACTCGCCGTCTTTCCCAGAGAGATCTCAGCTTCATTCATAAGTGATGCCGGCGCTGCTGCATTTTTAATCCCCCAAACAAACGCACCACGTTTCAATTGCTCCTTGTCAGTTTGATTTTATGATTCATTCATTATTGAGAGTGTTAGGGCGCAGCGCGGAGCGGCAGACGGATACATGCACTTTGGCCGTGGGCAGATCTATACCATGACTTCATTCGTGCAAACAGTGGCGGGGTATGCAAGTATGTGACTGGTATGTGTTTTCTGCAGCATTTTAGTG
Organism: Neogobius melanostomus; assembly: GCA_007210695.1. Classification (NCBI taxonomy): domain Eukaryota; kingdom Metazoa; phylum Chordata; class Actinopteri; order Gobiiformes; family Gobiidae; genus Neogobius; species Neogobius melanostomus. The sequence goes on from VHKM01000496.1 coordinate 580,556, forward strand.
GCTCCGGAGCTGAGCAGATGGAGCTTGACCTAGAACACTGCCAAAGTCGAAGGGAGATAATGAAATATGCATGATGACAAGTTTTTAATGCCTTCGTCTGTCTGTTTAGGAAATAAAACCATCCAATTTAGCTCATTATTAATATTTAAAAGTCTCAAATTGAATTATGTAAAAAAAAAAAAAAAAGTGGACTCGCCTGACCCCAAACTTGACTCGACATTTAATCTTGGCTCCCAGACTGAGAACGTCATTCATTTACACAGAAGCCTTGAATAAATATAGGCTGTATTAATTACATATAGTCCAGATAGATTGATCACTACAGCCCCAAATTCATAGTACTCGTTATAGAAGCAAATATTACATCGAGCATCACGGTGTAGAAAATCCTAAGTTATCTTGCTGATATCCCAAGTTTTTCCACATTTAGCAGGTTTCCTTCCCTCTCTTATTGTCCTAAAATGAGCTTTGCGGAGCATAATGTCGGCAGTTGCCCAGTGTGTTCACTGTAACTGTGTTGATGGAGGGTTTCTGTTTCCATAAAAGATAGGGACGGGTGCCCAAAACCTAAGTGCTGCGTTTACTCCAAAATGAACTCCTGGCTGTTAGTGTCAGTTTACACCAAGTCTTCTGCAGTTCGGAGAGTGGTGTTTTGGACTGGCTTCGTGCAGCGGACGATTTTACTTCTAAACACCTGCCAGAAAGCATCCCAGACAATTGTTTAACCATTTAGGACAGTGCTTCTCAAATTGCGAAAAGGGTAGTTGGTAGTTTAGATGCTTCTAAGGGTGATATATAGTTCTATTATTTTAGTTTATCGTAATTTGTTTCATGTAGCAAAGAGCTGCATATACAGTGCATCCGGAAAGTATTCACAGCGCTTCACTTTTTTCACATTTTGTTATGTTACAGCCTTATTCCAAAATCGATTCAATCCATTTTTTCCCTCAAATTCTACACATAACACCCCATAATGACAACGTGAAAAAAAGTTTGAGATTTTTGCAAATTTATTACAAATAAAAAACAACAAAAATCATGTAATGTACATAAGTATTCACAGCCTTTTCTCAATACTTTGTTGAGGCACCTTTGGCAGCAATTACAGCCTCAAGTCATTTTGAATATGATGCCACAAGCTTGGCACACCCATCTTTGGGCAGTTTTGCCCATTCCTCTTTGCAGCACCTCTCAAGCTCCATCAAGTTGGGTGGGGAGCGTCGGTGCACAGCCATTTTGAGATCTCTCCAGAGATGTTCAATCGGATTCAAGTCTGGGCTCTGGCTGGGCCACTCAAGGACATTCACAGAGTTGTCCTGAAGCCACTTCTTTGTTATCTTGGCTGTGTGCTTAGGGTCGTTGTCCTGCTGAAAGATGAACCGTCGCCCCAGTCTGAGGTCAAGAGCGCTCTGGAACAGGTTTCATCCAGGATGTTTCTATACATTGCTGCATTCATCTTTCCCTCTATCCTGACTAGTCTCCCAGTTCCTGCCGCTGAAAAACATCCCCACAGCATGATGCTGCCACCACCATGCTTCACTGTAGGGATGGTATTGGCAGTGAGCAGTGCCTGGTTTCCTCCAAGCATAACGCCTGGCATTCATGCCAAAGAGTTCAATCTTTGTCTCATCAGACCAGAGAATTTTCTTACTCATGGTCTGAGAGTCTTTCAGGTGCCTTTTGGCAAACTCCAGACGGGCTGCCATGTGCCTTTACTAAGGAGCAGCTTCCGTCTGGCCACTCTACCCTACAGGCCTGATTTGTGGATCGCTGCAGAGATGGTTGTCCTTCTGGAAGGTTCTCCTCTCTCCACAGAGGAACGCTGGTGCTCTGACAGAGTGACCATCGGGTTCTTAGTCACCTCCCTGACTAAGGCCCTTCTCCCCCGATCGCTTAGTTTAGATGGCTGGCTAGCTCTAGGAAGAGTCCTGGTGGTTCCAAACTTCTTCCATTTACGGATGATGGAGGCCACTGTGCTCATTGGGACCTTCAAAGCAGCAGAAATTTTCTGTACCCTTCCCCAGACTTGTGCCTCGAGACAATCCTGTTTCGGAGGTCTACAGACAATTCCTTTGACTTCATGCTTGGTTCGTGCTCTGACATGCACTGTCAACTGTGGGACCTTATATAGACAGGTGTGTGCCTTTCCAAATCACGTCCAATCAACTTCATTTACCACAGGTGGACTCCAATGAAGCTGTAGAACCATCTCAAGGATGATCAGTGGAAATAGGATGCACCGGAGCTCAAGTTTGAGCTTCATGGCAAAGGCTGTGAATACTTATGTACATGTGATTTTTTTTGTTTTTTATTGTAATACATTTGCAAAATCTCAAAAAACTTTTTTTCACGTTGTCATTATGGGGTGTTATGTGTAGAATTTTGAGGGAAAAAATGGATTGAATCAATTTTGGAATAAGGCTGTAACATAACAAAATGTGAAAAAAGTGAAGCGCTGTGAATAATTTCCGGATGCACTGTATCTTCAAAGTTTTGTTAATGTAAAATTAGTTGATATTGCAATGAGCCACAAAGCCTCAGCACTTCCATTCGAATTTTATATAAAAGTTCTGGTTAATGATTTTTTCTAATTTAGTTCCATTTCAATCTTTAACCATCTTTTTAAATTAAAAGGTGTATTATGCAACTTTTTATGTGGGAAAAAAAGTTGATATTTGTGTGTATAACCTTGTAGTGACCCAATGGCTGTATGGGTGGTCAGCATTGCGCCTTTACTTTCGATCACAGTGGTCTCTTGGACGCTCTGGGATCCATTGTTTGGAAGGTTTTCACTGGTGACTGACCCGCTCACCAGAAAACCTACAAAACAACTGATCCTGGAGCGTTGTAGAGACCACTGTGATCGAAAGTAAAGGTGCAATGCTGACCACTCATACACCCGCTGGGTCACTACAAGGTCAAATATGCCCAATATCAACTTTTTTTTAAACCCTAACCCTAAGTTTCAGGTAGAAAACACTTTGCCCGGTTGTTTGGCAAATTCCTAAAGCTATATTAGAGGTTTGGGATGAGTTTCCAAACCATTACGCCGGGTTGTTAGCTCTCTGCTCATTCCAGTGGAGATGCTGGAGATTTAGGATTTGGTATGCACTAACAGGAACTCAAGGAAGAACTGATATTGGATTAGATTTCAATCATGCAAATGATTTAAAAAAAGCAAGAAGAAGCTGAGGCACTCTGTATATGCAGAGGTATTTTATTGTAGACCGACATGTTTCGACTCAGTCTTCATCAGGGACTGTTTAACAACTCTAGGGAAGTTTGAAGTGCACCTGTACTTGTAATTTACATACAGTAGATCACGTCTTTCACTGCAACAATCCAGTGTAGCACTCACTACCATTTTGTTTTTTCGTGCAAATGATTTTGTGGTAAAATAGAATTGATTTTCTGTTGCGAAAGGCATGGTGGGATTAGAAACAGGAAAAAGTAACTCATGGAGACAACACAAGTCATGTTTGTGCGTATAAGGATTTCGAGTTCAGGCACCGGTTAGCCTCCGCCTCACCATTTCTCCCCATTATCTGCTTATTTATGCTTTTATTTCCACTGTGTTTTTACAGACAACAGTTCGTCTCGAAATAGCTCTGCTCACTGTGGATTTTCTGTCGGTTCCTCATTCTTCCCTTGTGAAACATTTTGCGTCACGGCACAATATGGCACAGATGTTGACTGTTTTTTATGTCTTTAGCTTCAAAAATGCACGGTTTGTGTGTCCTCTCAGGGGACACTGGTGGGTTGTAGATTTTCCAACAAGAGCATTTTCATTAAAAGGATTGCCAAGCGTCGAGAGGATGAAACGGCAAATACACTGAATCCCCGCGTGACAAGCACATGTGATGTTGAAAGATGCCATCGCGGAGCTGTTTACTGTAGGGCTGTCGGCATGATTTTGCTCCTGGGGCTGTGCCATAGGAGTCTCTATTGTGCCAAACAGCCCAGCCATGACAATCACTTGAAACAGACAAGGGGATGGAAGCACTGGCATCAAGCTGATATTTTCTCCAGAGAAAGATTAGGAAGCTTTTTAAATACACACTGCAGCTTATTTACCAGATTGTATCTAAAAGAATAGTTAGAAATGTGCAAAAGTATTGGAACTGGACTGATAGTTTAGGATTCAATCCTAGCTGACCGTTGAGCAAGACTCTTCATCCATATTGCATGCATGAAAATCAATCAGTAAACCTCAAGGAGAACCATATTGGTGGAGATATTCAGAGAACTGCACTGTGGTGAGTGAGAGTGTGATGGGAATGACAGGAAAAGCAGGTTAATTTAAGCGAGGGATGATGTTGAAATATATTTCTTTTAGATGTTGTTGAAAGGCCTGACCAATAGATCAGCAAGCCGATATTATCTGCCGATATAGGCACCCAGAGGAATAATTTGCCTGATATGGCCGATATTAACTCACCTAATACTTTTGTGAACATCTTCGGAAGGGAAAGGAATCGAGACTTGCCACTTGCCTCAGAAAGAGGAGGGGTAGAGCTTTAAAATGACCCCTCCATAAGTCTCCTTGGTCACTTGGAGCTGTGTGAAATTGCGTTGAAGCTTTTCGTCCAAAAGTGTTCCCTTCTTCCCATCCTGGAACCGCCACCTTAACGTGGTGCAGGGTTTGAGCGCCTGAATGATCCTGGAGCTCTGTTGTCGGGGGCTTCGTGCCTCTGGTAGGGTCTCCCATGGCAAACAGGTCCTAGATGACGGGTCAGACAAAGAGCGGTTCAGAAGCCCCTTATGAGAGACAACAGGCCTGGTTAGAACCATGAGGCCGTCCTTCTGTGGACCCACCACCTGCAGGAGGAGCCATAGGGGCTGGTGTATGTGATTTGGGCAGCTCCAACGGCTGCCCCCATGACCCAGCAATGGACAAGTGGAAGAAAATGATGGATGGATGGAGTGTTCCATTCTTTTACTGAACTGCTCTGCGCATATGTTACACAATCACCCAGGCATTCCGCCCATGCATAATTCTGCTACTCAGAGAAGAAGGCGATGTTTATAAATACAACTCCAAGGGGTGTCAGAGTTTGCCCGAAGTTCAATACAACGTGACAATGAGAGCCTAAATGCTAGAGCCAAAAGTAACTGATCATGTCCTATGAATCTGCTAGACGCCTTTTCAACCCCTTTGATATCAGTATCAGACCCCCAAAATCCATATAGGTCTGGCCCTAGTTTGTTGGATGATACACACACCAGGTTTAATTGAATTCCAGAAGCCTATGGTGGAAGCAGTTCGAAACTAAATCAGACAAGCCTAGCGAGAGAATTCCTTAAAAGTCTCTTAACTTTGATGCCATTTGTCATAACAGCTGTCTGAAGTACCCTCTCTTGTACAAAGGTTAATAGACTTCTCAGTTCTCGCTCCCTGCTCCTGTCCCTGCACCGGCGTGACACGGAGACGTGCTGTGCCACATTTGTCTATGTGCCAAGCTAACGGCACACGCCTGATCCCGAACACTGTCGCGCACCGCGGAGAAGTCCCACTGTAAAACACTAATTAGCCCTGATTTGACAAGGGTTCATTTTCCAGTCAAACACCAGCCCCACACTCCCACAACTCTTACGGGATGACGAGATTTGGAGAGTGAAACTTTGCAACCATAGCTACTGTATTCCTCGGTGTAGGGTGTACTGTGCAGGTGGCTTGTTTGCTTATTCATGTGCGCGTATGGAAATGAAGACGGAGAGCGACGCTGAGGTTGATTGTTTTTGCTGGCAGGTGTTTGAGCCAGGACTTTCATCTGTTCAGGATTTTTTTTTGCCAGCCCTGTCGATGGTATTTGTTACTTCATATTTTCGCTGTTCTACCAGTTTGGAGTTTGTTTACTGCTTCACTTTTTGCACCATATGTACCACCAAAAAAAATAAATACTGTGAATGAATGATAAACGATAGGCATGGCATGAGTTCAGATGAAAAATGAAATTAGTGGACAAATAGGGACATCACGGTTACCGGTGTAGCGGTAAACCCTGGTAAAAATGTTGACGGTAATAATTACCGTCTTGTTTTGAAAAACTATATTATCTCGGTGGATTACCGTGTCCGCGGTGTAGGCAAAGTGAGCCCACCGGCCGCCGTCTCATCTGCTGAATTTGCTGCGCAGGCGCACTCCAAAGCTTACAACCAAAACAAAACTTTCTCGAAGCTGGAATCATGTATCGGAGACGGCATGTGCTCAGGACAAATCTATCAGCTTCAGACAGGACCAATTCTGAAGTCTGGACATATTTTGGGTATTTTAAGAAAGCCGTAAGACAGATTGATAGAAGACAAATTATCCTGTTTGCGGAACGTGCAGCGAAAAAAGTGTCTCTAAAGGCAGCGATACTCAAACCTCATGACTCACCTGCGTGACCATCACCCACCTACTCTATAAAAAAAAGGGGGGCCCAAATGCAAGTAAGTATAACGTTCAGCGTTTAGCTGAAATGATGATCGTGACTTGGGTTCAGGGGAGAATGCTACAGAGGTAACGAGTCCACCCCTAATTTGCAGCCGCAGCCGCCACCGCCAGCATTATACTGTAAGCCATGTCGCTGATACTCCAATATTGAAATGGCACAATGTGTGTACAGGGCAGCCCTGTAACACCTGTCAGGCCTGTCGGGCTGCTGGAGGGCAGAATATAAAGTCGCCAATCAATAGATTCACTCTCGCTGCATTATTATGAATTTAACAATGATTTACTGTGCTGATGCATTTTCCCAAATCTGCCAAAGCGAATAAGCAATCTGAAGGACACAAAACCTGAGAACATTCATTCCTGAGTATAGAGGTTTTATCTAGTAAAAATATTCTAACACGGTTCTGCTCGGCGATATACAATTACATGTAATTACCTACAAAACGATCAACAAACAGTTATAGTTTCCTTTACTTTATTGTGAAAAGTTGCACTTTTGATATTGGCTTTGTCTGTATATTAAATAATACAAACACTGTTACACTTTGTTTGAAACAATTTCATTTTGGCTGGATCTATCAATGCGTTTCTGAAACTTATTAACACACATTAAAAAAAATTACCGCGGATAATACGAAAAACCCGTGATAATTTTGTCACAGTAAACCGTGACGGTAAAATTTCACTACGTGGACATCCCTAGTGACAAAGGTTGGGCATGCATTTAAATGTATTATTATATTATTGGGCAACAGCATGAACATTGGCAACTATTACTCATGCAGCAGCCAATATTACCACAAGTTTGTCCCAAAGTAAGGGCCTTATGAACAAATTCCAACAGAAAATAACATAGTCTGTCTTTGTATGTCATTTCACTAAATGATTAAAACTCGTACAACTTTACAACATCAAAATCCTGGAAATAGGATGGAAAAAGCATGGTAACAAATTTGTAATTATGGTAATTCCACGGTACTATTTACTCAAGGCACATCTGTCATTCAGTGTTCTTTCATGGTAAAATGAATTATCATAGCCCTATGGAGTGTAGAGACTAAATTACGTGGAAACCTCATGGCATTTTTTTGTAATAATATGGCTTAATACTAACAAAAAGTCTTTAAAAAAACATCATTGAAACTCAGCGGACCTATCATGTAGCCCTAGTTCTGCATTTAAGAATTTAAACACTAATCAACACTTACCAAAAGGTGTGGAAATTCTTATTCTAACACAGTTGTCAGGGCACTCTGCCGGCTGACAACATAAATAGCACACATTAAGTAGCGCTCTCACGTTACTCCTTTTATGGGTGAGATAACAGTCGCTATAATAAGACTCAAAGATGGCGATAATGCAACTTGATTCATTGCGCTCCATTGCGAGATGCAGTTCGGGATCAGAAACGCGGCGAGTGTGTTTGTCTTTGCCTCGGAGTGCTCATAAATCCATTTCTCAAAGCAGCCTGCAGCTTAATGGGCGATGAGCTGCAACTACTTATGTCTAAGAGCCTCCTATTCCAGTCTGAGACACATGCGGTGCATCTTTCACCACGGCATGTCTTTCGAAGTAAAAGGTAAAGCAAATCGAAATTAAAGTAATCCTTCTTAAACCACACACACGAGAGAAGCTGCTGCTCACATAGCATTTAAAATGTGTAATTGTGGTGAAAGTAAATTAATCCAAGTTTGTGCGGATAGAGGCAATAGAGGCCCAGATCTACCACACCAGACAAGACCCCAGGTGTGAACTGTGCAAAGAGGCCAATGAGACAATCCAGCACATAACTGCAGGGTGTAAGATGCTGGCAGGGGAGGCTTACATGGAGCGCCGTAACCAAGTGGCTGGCATAGTGTACAGGAACATCTGTACAGAGTATGAGCTGGAAACCCCAAGGTCAAAGTGGGAAACACCTCCAAAGGTGGTAGAGAATGACCGAGCCAAGATCCTGTGGGACTTCCAGATACAGACGGACAGAATGGTAATGACATTGTGGTGGTGGACAAAGAGCAGAGGAAAGCCGATGTGGTCGACATAGCAATACCAAGCGACTTCAACATCAGGAAAAAGGAACATGAGAAACTAGAGAAATATCAGGAGCTCAGAGAAGAGCTAGAGAAGGCCTGGAGGGTGAAGGCATCAGTGGTGCCCATGGTCATTGGAACACTCGGGGCAGTGAACCCCGAACTGGAGAACCCAGGAAAAACATCAGACTCAATCTCAGTTCAGAAAAATGCAGTTCTCGGAACAGCAAAGATAGTTCACAGAACCCTCATAGTCCCAGGCCTCTGATAGAAGTTCCAAGCGTGAGGGACATTTTTTATGGCTTGTGTCATTTAAGGGATCATGAATCAGTCAGTTATAAGTCTCCTCTACCCGTTACTGCAATACCGAAACTGCACTGCGAAAACACTAAAAGAAATCTGAAATGCATTTTTTTTGCTTAGTCTTCCTACGGGACAATGAACAGACATACATCTCACAGAAACCTAAACTTTCCAGTCTCTGAACACTACAACAGGGCCGATACACAATACTGCATGGTTAATCGTTGCACTGGAACACCTTTACTATAATATACATTCTCTTTCCCCTACAGAAAGCCCCTCTCATGCAAAGTAGTGACAGAATTGGCAGTGGTTTGGATGCGTCACCTCGTATGTCCCACCGTACATTGACATGAGCAGATAATTTGGGTGCGGTGTCAGTGATGATGGATGTCTTTGTTGGCTTGTCATCTCGCGTTATACTCTCCTCACAAAAGATCAAACTCACAGCAAGAGCCTGACAGTCCGCACCCGGCCCTCCACAGTCGAACACAATCAGTCACACTCCAAAACTAAATCTACTAAGGTCATGAAGCGTGGTTAAACAGCATGCAAAGTGGATATTGATTTCTCGAGGAGATGTTTAGCCTTGTCATCGGGCTTATATCGAGATTCAAGACTCTGAGGGGTTCCTGTATTTTCAAGCAGCTTTTGGAACTCTTGCTGTTAACTCATTGTGATGGGAGCAAATTGTTCAGTTATGGTGACCCATGGCGAAAGGCGTTTGTACTGGATTTGGCATGCTTTAATATTTTTGAATTAATCAGCTAATTCTAATTCCATGTTTTATCACGGTTCTCATGCCGTTAATGATGGGTTCAAACTGGCAACCCTCCGATTTCCAAGTAAATGTTAAATCTATTGTACCATTACTTTGCTACACATGTCAGAGCAAATAACAGCATTTGAAGTAGTTGAAATAGATTTTCAACAAGAGTGTCTAAAGTGCTGGTGGGTGCTGTACAACCTTTTTTAAATGATTTTGCAAGTATCCTCTATTTAAAATCTGAACACGGCAACTGCAAAAGGATTGTGCAAGTATCGCTATCTAAATGTTCTCGGTTTTGCACTAGATTTATTCTTGCCCCGTGAATAATGTTGCAATAACATTTGATTTTGATTTGATTTATTTGAGCTATTATTTACAGGGCGTTATTATTTACAATATTTACATTATCACAAAAAAAACCCCAAGAAAATAAAAATAAATAATAACTCAAAAGGAGTAGGCCGAAGCAAGAAAGTTTATAAGTGCCTACCCCAATTTCAAAATACAATACAATACAATACAATACAAATAGAAAAGTTTGTGATTTCTGAGTGTATTTACTTAGTTTTATAATGTTGTCTTATTTTTTTATCATTGCTTATATTACCATTCTGGTCACCATTCTATTGATTAACTTATTGTTTAAGTAGTCATAGTGTTTTAGATATACATACATATATACACACATACAGACGTATATGCATACACATACATTACTAGCACACATATTTATTATACATATATTATCATCACCATAACAATGAAAATAGCATTCTCAAAAGTATCATTCTCAAAAATATCATCTTCAAATGTATCATGTTTCTCATTTCTATCATACCTGCTTCAACTGTAATAATGTTGGCTAAGATTGTTCTGTCAGTGGTTTTGATTGTTTTCCCTATTTGTGAGGTGCGTTAAAAACCCAGGGTATTATGTGGCAAGCTGGTAGAGGGCGGTAGCCCCCCACCAGCGAGCCCCCACCCTGCTGCCCTAACTAGTTGATGTTGTGAACCGCTTTGTAAACCTATACTGGGTGGTGCTTTAAAAAGGCAAAATTTATGAGCCCGTTGAGAGGGGGACCCTACAACAGGTCCACATCTCACCTGCCCCAATTCTGTTTTATTTGTAATGACCAGCGGAAGCAGGCCATAACAGCATTTTTAATGCTTGTAATTTATCTCAAGTTCCTTTAATACAGATCAAATAGACTTGGTTGACAGAGTAGGTGACAATTGATTATATCAGCAATGATGTGGTATTTCACAAGTTCATAGTAATACAGATTACTTAAGGAGAGTGACTGAGAGACAAGGTCACATATCTTCAGCATACTTCTCAAACACAGTTCTCTTATACTGTCTTTTAAATTGCTGTAGACTAGCTGCACCTTTTAATTCTTCATCTAAATTATTACACAGATTACTCCTCTCCGTGTAATACAATGAATTTTAGGGTGGAATGGATACATTGTACTTTCAGATTATGAGTTCCCCTTAGATTGTATCTTCCCTCTCTTTTACCAAACATTAATTGTATGTTACTAGGGAGCTGGTTATTTACAGCTCTATATATCTGTAGCAGGGAATTGAGTTTTATGATGTCATCAAGTTTCATGGTGGTGGATTTTAAGAACAGTATATTTGTATGGTCCCTATACCCCACTTTATGAACAATTCTGATGGCCTTCTTTTGAAGTCTGTATAAAACCAGCAAATGACTATTGTAGGTATTTCCCCAGACCTCTGAGCAGTAGTTTATGTACGGTAGGATTAAGGAACAGTACAGGGTGAAGAGAGCCTCTTGGTCCAGAAAATATCTAGACTTGCCCATTATGGCCACATTTTTCGCCACTTTACCACAAATAATGTTTATTTGTGGTCTCCAGCTAACCTTATGATTGACTATCACACCCAGAATTTATATTCCTTTCTATTTGAACATTGTCAATATTGATTTGAATCTGAGTGTCACTATTCCGTTTGCCAAATATCATTGTCATTTTTGTTTTCAATAAGTTCAGCGATAGTTTATTTCTGTTAAACCAGTCTTTGAGTTTGTATATTTCTGTTGTGACCTCGGATATGAGCAGTTGTAGGTCTTTACTAGAGCCAAGTATAGTTGTGTCATCAGCAAATAATATACATTTTAACTTTGTTGAGACTTCGCACTTTGTTGAGACGTTTCTGATGTAGAGCAGAAACAATTTAGGTCCAAAAATCGACCCCTGGGGGCCTCGCATATTACATTCCTCCATCCTGATACATGTTCATCAATTTGTACATACTGTTTTCTTTCAGTCAAATATGACTTCAACCAATTGTTAGCGATTCCTCTAATCCCATTATTATTTAGTTTCTTAAGAGTATTTCATGATCTATAGTGTCAAAAGCTTTCTGGAGGTCTATGAATATACCCAAACAGTACAAATTATTGTCAATATTGTTGGTGACTTCTTCGCTTAGACTGATTACAGCATGTGCAGTTGACCTATTGTTTATGAACCCATACTGCCAACACTACTGTTTTTCATGCTGGCTGTTACAGATATTAACATATTGTGCACATAAGTGACTGCTTAACCATAAAAAAATTCCATTCAAACCAAGTTTATGGTGAATCACACAGTTTCCCCATTATTTCCCAGTCTATATGTTCCGTGGCGACCCACTGACACCCTGTGGTTTATAAGGCTATTAACTAACACATTACTGCTGGCAGGCTGGCCATAAAGAGACTTAAATACACTTATGTCCAGCTATGTTTATGACCATATACAGTATGATGTAAGGCTTCACAAGATTCATTATTCATGTGCTGCTCATACCATTGCAGGTACAAACGGAATAATATAGTTTGAGGATATGAAAGACGCCAATACAACTGTCATGTGCAATGCCCTTACATGTGGACAGCTTTTACGTAACATATTTCCATCTAATTGTCTTGCTCTAGAGAGCATTTCTTTGTCACGGATCAATACACCCCCTCCTGTCAGTCATTTGCCCCTGAAACAGAATCTCATTGTTCCACACTCATGAAACTAACAATAATTGAGCCTACGGGTGTGTCTAATAAGATGCATGGGATGCATGTTGGCCAGTGCAGATCAGCTCACGCAATAAAAAAAGTTTGCTAATACATCCCTCTGCTGATGTACAAGGTTAGCCAGTGCATGCTACGAAATAGCCAATGAGAGCCAAAACGACAATAAACTGCATCTAGAGAATGTTTCCTTTAAGCCCCAGAGAGCCAGGTGCACATCATGCTTTTATTGTTAGAATTGTCTCTTAAGAAATGTGCTAATCCATTGTTATGCACGTAATGGGCTTGATGCAAATTATGAAAAAAGGGGCATTTCATTAATACATTAAATCAATTACAATACAAGTACTACTCAAAATTGGCAGAATTGATTCTATAGTGTGTTTTACCTGATTTATCATTAGAAATTGTTTGATATATACTCTAAATGAGTTTGTGCTGTGGCCTTTGAGCGTTTTTGAGAGACAAAAATATCAACTGCACTTGCTTTTGTATCACTTTAGCACCCACTATCCTACTCTATTTTGCATGTGTGCAAACGCATAGTAAGTCAGGTCCAACGTCTTGGATTTCTATTTTTTCTGTCCACTTTAAAATTTGAGTAAACCAATCATTCACATAAATTACAGTATGATCAGTTGTTTTATTGTGTCAGACCTTGTATCTTGAAGACAACTGGACTCTATAGGCGCCAACGCTCCAGTCTCCATATAGAGAGCCTCCTCATGGTCTTAGTTGATGTCTGCACATTTATAGTACTTCTGAAGCGTGGGAGATTGCACGCAGTTTTGACAAATCATTTGAATATATACTGTATATAGAAAGAAAGACGTGTTGTTGTAGTGTCTAATATCTCCACCACATTTGGATTCTGTCTCCCTGTTCTCCATTGGCTGCCACTCTCCTGGTTGTGACTACAGGCAGCCCACTCCCCACTCCTCTGCAGTGGCTGCCTGCCTCCCTGATTTGCTCGCTGCGCCGGGACGATCTGCATAGGCTGGCCCCCTTTCTCCTCTTCTCTCCACCCCCTTTTACTGTTCCCATCCCCTCCCCGTCCCAATCGTGTTTGCTTAGTTTCACCTGCGCCCGCACCATCCTCCTCTCTCTCTCTCTCTCTCTCTCTCTCTCTCTCTTCTCATTTCCTCATCAACATTTTTGCCGTTTCCCTCTATCCGCTATCAGCTTGCGAATCTTGACTGGAGCCTTTCGATCTCATGTGGACACAAACAGAAAAAGAAATATCAGTTTGGTTTAACAAGGCAGACCTCCACTTTTTTCCGAGTAGAGTTCTGACTAAGATAAAAACACCCCGAAGTCTGGAGAAAAGAAAAGCCAGACAAATTCACAAACTGGAAAACCTCCGGCTGGTCGTATTGCGGGAGCCGGAGTGTGATGGGGCTGGGAGTGCGTTAGCGGACAGAGCATTAACAGTCAGCGGAGGAGTGCGTCTCTCTCTTTCTTTCTCTCTCTCTCGCTCTATAGTCTGTGTGGATGCTTACAGAGCGTGTGCAGAGGAGCGCAGAGGAACACGAGGAGGCTGTTTCTTTCTCCCCTTTCTCTCCGACGCACTCTGCAGGTGAAGACAGGGGCGCGCAGGGACACAAGCTGGCGGATCACTTCTCGCCGTGCGGAGAGAGGGAGCACCCGCGGAGGAATTTGGACCCGATCCGATTGTGGTTCAAAAGAGTTGGAAGGCGCACCAGTGAGCAAGGAAATTCTGACCAGCGGAGTCTGAGTGTAGAGTGAAGAAAGAAGGACCTCGGGATAATATTTAGAAAAAAAAGCTTCTGTTTTCAATTGCCGTGTGCTATGGAGATTGCGCCCTCGCTCGCGGATCACTTTTTCTGAGATTCCCTACTCTTCGCGTTACACGTTGTGAATACAGTAGGGGGGTGTGAGACATGCTCCCCAAAGGAAAGCCAGTGGAAGGCCAGCTGTTCTGGATGTGGCGTCTCATTGCGTTGCTGGGGTGGATCTTTCTGGGGTCCTCTCAGTGCTCGTCCTCCTCTTCATCTTCATCGGACCTCCACCTTCTGTCCCCCACCCAGGGAGCGCCCACCCTGCCCCATGCCCTGCCCCGACCCGAGCACCCGCAAAGTCCCCAGGGGACAAAACACCACCAGCCACCTGTTTCCATTTACCGCTCGCCAGCCTCCCTGCGCTCTGGCCACGGTGAGTCCCACTGCTCTACCTTTGGTGCTAATTTGTCTGAGTTGAGCTGACACCCTTCCACTCAGGGCGTTTACATAGGGAGCTGAGATGGAGCGTGGTCATAACCCTCCCTGATGGATTTCTCTCTTTGCTGCATTTACAAGAAAGTGTAAATACATGTTTGTTTGTTTAGTGTGGATGATTAGTTGTAGCTTTTGTCAGATGTCGGATAATAAAAAAGCAGCGAATGCAACAAACACTCCCTGGGTTCACTTATTATACATGAATTGTTTTAACATATCACTGTGAATATTCCTTTGTAAAAAAAATGGAAGCAATCTCTTCTGGAAGCATAGGAATGCAAATACTGTAGCTTTCTCAAAATTTAATCATTAGATAATGACATTTTTTGACAGATATACCTCACTTTTTGCTTCTGGCTTGCATGCCTTGATTTATATTGCCATGATACTGTATGTTCTATTTTTTCATTGATTGCTTTGTCGAATTGCCTTTTCTGAACTGTCTATGTTGAATCCCACTAGAATCTTTAAAACACACAAACGGAATGTCTATATTTCTGTTTGTGAAATTCATTTTCCTCGTGCCTGAATTGAATTAGCCTTTAGATCGCAGACCCTGTGAGGACGCGAGTCTTATTTAGAAACCTTGACTGGACATAGGATCAGGCAAGAGTTGGATGTTTTCCAAGCTGCACAGATCCTTCCTCTCAGTATCCCCACCTCTGTCTCCTTCAGACCTTCTCTGAACATGGCTAACCAGAGCTGACAGACAGTTGTGCATCAGGAGCAGTTCATCCTTTATTAGATTAGACTCCTAATTGTCAATGAGAGACACTGAGGCGCTAAACGCCCACTGTGCCTTCATTAATTCACAGGCAATACGTAATCGCTTCATGCTGTGCATCAATGCCACACGCTTCTTTGGGAACTGAAACTTGATGCTTGCTATTTAACTTTATGAAAACACTGAAGCGCTTGGCACCATTTTGTTCCCCTCACGGCAGCAGCACGAGCTAATCTTGCCGTGCTCACCCAGGAGCGAGAATTAGCCCCGGCTGGTCAGAGGCCTTCTCAATATTGACTTTTGTTTTATAGGTGCTTAATGTGATGTATTTGACCCATTAGCGGCTACACAAGACATCAGCCGAAGAATGTGTCTAGTGTGGTCAAGTCGGGATGAACACTTTGCAGTGCTTTTAAAACCTACCACTGCATCATAAAAAGCATTTTAATTGTCCCGTTTATAGCGTAGACGTTAAATATTAATGCGGTCTACTGTTCGTTATGACTGGGTAATGGCGTTAGAGCAGGCTCGTAAATAGCCCATACAGTCTAGACTTAGTGCAATGGTTTTTATCCGGGCCTTTAACCACCGTGCAATGCATGCACTCTCTTTCTCCATTGTCCATTAGGGGTTTTGAGAATCAACTTTGGGCCTTGGATAGGTAGTAGTTATTTCATGCCTCAAAAAGATACATTGTGTGCAAAGTTTTGGACAGTATAGGAAATTGAGGACCCATTGAGGGGCTTGGGATGCACAATTTTAGGAAGACAATTCATTGGAATTTATTTTGGAAATATTACTGCAATTGTATTGAACAGTAATACATCATGTTTCAGAGATGCTTGGCTACAGAGTTTCTTGTATCGAACATTTGGACCAAATTGCCTGCTTTATTCAGTATTTCACACGCTGATGTCTGAAGTTCATAGCAGACTATTCTGAAAGATTGAAAGGCGTTTTAAAGATACATTGGAGCCAGGTTGTGTGCTTGACTCCTTGTAACACATCGGGGGCTTGCTTTTTAGCTCGCTGAGGGCTATTGAGGCAGACGAGGCTGACAGGCAGTGGTGACAAAAAGAAAGACGTGAGGAGAGGGATCTGCATGGCTAATGTGCTGTGTGCCAACCATACAAAGTAACGGTAGCCTGGCCAGGGACTGGGTGGCAGCCATTTGAAAAAGCCTGAGGTAGTGTTCATGCTGCGCCAGAAGACACTGTGCTGATTGATTACATACCGAGGCCGCTCCATTTTCTTAATTGAACATCTTTGCGTTTCATTTTCCTTTCAGTGCAGTTGTGTCTTTTTATCTAATTGCTCTGTTTTAATTTGTCTTGTTTTGAATGTTGCCTAAAGCGTAAACATGAATTATGTCCGAGTGGTAATACATTTGTAGGCAATAGATGTCCTTTGCTGTATTGTTGTATAATTGTATGAGTCATATTGTTGCAATTGTGAATCAAGCAATGTGGTTATCAAAGCAAAATTCCTCACTAATTAAATGTTTGCGCACATGTATCAAAGACATTAAAAACATCTCACTAGGAGACAGTAAAAGGTTTGGACTCTGAAATAAATGTGACAGAACTAGAGCTTTGGGATCTTTGGAGATGGTTGTTTCAGCTCATACTTATAGTTCTATACAATTATGAAGTACATGCGCCTGCAGTCGTTTTCAGGTTAGAGGTTCTCAAACGGCGGCACAGAGACTTGAAGTTCATCTATACATTTAAGTTCATTGTTGTCCTGTATGGTTCCGTCATGCACCTCCGAATATTTCCCCAGGTGCCAGGTGAAACCATGGAGATCCAGCGCATGTGACGAATACAGGGGGCTTGTCCAAATGCTCCGGTCTTGCTTTAGCTGGTGGATTATGCCAGACTCCGGCTCCCATTTGCATGCACAATGTGGTGACTCAGTACATGCAGATAAGACTGGGATAAAATCAGCAGATTAAGTCTCGTTATTCGCCGCGCACACGTCTGCGGTGCCCCGTGTGTTGCTTGTTTACCATTCAGCGCACTGACCCTGCTTTGGCTGATTGCAATTACAGATGCAAAGACCTTGAAAGAAAACAGAGATGAAAGATATAATACACTTTTTTTTGTGCTCTTCTCTATATTTAAAAAAGAAGCACGCTCAAAATGTTAAAAGAATAGAAAGGAAGAATCACACTTTCACGGTTAAAAACAGTTACTCAGTTCTGAAGTAGCCCGCTATTTTCCCCTAGTACATTTTTGTTTAACTTTCCTTGAGAAATCATTTGGCTCACTACTATTTTTCCTTGAACTTGAGCTAGATTATAGCTACTCTGCCCATCTCTGTCAAACAGTGCTCTCTCCCCTACTATCAACTGCCACCAAAATATGAGCAAAGAAAATTGTCCTGATAGTTCTTCAAATCTTTTGTAAAAGTGTTGACAAAACAGTTTTTACTAAAGACATGGTTAAATGAGTGCGTGCCAGAGAACAGCTATTGTAAGATACTTCTCTCTCTCTCGTCTGAAGCACTGTCAAAAGGATGGCTCCAATGGCCTAAAAATCTCCATGAATCACTGCTGGAGAACTGCTCTTTATCTGGGTCTTGGGGTCAGGAAGTCTCCAAACTACGCTACACATTGGAGCGAAATCTCCACAAGCAGGATCATACCCATTATACTCATTTTATGTGACATAATGCAGGTGCAATATCACAAATTGTCAAAAGAATCTACACCATTCCACCAGTTCGTTGTATTTTGACATTTCCTCTACTCCTGAGTTTGTGTACTTCTTGTATATGCTAAGACACCTCGAGACTTGCACCCTCCGCGTATGTAAACTCCTAATTAGAGTCAGTGACTAGAAATGATCCTCACTGTTAGGGCAAAAAAAACCACTGTGCACCCTGTCATAAATAAGCTAATGTGCTCCAGCCGCCACAGGCATGAATATCTCCTCACAATGTATTTTTGCATTTTATTCTGCGTATTATTTATTTATACCAAGGCTTCCTCATTAGCCTGCGTTTCGTTATCGCAGAAATATCCAGCGATAAATAGTGTTTTGAAGGCTGGGAGTGAATTGAAAAACTGTCGTGTGATGTAAACAGAACAAGGCTAATACATGGCAGATTTGTGAGGCCTGATGTTGCCGTGCGCTCGCGGTGCGGCCCTCGTGGGATGTGTGTTTTACTTGTGTGTTTAGAAGTTGAACTGTGTTAGCATACTGCACATTCAGCATGTTTTGCTGGAGCAGCTGCAAGTCGCGCTGCGATGGTAATGGCAAGTGACCCATGACTGTGATTCAGCCTGCGGGCTGTGGGTGTTACGTTCAAATGTTATTGTATGTTGGCATTATTAGCCCAGAGGAGCCACACAGCCTTTTTGCAATAAAACAATATATCAATATTCATTAAGTATTCTTAATGTAAAGTGAAATTGGTTGGCAGCAATACAATTTAGAGCAAAGGGAGCCGTTGGAAATGCATTGGTCATAGCCAGATTGTAATCAAATACTGACAATTGTGGTGAAGCTGCTGTCACATCTGCAGCTGTTTGTCTTTATGTCTCAGGATAGCGTCGTCAAAACAGCAAAGTATTCTGGAACTAGGGGTGCCTTCCATAAAAAGGCACCAACAGGAATTTTAAAATGCGAACACATCTGGACATTGATCGTGTCTGCTCTCTACAAACATAGCGTATTGTCCATAATGTTCAATTTATAACACAAAAACAAAACTATTCTATATTACAATAATATATTTTGCTTTTGTAGATTTGAATGAGTCAATGATTTTTGCAATCCTTGAGTCCTAGAATCAGAATTATTGTCATGTACTACTGCTGTGTTTCTATTGGCATTAAACCTATTGCCGTGATTTGTGCCAACATATTGCATATGAAAGCAACTGCAGTCCTATCCGTTCACCTGGGACTGTTTACCCACCATACACTTCATATTGACTTCACGGACAGTGGAAGCACTCAGCGAGAGTAAAAGCATCACTGAGAAGCCATAAATTGGGCGGACATTGTTTAAAAGAGGCCGAATCAACTGAATAACAGCGGCACAAGTGCTTTGACCTGCTTTGAAGCCCCGTCCCCAGCACTTAGCAGAATAACAGAGCAAGTGTGTGTTGAGTTTTTGATGCCGGATCACCTTGAGGAGCCGGGGAAACTGCATCTTCCTCCTGTTTCTGATCTATAATGAACAAACACTGGAGAATGGAGCTTGAATTATCATTTAGATGTGCTTTGTTGCGAGCCTGGCTGTTGCTCTATGACTGAAGCCTGCATCAAATCACTTTCTTTCTTTGACAAATTATCAAAGGGTTGACATTTTGAAAGCGAGTGTTGTTTTGCTTGCTCCGGGGCCCTCGGCACCGCGTGAGAGAGAGTGAAAGAATCGGCACTTGGTTTTACTGAGAGATGGCTTTTTGCTCGCTACGCCGTAGAGAAAGGGCCGTTTAAGAAATTCAAACTGAGAGCGCGTCAAGGATTGAAGCGCATTCAAAACAGCGATGCGATAAATCTTGCTATAAATATGTGATCAGTTAACTTCAGGTGTTCGCTGTAGCGTGGGAGGACTCTTCCCCTTCAGTAATGTGCACAGAAAACACAATCATTTATTCATGATGTTGCCTTAGTTGGTTTTGCACCCATTAGTACTTTGGAGATTTCTGCTGCACTGAATATATTTGCACACAGCATTTATTATCCCTCCCTTCCATGTTTCTATTAATTTGACCTCTGCAAAAATGTTGCTCATTAAAAGCAGAAAATGGCTATGTTAAGTGGATGAATGTGGAAAAAATATACATACTACATGTGCAGCTAAGGTGGTTTAGGCTTAATGCATTTCAACCTGAAAAGACTCACAGAGACAGAATGCGGAAAGTTTTATTGAATGTGAATCATGATTGGGTTCTCAAACCCTGAAGACTGCAGTAATGATATGGAATACATGAAGTTGATGGATGATTGCCAGAATCTTCCCCCGGAGCCCAGACACCGGTGTTGGTAGGACGAGACCTGGGGCGGCCGGTTGACGACGACAAGCAGAGCTGAAGAGAGGCCAGGCGGAGGAGGGGCGGAGGAGGGTCACAGCACGGCTGGGAGTGATTGACCAGGGGAGTGATTGACCAAGGAGCTTAAGAAGGGGATCCTGGGCAATGAATGGCTGAAGCAGAAATAAGCAGCTGTGGTGATTGGCTGACGCGAAAGTGTGGCTTGAGCTGGGGCCGTGATTGGATGATTGGTAAAGGCTGCCGTTGATGACGCGATGAATGAAGGCTGCAGGTACTTCTTCCAGGTTGAATTTGCACTGAAGCTTCATATCCCCAGTGAACTGAAAATGTATGTATGATAAGATTTTCTTATGGTCCAGATCTTAAAGAGTAACTAACCCCCCCCCCCCCCCCGTTCAAGAGCCTCTGCCTCAGAGCCTCAGATTTGAAAATCTCAACAGAAGAGCGGCGTTGCCTGGAGGACTAAGGAGTGCGCTGGAGGGTGAGGGGTGGCAGGGGTCTGTGTCGGTGATTGACAGGCCTGAGTCTTCTGACTTTTATTTACTTCAACTCGTAAACAAAAGTCCGAGCATGGAGTTCCAGCGACTACACAGTAGTACAATACAGTACAATAAACAATATACACTAAGATTACACACAATATTGAACTCTAAAACCAATACTAACAAATGTCCTAAACTAAATTCCGCTAACTAATCTAGCAAGAAAAAAAGCAACTAATGACTAAAACTACAATATTCAACAACAACGCTATAACACTACACAATTATTTATAATACAAAAAGCTATGCTAAAAAAATCTACCTAAATGCTATAACTATGAAAATACTCTCTCGCTATTCCTTCTCCAACTCGCTACGGGGGCGTGAGCGAGACTGGGCCGCTTTTATAGCCCAGAGCGGCAGGGCAACTGACGTCAGGCTTCACGGCTGACGCAAATAGTGGCGCCAAATTCAAAAATCAAATGCAGTAAAGACAGATCGCCTGTAGATGGCGCCTCACTGGCGGTTTCAGGCATAAAGTTGATCTTTCAACTAATTTGCACTAAATTGCCAAAATTATGACCAGGATATGTAGACAACACTATTGGACACTCATTTATACAGTTTATCAGCAAAAATTTGGTTTTCCTTTAAGTCCATTGAGAATCTTTGGGATAAGATGGAGAAGGCTTTCATCAATACAAGATCTTGGGTACAAATTAATAACTACACTGGATCCTTTTGACATTGCTGAAGCTTATTGAAACAATGCCACAGCAAATGTGTACTCTAATCAAAGCTAAAGACAGTCCACACAAATATTGCAGCATTTGTTTTTCTGTTTTTAAGTACTTGGGTAAGTCTCACATGTAATATACCATGAAATAAAAGTAGTCTAGATGAGCTTTTGCTGAATGGCCGTAACCAGAGTCAGGAAAAGGCCGCGGCAGCTATGTTTCGCTCACACATCCACACCCACACCCCTCCTGCTCCTGTCTGAAAAACGGCCCGTGTCTACACCAAGATAAAACGCCTGAGCTTGGGAGGGCAAAACCAGGGGCCAGCGCAGGCAAAAACCTAAAATAACCACATAATTAAGCCCCCCGAATGGCTTCTCCCTATCGATTTGCTGTCCGGAGCGTAAACACAGAACGGGCGAGGGAGGCGAGTAGAAAGGGGGCAACAAGTCGAGCGAGGAGAAGCCGAATGGAGCGGCCGGGAAACGTCCGCAAATAAGAATCTGTGACTGTGTTGGAGTCGGGAAAAATCAGTGGTCCTCTATCCTTCAAACAGAGCTACCAATGAGAATTTTTATTTTGAACTTTTTGCTACTCTTCGGGGGCGTCTTCCAGTAACTTTTCTCATCTAGATACATTCTAATTTATCGGAATGAACAGTATTTTCTTACAAGCATTGCTGTAGATTGATGCAATTCTATAAACCCTGCACCTCGAGCCACAAAAGGGCTTTCAGCTGTACAATACATTATTATTTTTAGGTAAATTACATGAGTTGAAATAAAAGGAATATAATAAAATCCCTCCACCACTGCCTTCAACCATTTCCTCTAATTCCCTCACTATAGCCGGAGGGTAAGCCCATTTAATTCCACCGCTGTATAATACGTGCAAGGCAGCAGCAGCAGCCATGTTGGACGCTGGCTCTTCATTGGAATAATTCATATACACAACGGAGCGGTTATTATGCAGCACCTGGACCAATACATTTTACAGGAGGCCGAGGACTCCAATACATTTTTCATAACTTCAGCTGTGACAACCCCAACCGTTCCAGTTTGTTGCCGCGCTATCTCCACAAATACCCCCCCCCAACCCACTGAGAAGGAAAACTAATACTTTTGGCATTTTCAATTCCCGGCTTATTCCGGTGCCCTTGCCACAATAGTGAAAATAGATTTGAGCCATTGCCCTTTTGTGTACTCGGAGGACACAGTCGGTGCAAGGGGAGACATTTGAATTATTGCCTTAGAACGACTATAGCGGGATGTTAAAAATGCATGTAAAAAGTCTTGTGTTGCGGTGGGGCACAGTATCATATTATATCACATTTAAAGAGGCACATAATCAAATGTAGACTCACAGAAACGTGAAGCAACATGTGATGAAAAGATGAGAGTAAACTTCGGAGGAGACTAGGGATGTAACGATTCATCGAAATCGATTTAAAATCGATTTTATATTCATAAAATGTGAATCGATGTAAAAAATAAAAGAATCGATTTTAAAGCCACCCTCAGCTGCTCCATTTTGCGCGACCGAAATAGACCGGAACATAGCTCGTTGTTTCTAACGACGTTAACTTTTTCTCAAGACAAGCTCCACACCTCCCGGCCTCACCCCCAACACACGCCACATCATGTAAACACATACACGTGTAGGCATCGAAGCAGCAGACGCAGCTAAAGTTAGCCGCTACGAGATTAGCGTTAGCGGCTAACGCAGAGTTTAGCATTTTGACAGAAGTTTACCAAAGATCGTAAACTGACAAACATCTGACCAACCTGCTCTGATTCTGCTGAAATCCTCATCAAATGTCCGCTTGTCAAATAATCCAATACCTACAGGAGCTGTCATGTCTTTTTCCTCCTTATGTTTACAAAGGCTGCACCGGGAGGCAGTGAGGGGTTCGAGGGTGAAAAAACTGCACTGTAAAATCAGTTCTAAATGGTAGTATTATGTTCAAACTGCAAAAAAAAAAAAAAAAACAGTTTGGTAAAATAAATATAATCTCAAAATGTTTGCTTTGCTACACATTTTATTTATGCTGAAACATGTAAATTTACAAGCACACATGTCAAAATGATTATAGTTCATTTTCATGTCTTGTAATTTTTGTAATGTAAAGTTCTCTTACTGAGACAGTTGGAGTTTGTTACAAGGACAAAATGCAGATGTTAAACAAAAGAAACATTGGTATGAATGGGTCATATTCTTTTCTTAAAAAAGGTTTAAAAAAATCGGAAAAAATCGATATCGGGAACTTAAATCGTAAACCGAATCGAATCGGGGCTTGAGTGAATCGTTACATCTCTAGAGGAGACATAGGCAAATCAACTATTTTTAGCTTTAATGCTGTTTTGTCAAAAACATACCTGGAGTAGCATTTTCTTCTTTTGTGCTGTTTTGAATAATCCTGTTCGCTTTGGTAATTTCTTCTACTACTACTGAAGCACTTAGATCTGTATTTCCTAAGTTTTCCTTCACCCTAGAGAAAACTGGACACATTCTGCCCAAGACGAACAGAGTTCTCCTCGCCAAAATTCTGTTTCAATTTAGTCCTGAGCCACTGCGACTGAGCATGCTGCCATTGTGGGTCAACCTGAGCAGCATGTGTATGGAGTACTGCCTTCATTGATCCTCTGAAACGGTGCACCACCTCCTAGGTTTGTCCCTGTTTCGGAGCGTGGTGTCTGTTAGGGAAAATAACAAATGATGATCGAGAGGATTGATGAAGAATAGGCAGCAGTCAGGATGTCTTATGCAGGAGAAGTTTATTTGCCATCGTTACGGGACCAGGAGACATGAGCTCAAGACATTGCCAGTCCTAACATTCAAGTCTGTCCATGCTTCCACAGAAGAGAGATAAATACCATCTAAGAGCGTCATCCTAATACGCACGCAAACATTCAGTGGCTGATAGTGGGCGCCTGAGCCCATAATCAGAGCTATAACAGAGATAGTACGACTGTACAGCCTGACCCACGGGTAGTACGACATTACAGCTTGACCCAGTATGATAAATAGCGATTTAATGTTATCCTCTAACAGTGTCCTGCACTGGTCAGCAGCTCCACCTCTTTCTTCCTCTTCCACGTGTGCAACTCCCTCCGCCCCACAACAGTCGTGCACCATCTCCTGTGAAGAGTGTAGCAGACAAATATAATCCGTCTTATTCTCCAGTGAACGAACTTTAGCCAGAACAATAGTCGGGATAGAAGATTTGTGTGGCTTAGCGGCGAGTCTTGCCCGGATACCTCCTCGTTTGTCCCTTTTTTGTTTCCTGTAGCGCCTCTTGTGATGCCTCCACTGTGCTGCATGTGTGGGGCCTAAGGGTGCCTCTTAGACAAAAGCTGTGTCTCTGCAGTGAAAACAATCCACTGAACCTCACAAACGAGAGCGTCATTTATGACCGCTAAACAACATGCCCCAAATCACCTTACCGTCTCGATTTTTCTTCTGACTTGACTCGGAGTTGACGTTTATTATTGACGAACAGGAGTAGCTCAGTCATTATCGCTCCCACCCTGACCGTATGAGTGTGCGGGCGCGATTGCACTGTTGTTACATGTAACTGCATTGATTTACATTGCTTTTCGTACCCTGACCTTTTCCCCACCAACATTTAATGCCTGCTCAGCTACTCAGCGAAAAAATCATTATAATTTCAGCACCTGCCTTATATATATACTGATAAACATCTCCTCTCCACGTCCCTTTCCCCATTTCTGCAAGCTCTGCAAACATACCACTTTTTTATTGCTTTCTCTAACCCTTAAATCAACTTTTTTCTTTCTTTACCTAGTCGTTTATTGCTTGATATGAATTATATCCACACTCTGAATGGTTTAGAATTATGGCTACATCGCTGAATCCCATCATTAGCCTCACAAATCACATTTCACCTGATTACCGCTCTGTCCTTGATGCAAATGTACCTTATTTATATTTCACGTGCCTTATGTTTATTCCATCAACTTTAAAAATTGACTTATCGGGGTAATCTACCGTGCTTTTTCAGTCACTTCACGCGCTAATTAGTTGGAGAAGCATCCTGGTATCAAGCCTGTTTCTATGCCAACAGGGGCAATGCCTCAAAAGATGCCACAGAGGTCAGGAATCGTGTTAAGAGCGACCTAATATGGCGCCTT
Source organism: Neogobius melanostomus (assembly GCA_007210695.1). NCBI lineage: Eukaryota > Metazoa > Chordata > Actinopteri > Gobiiformes > Gobiidae > Neogobius > Neogobius melanostomus. Next base: position 606,465 of record VHKM01000496.1, read on the forward strand.
AAGCCTCGATAATGGAGTGAACTCTGTTAAGATCATTATAGTTTCAGGTTTGGGGACAACACAGCGGTTTGGACACTTATTTCCCATTGAGGAGCCTTTAAAGTGACTCTGATCCGCCTTTTTTGCTCCCGATACTGATACTGGGGGTTTGAATATCTGCCGATATCCGATATTCATTGATACCAATAGACTGTGAGTGAAAAAGTGAATGGTCCTCTTTTCTCCATTGTGAGATCTATAAAGTCTTTCAAATGTTGTTACATATAAATGATCAATTACATATTTTAAAATGGAATGGAAACAAGCATCACTGGACTTTTCTACACTAAACATCCTTAGGTGGGTATAGAACAGGCGTCACTGCATGTTGCGTTGTTTTTTCTCACTAATTGTACGTGAGAGTAAATACTACGCTGACGGAAAAGACAAAGGGAGAGAGGGATATTGTACATTGTGCCACAACTAAATTACACAATAGAGATTTTTTTTTCTTTTCACCCAAACTTGGCTGTAAACACTGCTAAAGCCCGCAGTTAGCTTTGCCTGTTGGACTGTTAGCTTCTTCGTGATTCCATTAGTGTGTATTGGTGACTCCGACCCGGTGGCAGGACAGTTGCAATAGTGTTTTCTGGACAGATACACCGGGTTTACCCCAGAGGGACTACGAAAAGGATTTATTAAGGTAAACAAGTTCAATTCAAAGCTTGAAAGAATGTTTATCAATGCGAGTTACATATTTGGAAAGAAATCTCCAAAAAGAGTATACTCAAATGCTTAAAACAATCATTGTTGGCGAATAGAAAATGCTACCACTCTTTGATGCTATTGTGTGAATATTTAAACAGAGATACCCAAACTTAAACTTTATGCTATAGGTTTTGTTTCATGGCAGGGCCCTTTAATTACAAAGACAATGTAAACCATATCAAAACATGTTCAGTGAGACAACGAATATGTGCTCTTATGGGGTGAACATAGCACCATCCTTGACCTCAGCACTCACGCTATTGGCTACATAGATACAGTACATGACACAATATTATAGCGCCATTCTACCGTAACCTTGAATGATTTATGCAAGGTGTATGGATCATAAAAGAGTCTGCTTCAGGTTGCTTCTAATTAGCGAGTCGGTGATAGATTAGCGCTTTCGGAGGCTATTGGCAGCGAGACGGAATATTTTTAAAAGACAATGACTCATAATGTCGGCAATTTACATAATCATCTTTGTGTTACGGCGGTGTCCTAATGGTGCATAGCCCGAGTAGAGATGGATTATTTTCATTTGCCGGTATTATGGGGGAAAAATGCTATCCTCTTTTTTAGGAGTTATTGCGCTATTGAACGAAATGTGGGGCAGTAATAGGCCCGTGCGCAATATGTTTATTTTTTGTGTGACTGTTAAATAGCACTTGTTTCATTTTTTATTCTTGGGAGAGCGGACATTTCAAGCTTTGTGTATAAAATGGGCTGTTAACTTAATTACATCCAGTGCTTGTTTCACATTCATCGTAGCAATTCTGCCTTGAACTCGGGATTTCGAGGTAAGACTGCAAAAAGCAGAAGCATAAATACATCGGCTATATACTCAGACTTACGTGTTACCTGCTTACCTAACTTCGCTAATGTTATTTGCAAACAAAACGAACCACTATGGAATTTCCAAGCGGCATCTAGTTATATTGCATGAGATCTTGGGTAGGGTGGCAGTAATTGACCAAATGAAAAGCTTTGACGCATCGTGGTAACTTGCTTTACTGTAATGAATTGGAAATATATTTTTGCGCTGGCCTTGCTTTCCAGTAAAAATAAAGTTGTGTGTTTTGTGCATCCCTCAAGACGCTGGCTGAAGAATTGCATTGCGCCTGGGGTTAACAGTGGATATAATGAACCCAATATTGCTCTGTTTGCAAAGAGATAAAGCCCACACTGCAGGCTCCAGATCTTAAGTCCGGGGTGATTTTTGTTATTGGCCAGTGCCGCTCCGGGTGGTGTAGCAAACATGTTTCTCTACAGATACATATAACTCTTGATAAATATATTTGCACACAGAAAAGATGTAATCCCCTCAATCTTGTTCCAGTCAGAATCGGATAAGCATTGTGTACTGCTCTGCCAGGTTCTTTTATTGCAATCTCTGGAAAGGATAGAGAAATTGGAAGTGACTCCATGTGCAGAGTAAACATGATAGATATAGGGCTTTCCATGGAGTGGATGTGGACTTTGGCTCCAATTTCTGAACAATTGGGACAAAGGTTTTGCTAAATAAAGTATATTGCTTGTCTTCTTTCGTTTAACCATCCCTGTTTGTTGAAAGTCATGCTCAATAGACCAATACTCCAGGTACTCACGCCTCCTCATTACCAGACCCTGGCACATTATCAAGAGAAGGCTCCTCAAATTGGCCAAATACACATTTCCATTAAGGGAAAATAAAGAATGCCCCGTCTTTCAGGGCATTCAGAAATGCCTCAATCTTTTTCAATCTGTATAGAAAATGTAACATAGATTGAACATTTTTCCCCATACAATACATTCATTTATATTATTTAATGTCTTTGAGGTTAGGGTGTGACTGGGCTTTGTCTGCCTGGTTACTTTATTGCCTGAGAGGAGAATAATGGAAAAATGGGGACTGAATCTTGGTACAGCGCAAATATGAAAGATGTAGAGGTCTATTTACAGCGAGGGCACATGTGAAAATGGAGGAGAAGCAGATGAAGAGGCTTGGCGAGATTGGGATAGCCTCTCTGGCCCGCTCCAGTCGAGGCTAAAGTAGCTAATGGGCTGGCCCAGATGCACTGAGTGGATATTGCATTGGGACTTCCTGCAGTCCCCGAGCAAACAGACAGCCAGGGCTGGCTAAGAGGCTCCGCTGGCCAGCCGGAAACATGATATCATCTCGCTAGTGTTTCTTATATAGATATACTGTACATGCGGGTGGTGTTGAGTGTAGGACTGCATAATGTGTTCACAATAGTCAACAGCGCTGTGGATTTGATCATAGTTTACATTTACATCAAGCATATTGTCCTAGTTTTGTTTATCTAGTGTCGATTTGTCTCAGAAACTTCGATTAGACCCATGTCTTTATTAACCCTGCTTAGCTCCTGGATTGAAACTTCACTTTACTCCCTGATATAAAAACACCATGCCTTTGTTGTGTTGTCTCATATCGCACAGCCTTTGTAGACAGGGAGGGAGGACAGAAAAGGTGGAGAGGAGGGCAGACCAAAGCCGGAGTGAATCCTAATTTTGACAAGGGACACCTGTCGAGAGACGTAACAGGTCAGTGAAGGTGTCCTGACATGCACAGGCCGTATATCTGCATGCGGGGTGTAGAGAGGAGGACAAACAAGCTCTTGACTGTGGTGGCCACTTGTCACCGTGAAACAGGTCATTTATTCTGACAGCTGGGCGTCAAGCACAGGGATTCAGGGGGGACAGAGAAGACTCTTGGGAGGTGAGACAAGAAATGGTGAGACAAACTGTAAAAGGTATACATTGGCAACAAAAAAGGTTGTCCCAGAAGAATTTAGCAAGGAATAAAGCAAGTCAAGAGGATATCATGCATTATTGCCCCTTAGAAAAATTGTTTGGGCACCTCAGCCGTGATGTTTAAGTATTATGCTTGTGATTGTATGGAAAAGATGAAAAAGTTAATGAGTGAGAACGCCCTCTGTAGGCAGTGGTGGAAATGGGAAACAAACAAACCAATGTCATGTAGATAAAACAACGCGAGTAGTTTCTTCAACATACATATTTGAGTAAATCTAGCGAGTATCTCTTCTGTAGCTCTACTCTAAATGTTTAACTAACTGTTGTCACAACGGCGTCAAAGCCTTTTGTTTTTCCCGAGTGCAGTCTTTAAACATTTTGTCATCCACTTGAAGCTAGTCGCACGTCTTTGTTCCCTGGGAGTGTTAACGTCATGCTGCGCCGCTGCTAGTTGCGTTTCTTGCACAGATCCCAGAGTGGAGTGGAAACGGGGACCACTGCTGCTGCTCGCCCCGTCTAAATTACAGCAGCTCATTAAGGCACTGTACATGGAGCAACCAGATTAATTATAGAGTCTTGTCGCATCCCTTTTACATTTTGCATCAATGTAGCAGTGGGGAAAAAAAAAAAAAAAAAAGATGGAAAATCAGCGCACAAAGCCTGCTTGAATGAATTATACATTAAGAGAAGCTGAAGTGTCGGGTATTCCAACACAGTTCACACCACTGCAGCTCTCCTGGGACTGGTTAGCACTTTGTCAAGGGCGTTTAGTGACATGGCAGTTCACCACTTAAACAGGAGGTCAAAGAGCGCTGGTGTTTATTTGCCCTTTCAGTGGCCTCCTGTTTACTTCACTGTAAAACCATACCATTTCAGCACAACTCAAACAAACTAAGTTAACGCAAATAAAGTCAACATAATAATCTAATCAGTAGTCCTTTATGTACAGTGTAGCTGAAACTCTTGATTCCTTTTTTTGTGAGCTTGTATTCTCAATGTATTGATGCACATTACTTAGAGTCGATTTTACATAATACCCCCCTTTTTCAAGCTTTATATCATGTTATTATGTCATTCCCTCATTAAACACATGCCTGGAGTGTTGCCTTGGCTCATTCACATATTTTTGAGTAATCAGTAAAAACTTAGACGGCAGCCATTTTAGGTGTAGCTATGCCTCAGTCCTCCTAGGAACGCCCCCACCCCCTGGAGACGCCTCTGGACCTTTCGTCACCAGCCAAGCCACCACCACTGCTCCTCAGCTCAGCAGAGCCCCTCCCCGCACAGTAGTGTTGTTTAGATGCCACAGCAGTGTGCTGAAGGGGGCGTGTCGGAAAGCTTCTTAAAGAGACAGAGGCCATTTCAAGCGTTCAGTACAGCCATTTTGAGAGAGCAATTTTATTCAAGGCAGTTATTTTAATTTACTGCATATACAGACCAACAGAAGGTTACGTCATCATTGTAGTATGCTATAGACTGGTGCTATGTGATTGAAAAAAGCATAATACCCCCTCTTTAAAACATTCTCTAAACTCAACTATACAGATGGGTTACACTCAATTTAAATAATAGATATACTATTACCTTATACCACCTGAACTGAGCACATTTTCTCAAGTCTGGCATTACCCAAATCGAAAAGTGTCTTGAAGATAGCGACAAAAGTGACAAAACGAGACGAAAACAAGGATGAAAACGCAACAAAAGAATGACAAAAAACACAATAAAGCCACAAAAAAGTGACAAAAGTGGACAAAACGCCATGGAAAAAGTGACAACAACACGCCAACAAAGTGAGGAAAAAGATCTGTTTAGATTAGTTTTGTAGGTCTTAGCTTTCAAATGAGGCGCTCCTCTGGCCCATTGGCTGTGAGCTCCAGTCAAGAAGCTATAGGTTTGGGTAATTCTGAACTGGACAAAATGCACCCGGTCAAGGTGGGGGTAAATCTAAACATATTTTTTTGTATTGAAAAATCCTAACTCAAGCCTTAGCAATACCGCCCATCTACTTCTTACTTGCAGTTTCATAAGTTTAGCCCATCAGTGCATGCACATGTGCCAATGCATGCGTCTTTGTTCTGCAATCCTTATAGTCATAAAGTGATATAACATTAACATAAAAACGCTTTGAAGAGGGGAGCTTCCCGGAGTCTTACATAACGCACGCGCCCAGTACTTTAAAGTGCGCCTTAACCTGTGATTCATCGTGTTTTACTGGGCACTTAGTAGATATAGATAATTCATATAGATTCCAAAGGCCCCCAGGGTGCTGTAGATGTAAACAATATGTGTGGCGTGTATTTGTCAGCCGCGTGGAGGGAAGGACGGGGAGCAGTTGGCGATCGTGCCATGAAACGGCACCCAGAGAAGATTGATTAGGCGTTCATTACTCCATGCAAGCTTGCGTCAGCGCCGAGAGTGGGATGGAGTGGGAGTTTCCTTGATTTGATTTATCAAGTGCTCAAAAGCAGGAGGACGGATTAATCGCGGCGATGATACGGAGCCAGGCCTTTATCTGTATGCAGCTTTATTCCAAGATGCTGACTGGGAATGTCCTCACGAGGTGTTGTTTACTTTCGGAATTGTCCTGTGAATAACATGGGTAGAATGGATTTCATATGTTTATGCCTTAAATATTGTCTGTCCAGTCTGACTTTGACTGACTTCTGACTATTGGGTCCATTTATTGGGTCAGACACACAATAGAAACAGAATACTCACCTCATTTTACCACTGAATGTATTTCTCCATTACTCCATTAATCTATAGACTTTTCAGTTTGCTTCGCTTTTAGTCTACAGTATACTTCTGCTCATCCTATGAAGTATGTTCTTTGCTGTCGCACAGTGTGAGCGATCACCCCTCACACTCCTACATGAGTCACGCTCTCTCCTCCTGCTCCTTTCTTCGTCTCCTCCGTCAGAAACATACCCTCGCAGCTCCTCACGTACGCTGTCAACCTGCTGATACAGTTACACCATACAGTCCGTCTCCCTCTGTCCTCCCCTCTACTTACAATTGATTTTCCACTGGCCTCCTCATATAATCTCTATTCCACTCATATCCATCCAATATGCCCTCATCAGAATGTAGTGTAAAAATAAACGCGTTTTCTGTGTAGTGATTGATTGTTGGGCTGAATACATATAAAAGCCGCTAGTGTTGTACATCTTTGCTTTTAGCAGATACAGGCTACAGTGGCAATGCCTTAGAGAGAAGTCTATAGTGATAACAATTTAGTTTGCAAATAGTAATTAACACCATCATGTCAAGTACGCAGTCAATGCAGAAAACGACTCACTGAAACAAAGATCCACTTTATTTTTGCAATTGGAACGAGTTTTAATGTTTCTGGGAGCAGGGAACACCTGTAATATTAACCAGGCGAATTGTTTTTAGCGTCTGTGCGACATTTGGGTTACCATTATACACTCAATCACACTATTCAGGCTTTTTTGGAAACCTTTCGATATTTCACCTTTTACTTAAAGGTGCATTATGCAACTTTTCATGTGAAAAAAAAGGTTGATATTTGTGGTATTTGACCTTGTAGTGACCCAATGGATGTATGAGTGGTCAGCATGGCGCCTTTACTTTCATCACGGTGGTCTCTTTAACGCTCAGGATCAATTGTTTGCAGGTTTTCTGGTGAGAGGGTCCATCAGCAGTGAAAACTTTCCAAACAAACCTTACTTCCACTGTGATGGAAAGTAAAGGCGCCATGCTGACCACTCATACAGCCACAGGGTCACTACAAAGGCAATACACACAAATATCAACTTTTTTTCCACATAAAATTGCATAATGCACCTTTAACCTAAAATAATGCACATTTGCATGTGAGGCAATTCCTGTTGTGATATTGGGCTTGATTTGCTGATAAAACACTGCTCAGGTAAAAAAAAAGAAAAAAAGTTAGTTTCACACAAAATAGGCGCAAGAAGGGCAATCTATACCTGTCTATTATGTAAATCTCCCTGGCACAAACTGAATCAATTACATGTGATGATTATTTCTTGGCCGCTACCTAAATCTCCATCTAGGTGAGATCGGCTCAGTGCATTTCATCCCGGGACACCCTGACAGTATAGCCTTTGTTCGTGGCTTACAGCAGACGGCGCTGGCAGCCGGATAGCCTGAATGCGGGCTCGGATAAGATCAGTGCACGCCGCATAAACCCAGAGCTTACTCTCCCGTGCTATCACGCTGTCACATCCAATGACACGAGCGAAAGGCAGCGCATCCACGTGTCACCTCAACGATCCCCCGCCACAGACGCCCACGCGCCGATTTGTCCGCACGCCAGTTTTCCCCCCAGCAAGCCAATAAGCTGCTTCTCCTCCATCAATAGCCCCTCGATCATATTGTTTATTCAAAATGTTCCCGGATTTATCTCTGCGTTCATCTCGTTCCTCCATCCTATCTGGCTCTCCCTCTCTCGCGCTGTTCCCTGTAACACCAACAACATGCTCTGAGCCGGGATCGTGACAGCGTCTGATAGAATTAATGCCAAGCCGCTAGTGTGCAGACATCTAGGACACGCAGAGAGGAGAGGAGACGAAAGGAAGGCAGGGGGGAAAGTCAGGCCAAGTCGGAGCAGAGTGTATCAAAAGTGCAGGGAGTAGGGGGGAGCTGATGTAATCCACGACCCCAAAAGTAATTGTCTACGTTGAAATGGCTTGAAAGCATACAGGGGGGTTTGTTTGTTTATTTATTTCCCAAAAATATAAAAATAGAAAGACATATACTGTATAATATTTGGGTGTTGGTCTCCCGTGCCGTTTTATACAGTTCAATACTAATCCCCATTGATCAAATAACTTGAACTGAATAGCAGATATGTTATTATGAAATGGGGACAAAAGCTTTTCAGTACTACCGCCTAGATCAGTCTGCCTTTTCAAAACTACTCAGAAACGAGATAAACGTTTTAAGCTATCGCGGCCAGACGTTATTTTTCCAGTGAAAAGATCCACAGTGAACATGTATGAGGGAGCGGGGGAGCGTGAGCGGCAGTCCACTTTGCAAATGTCAGATCCGCTCGAATTTACAGCACTGACTTATGCTGCAAATGGAGCTAATGTTTTGCTTGACCTTAAAAATGCTCTTTAATAGCTGCAATGAATTGGATTGTTTTTTTTCCCTCTAACATTGGTCCTGACCTTCAACTGTCAAGGAACAACAATAGAATCTAGTGGGTTAAATGGCCCGTGGCTACGTTTGTACTCTTTTCCTACGTTACACAGAGCTTCTCAATGCTATTTTTGGCAATATTCAAATGGGCTTGAGAACTTTGCACATTTTAACACTTCATATTTCAGTCTTTTGTCACAAATGAATGCTTATGAACTGGTTTAAAATGTCCACTGTTGAATTAGACAACAACAACGTGCAACTATTATTTTCATATCACCCATTATCTGTCATCTATTATAGTTTATCAATTTCAGTAGTAGTATTTTGGGTTGTTATTCATTTCATCCAGGAAATGTATTTGCAATCTTCAATGTATTTCTTCTTTCCAATGTACCCTGAAGATGAGGCGGACGTCGCCCTAATATCCATTTTCACATCGGACTTGGATGTGGTCAAATGTCAGAATAGCAGCAAAACATGAAACATATGTCCAATCTTCTTCTTCCAGCGTCTGTAGATATTGTGGCTGTCCATGGTACTGCTATCTGTTCTATGCCTAACATCAGGCGTCGGAAAAGCTGTAATTGATGAGTGATTATTTGAGTGAGCATTAGCCACAGAATGCTGGATCGATGTTGAAGTGCCATATTGATCCGCTGATGAAGTGAAGAGGACCTTCGCTCCGATCAGCACGCTGCCGCTAGTGAACTGAGATGAGCATGAATGCTGTTAAACCCAAAGAATATGGTCTACATACGGTCGGTGCTTGGTTGACATTGTTGTGTAGAAGGTTACATAAGCATTATCTTCATGAAGTGACTTGAGCGTCAGGTGTAATTATCTTAATTCCATGAGACACGTTGGCACCAGCTTGATCATGGCCGCTCTGGTTAGCTCTGGTTAGCCTTGGTTAGCTCCGTTAGCTTTGATTCGTTAAGCCGCGGATAGGATGTGGCAGGTATGGCTCGCTGCATCCCACTCTCCTGTCTTGTGGAATCCCTCGCTCCCTACATCTCCGCATCGCCTCGAACCGTTTGTGTCCTCTCTGCATGCGCGTCTACTGTGCACTGTATATCTCCGCCGCGCCAGCAGCCATATCCCCCGCCATGTGGAAAGCAAGCCCAGTAGAAAATTCCTCTTCAAAGGCACACACATATATAAAGATATCCACTGTGACACAAACTTCTGTTGTATATGTATGTGCATGTCATGCGGATGCCCTTATAGATGCATCCACACTGAAAGAGTTCAACAAAGTGCACACAAAGTAGAACAAGTATACCCTTCAAACATGCATGAAACGGACAGTGGGCAGCCAAGCAGAGGCCGTGACCCATGTTCAAACGCTGGCTGTAATTTTGGGAGTGATTGCCAAAAAGTGGAATTTCTGGGATTGCAGAGTTAAAGGAAGTGACAAGACAAAGCAAAAAGATCATACATTCAGTACAAACAACAATAGAACCACAGGGAAACTACTACTGTATTCTGGTAACTATTGTATCTGTGAGTGTTACGCAGTATAAAAGTTTCATGAACTTTACATGATAACCGCTTGTTCTTCACCGGTATCTTCAATTTGCTGCACTTCTGTACTCAAAGGCTTGCGCATTATGTAAGCCTGTGGTGCATTATTGTCACCGAAGAAACAGAGCTGTACATTTTCCGCTGGACCCGATACAGGCTAATAATACGCATTATAATGGGCTCGGAGGCGGCACATGGTATGCGGCTTTCATGCGATGAAACACTGGAGTGGGCGTGAACGCGTTTATGAACAGATACTGTATGCATTTGTGTGGGCAGCTATGGAAAGCGTGTGCCTTTGGTTTTCGGGGTAACGCATGAGGACCTAATCAAACTGCTCTATGTTAACATGAACAAGGACTGCCAGGGCACCTGATAAGAAAGAGTCAAGATTCTTAGAGCTGGGTAATGCTCGTGCTTCATACTGGCATCAATGAAACTCTTAAAGTTCAATTGTCAAGATTTATAAAGTGCTTTTGGTAACGCTTTTATTAAGGGGTGCTTGTTAAGTAGTAATGAGGTGGTAGTAATAAGCATTAGAACAGACCATTAATAATATGCTTATAAAGATATAAATAAGCTTCTCATTATACTATTATCAGCTACCATGCTAATATGCCATGAATATTATGCTTATTCTTGGCCATTGTTCACCTTCCTCAAACAGGACTGCACAATGCATCGCTGCGTTTGTGTTTTTACCATATTAGGTGATGCATTTGCTATAGTACAGTCCAAAACAAAAGTGCCTGGTAACGCCAAACAAGGGAAAAGTTCCGTTTTAGTCATGATTTTCCACATTTCCACAGTTTCATTTTAGCCATGTTTTGGTTCTAATTTAGTGTTAGTATTCTTGTTTTGACACAGTTTAATGAAACATGCTGTTTGTGTCGCACAGCCGTAACATGAACTCTTTAATTAAGGTAATTTCATGAGTCGTTCTGATATGTTTTCCATCTTTGTTTAACTTAAAGCAGTACTAAGTAACGTGTTTACCTTAATAAATCCTTTCCGTAGTCCCTCTGGGGGTAATACAAGTGTTAATGGGATGATTGTGGGGGTCTTTCATCTCCACCTGGTGTCTCTGTCCAGAAAACCATGCTTGCAACTTGACTGCCACCGGGACGGAGCAAGCAATACACACTAATGTAATCACGGAGAAGAAGCTAACAGGCTAACGGGCAAAGCTAACTGCGGGCTAGCGCCACTTTAAACAGTATTTACAGCCAAGTTTGAGTGCAAAAAAATATTTCCATTGTATAACTGGATGTACAACACCCTCTCTCCCTTCACCTTTTCTGTCAGCGTAGTATTTACTCTCCAAGACATTTAATAAGTTAAAAAATCGTAACTTGCTAAGACACCTGCAGTTGCGCTTATGGCCTCTAGGGGCAAGAGTTACTTAGTACTGCTTTAACAAATAGGATATTTTATGAAACCTGCATTTCAAGTTGATAAATGCTACTTCTTACGTCTATACCATTGACTGCTCTTTTGTGTTGATGCCCGGGGACGGTTAAATGCTTCCCATCATCTTCAGAACACAAAGCGAGCGCAAGCCGCACTGCGTCCCTTTGCGCTTTTATCCGTTTCTTAAATGAAGTGGAAAAGTTCAGGTATTTGGCCCGGTCCGAACCCGGGTGACTTCTATTACCTCTGTCCATACGAAGTGCCTGAGAGAGTAGAGGGATTCAAAAGGGCTGTAATTATCCTGCCCTATGTTGAACAAGACAAAGTGACAGAGTGGGCGGAGGAAGGTAAGTGTGTAATATATATAGGCATTGTCCGCTATTATGCTCTGCCGCTTGAACCGTGGACTTTTCTGCTTTTGAAGGAGCCTCCAGGTTTTGAAATTGCTTCCTTGCTTTCATTATGTGCCGTTTGATTGGATTGTGGATTCCTGCTGAGGTCTGCCATCAGGAAGTAATGGGCAGATCTAGTCGCATTATTATTTCATTTAGATTTTTGCTTCTACGCTCAGATAGACAGGCGTATGGGAGAAAAGCCGAGTGTATTCACAGATATTAATAGCATCGATCGCGAGTCGCAAAATGGTAAACAAAGCATGGAGAGGATTATTCTTTGCAAGGGAAGCCACTATGCAAAGGGAAGCTGATTTGGGGAGCATGGACTGCGCAAGGGAAAAAGAGGACACTGGAGAGATGTAGTTACTTTTAATGAAACAAGTTATTCAAAGTTCAATTCAAAAGCCAATATGGACATTTTAAATGAAATTTCTTGAACAATGAGACTTTCCTTAACCTATTGTAAAAAAAGAGTAGATGGAGACATAGTATTCGCGTACCACTCTTGCACATATTGGCTGTTCTTTTTTATTGTGGTATTATCAGGACAGGGATTCTGCTCCATAGCGGGCCCGTTTTGCAGGAGGGGAGCGGTAAAGGTCAGGGACACGGAGATGGCTCGAGTACAAGGGGCGTAATTGTCCAGGCAGAGGGCCAGACCAACACAGAGTCTGAAAGGTGAGAGACAATTGTAGCTGGAGGCAGGACTAATCCTGTGTCACGAGGCTCAGTCTGCTATGTCCGCCGTATTGCAGGTGATGCAAGGACAAGAAAAAGAGTATTTACAAGTAGGGTTGGGCCATATTGTATCGTATATCGTTATCGCGATATAATTTTTTATATTGTTGTAATTTTTTATATCGCTGTGGACACGATATCATTTATGGAAAAAACTAAACGAACTTATTGACAAAGGCTTGTTTGGAGCCAATACCCGTGGAAGAAAACCATTATGTTTTAAAGATTTTTAAGATTCATCAGCCCAGCACAATAAAGGCTCTTTAAATGTAAATAGAGAATTATGATGTGGGAGGAGTGCCTTGTTTCTTTGTTTTTCTTACGATATCATTTATGTTACGCTCAGCATAAACACTGACTGTGTAGGACACAGGGGCAGGTGCTTAAAAAGTAAAATGAAATGAAGGATGTAAATTGCTTGAGTCGATCATATTTGCGAGGAAATGAGTATGGTGCTAAAAAAAGAATGAAATGCCTTTGCTCTAATCTTCCAAATAGGCATAAGGCTGGAAGCAATTTGTCCGTTGTCAATTATATCGTCAAATATATCGTTATCGTGATATTTCTTTTTCATATCATGATAGAGATTTTAGGCCAGATCGCCCTGCCCTATTTACAAGTATTACATTTCCACAATCATTTAGCACTAAAACTTCTATGATTTTATGATAGAGCTGGGGCGGGTTAAAGAAAACATTTGATCCAAGACTTCAATATGTTCATTTTCGCGTTAGGACTTGACAACAAAAACGCTCTATCGTCCAACTCGTGTTTCCTTTTGTCCTGACTCCTCTGCAGCTCTTGGAGATTCACCCTGCAAATCATTCGGTATATTTTTATTCTGTCTTGTCAAGTTTTCACCCTCTCTCTCTCTCTCTGGCTTTTCATACCCAAATCCATTTTAAAGCTTACTTTCTCAGCAATATTTCTCTGTTGTCATCAGAACTTGAAGGCTGTTGACTTTTTCCTCCCTCACACCTCTTCCACAAAGTCACTGCAGATTTAATAAAAATAGCTCGAATCGAAGAGCGACTTGGCGAGATCCGCGCAGAACTTTTGAGTGTGCACATGCAAACAAATCAGTTATGCATAATACGGATAATTATAATCATACATGACACGTGTTCATGTAAATCTCATTGGTTTGAACCAAGTCAGTGCTGTTGTTTGTTGACTTTACCCATATTGCTTATTTGCCCACATATGGACGGGCCTATTGGTCTTCTTGCCTTCTGTCATTTGCAAATCAAATGTGATGGCTGCTCTGAATAGGCGTGAAGTCCAATGCTACAGTTTGGGGATACACTTCTTACACTTACCATCTAATTTCCGTAATGTTCAGCTTGGCACGTGCCCATAAAACGTTCCCGGGTATAGCCACCCTCCCATCTTATGTAATGAAGTCAGCCTCAGTGCCAAAGCTAATAGAAGAAGAGACTGGAGATTAGGACTAATGGCAGTGCGTTAGATGCTGATCATCAAAGAGAATTAAAATCTTGTAATTGAAGTAAAACACACCCTTGGGCTGTGCAGAGTAAATGCAGATGTGTGGAGAGCAAACCGAAGCACGCGCGTAAGGGGGATATATAGCGGGAGACAGGCTTCTCTTTCGGCCAATCGCAGCCATCGATTGGATGTGACTGCGGTAAGTGGAAGTAAGTGAGGAAAAGCCGTTGTCTCATTGGTGGACAGGCCCGGATGGCTCTCTTAGGCTTGCACAATTATATAGGTGCTAGGACAGGTTAATTCCGCAACCCAAGGGTGTACACCGGGTGCTGGAAGCTTATTTGTGATGCATAAAAGAGCCTTGCTATTGCTTGATTACAGTAGTTAAAAGAAATACTACCATTTGGTTAACTTCAGGAAAAAAGAGCAATTTCTTTATGTAAAATGTGTAGCATTCAAAGCATATCATTTTATCTTTGGATTCCAATCCTCAAAATGTTGCCAGTAACAGGTGGTTTTAAATGGTTGTCATAAAGATCAAATCTGTATATCGCCATCGATCACCGTGTCCTTGGTTTGACAGAAGACTTCGCTATGTTAATGGTGAAATGATTAAAATGGCCGAAACATACTTGGATATTCAATCACATATAGCTTTTGGTGTAATTCAACACTTTTACAGAATGCTTAATTAGATCTTTCACAAAAAAACAAACAAAAACAACAACTCCCGACTACTCCACATAAGAGCAAGGCAGATGAAACAGGCCAATAATCCTAAGAGGGGCCCAGATGCGCCGGAGACCCCTGCCCGCCTGTCACCTTTCTCAGGGGGATCTCCCTTTGCATCAGCCAAATGTTTTATCGATTTATCGGGCAGAACCACAATGATCCGTTTATCCCCATCTCAGTCAGAAATATGAGTGGTGTCGGAGTGTTAGGCCCGAGTAATCCTGGTATTAATCGAAGCCAAGGAGTGTCAAGATGAGGCGTGGGTCGCGTGGCTGCATGGGAGCAGGGTCCGGCGCTGGCTTAGCATATACGAGCTACAATCAATATGCAAGAGATGGGTATGGTTATAAAACGCATGGTTTACATAAGGCGTTGTGTTGTTGAGTAAGTGTAGAGTGTAACTTCCCTGGAGGTTGGTAACATACTGTATGGCGCATGTGAAAGAGCTCAGTGTGAAAGAAATTAGTCGTATGGGAGAAGGTCAGGGTTGTTGAAGGTTGAAAAAGGTTAACCTGTTACTTGCCGTCCCCTTTGATCGGGGGCTAGGGTTAGGGTCTGGAATTAGGGTTAGGAACGGCACCTGTGATGTCACTCACACAGATCTCACACATATTTTTAGAAACTAGAATGTCTTGGCTTTCAGTTGAGGTATCACACTGGCACATAGGCTGTAAGCTCTCCTGTGAATATTCTTTGAGATTTGGAAATGCGTAATTGCTAACCCTAAACCTAACCCTAAGGTGGCAGGTAAAAATAGTTTTCATTCAGAAAGGCAATAAGTCATGTTGAATATGTTAACATTACTGCTCTGGTTCACAGAAAGAAGTTCACCTGGATCTCGGGTTGTTTCCGTTGGTCAAGTCTAGATTCTTCAGCATTATGTGGCCAGAGAATGATGTCAACTGAATTGAACTGGATTTATTTCCATCCCCGATTGGCATGCACACATTCCCAGATGTCAACGCGCTCAAAGTTTGAAAGAGCGTTTTGAACATCATGAAACCCAATTTTCCCGCACATGGACTGGCCAGAGTCCAGATCTTAACCCCATTGAGAATCTTTAGGATGTGCTGAAGAATGCTTTGCTTAGTGGTTACACTCTCCCTTCTTGAATACAACTATAAGCGTATCATTCACAACAATACAGCAGTGAACACCAGCTGTAATCAAAGCTGAAGGTGCGGTCCAAAATATGGGTTCTGTATTACCAGATTGCGCTTGTATTGTTGCAATGGTCTATACAGTACATACAATCAGAGAAATAAAGCTCTTCCTTAATTTAGATAGAATTACTGTACAAAACCTACTCAAAATAAAGCAGATGTGCATCTCTGAACAGGTTAACCTTCTGATCTGCTAATGTGTATTGTTTCCATCAGCTTTATTTTCTCTCGCCCTCTTTTATTATTTTTTTTAGATAATTGGGTCATTAACAACAACATGGCATATGGAAAGAAAAGGGCAGGCATAATTGGTATATTTACATGTCTCCCACACTGGTATCTGATAGAACCTGTTGAGCGGTTGAGTCACTGCATTACAAAATTAGCAGCCTAAAATTACATTTATTGTTGATTCAAATGCCAACTCTGCATCACAAGTTGAAATTAAAGCATTAAAATGAAATGTCAACTGACTAAATATGTGTGAACCACTTATTATAAATGCTGCCTTACGTCTTTGCTATAGTAGATTGCCCTAATAGCACATTTAAATTTCAGCCATCAGACAGCAGTAGCAGCTCCATTATCATTATCATCTTAAGGGTAATTATTATTATTTTTTTTAATCTCTTTTGTTTGAGATAAGCGGCTAAATCTTTTACTCGCTGCAAAGGTTAGAACAAGGGCAATCTTGATCAGACGAAATTGGAATATTTTGCCGCCGACTGTTTTGTGCGCCACTGTGCTACTGTGCCACTGCAAATTACATGCCACGCTTTTTTGGTTATTATTATTATTATTATCACCATTTGTAATTTTTTTGCTTTCGTTTTCAAACGCAGCTGGGCGAGAATTAGCAGTTAGTCACGGGCCCACGCCGTTTATGTGTGTGAACATTTTGTACCTAATGGCGCTTTCCCTTAATTCCCCCCCACACACACACACACACACACACACACACACAATTTCAATGCAGTTTGGCAGCACACACCTCTCACTTCTCAGTCCTGCCACCCTTATTTACACCGAGTACATGCGTCTCGCCTCGCTGACCCCTCCATCTCGCCACAATAGCCCGGTCCACAGCAGCCATTAACAAAGCAATCAGCCTCCTACAATGTAAATATTTGCCCGAGGACAATTTGTAAGCACCTAGTGGCAGCAGAATAACAATTTTTCACTTATATATTTATTTTTCCCATAAATGAATACTGGGAGCAATATTGTCAGTAAACAGGTGTGTATTACTATACAGCAGCTTAGAGGCATATTCAGTGACCTACATTCAATAAACACTTTGGGAAGCACAGCCGACCCAAAACGGTTTAATACATTTCATTTTCAATCATTCACGAGACACTTTTACGGATTCACAGTTGCATATCAATTTGCCAATTTAACTGCTTTATACAAACAAATACATTTGTCTCAATAACTTGGATATAAACTAGGGATGCACCAATACCGATACCTGAAACCGATACCATTTGACGTGCGGCCAGCGCTCCTACAGGACGCGCTTCTCCGCTGAGGGGACAAAATAGCATATTTTAGTGGAAATACAAGATTCAACATAGAGCCTACTTTATTACAGACTACGCTCCCTAAATCAGAGTCTGTGCTGGATTTAACCAGAGCTAAATGTTTTTAGTGCTGCAGCGTGGAGTCTGCAGTGTTTCCAAGACACAGGCTAATGTTGCTAACTAGCTGCTAACTAACTAACTAACAGCTCTGGCGATTCTTAAGCCGCTTTCTGCCTAGGGACTTAATTCAACTGTAAAACTAACCCAGCGACTAAAAAGTACTCAGAAAACTATAAATAAAGAGATGCCCATATTAAGTGAAATTGAGCTGCAGCAAAACAATCAAAATGCTGTAGGCTACTGGCTAAGTAGCTATAAACACACAAGAAAATCCACGCAGCTGCAGTAATAAGTAACCATCTTAATACTATTGAAAAATTAATTAAAAAAATATAATGGTATATGTTCAATTCTGATATAACTTCTCTTAAAAGTGTAGCCTACTTTACTTAAGGAAATGTAAATGAGTAAATTAACTAATTACTAACCAATCGTCTGTGAAAAAGTCTTGTACTCATATCGGTATTCGGTATCGGCAAGTACTTAAATCAAAGTACTCATACTCGTATCGGTTTAGAAAATTGGTACCGGTGCATCCCTAATATAAACCAATAATTTTGTGAGTTTGATACGGGAAATTCCAACTCTCTTACAAACTTGCCCAAAAAGTGTAGCACCATCCATAATTGAGGCTTAAGGTGCCTCAGCTTTAGCATTTTACGTTTTAAAATAAATCAAAAAATGTAAAATAATTCCCAGTGTAAAGAAAACACAGGATGTTTAATTTTTGATTGGCCTGGTGCGCCCTCTGCTGGCAACAGTGAGAAGTAAGTGATAAAACGGTGAATATGAGCAGTCACTTTTGCATCAGCGACATGCCACCAAATCGATGGCGCAGTGATGAACACACTTTGAGCACACATTTAATCAGAATGGGACTGCTGCTAATAGATCATAGCACTGCCATAAAGAAGCAACGTCAACACTAAGTGGCGCTTTACTTGGGACTTTGTAAAGAATACAATATAAGAGTTTATGCTATTTTAATCCCGAAAATAGTCCTGAAACCAAGCCGACTTGTCAACCCTTGGATTATAGGCTTTAAAATTGTAGAGGAGGTTTTTGTGTTTCTTCTGTGGCGCAACAAAATTCAGGAAAATAATAAAATACAATAAATAAGTATCTCGGGGTCTTAGATAGACGTCGATAGACGGATCGGTGCGGCGTCAGCAGTGATGCAGTCGCTGTATCGGACTGTTGTGGTGAAGAGGGAGCTGAGTCGGGGGCAAAGCTCTCGATTTACCGATTGATCTACGTTCCCACCCTCAACTATGGTCATGAGATCTGGGTAATGACCGAAAGGACAAGATCGCGGATACAAGCGGCCGAAATGAGTTTCCTTCGCAGGGTGGCGCACCCTCCGAGATCGGGTGAGGAGCTCAGTTACCCGGGAGGAGCTCGGTGTAGAGTCGCTGCTCCTTCACCTCGAAAGGAGCCAGCTGAGGTGGCTAGGGCATCTGTTCCGGATGCCTCCTGGTCGCCTCCCTCGGGAGGTGCTCCAGGCATGTCCTATTGGGAGGAGGCCTCGTGGAAGGCCCAGGACACGCTGGTGGGACTATGTCTCCGAGCTGGCCTGGTGTCGTCTCAGGTTCCCCAGAACAGCTGGAGGAGGTGTGCGTGGATCGGGAAGTCTGGGCAAGTCTGCTTAGACTGCTGCCTCCATGACCCGGCCCCGGATAAAGCGGAAGAAAATGGATGGATGGATGGTCAATAAATAAATAAACACATTTTGAAACACGAAAGTTCCGTGCTTCATTTTTCAAAAAGGACTGATCTTATTCCTTCTCTGCATTTCTCGACTTGAAAAATATGTAAATCTCATCCTATTTCTTCACTGAATTCTGTCAATCATATGCAAAACCTAGAGTCGCGCGCACCTCCTCATCTCAGTGCAACCCTCGGCTCTTTGTCGACAAAAGTGTCATCCTTGTGAGAAGAGAACGTGCTGGCAGGGAGCTCCTGGTACACTCAACAGAACATAATAAAAAGTTCAATTGATCAAGGTAAAATTCGACAGAACGTAACATTGTTTTGAGGACGGCTTTGATGCTCCCACCGTGTTGCCATGTTTGATGTTGGGGTTGCCAGCTTGTGAGATCTATATACGTTCTGTTGTGGCAGAAACAAGCCTCCTGGTGCCGGCTTTTATCACAGATTTCTTGCATCTTTTTTTTTTTTTACTATTTCTTCTAAATTGCCAAATAGCTGTAACTTATCGACTGTTCTGAGACGTACACATATAATAGTTCCATCAGTCTAAAACACAAAACCAAACTTGGAAAAAGTAGCAAATTCATTGGCACAGTTTTGGATCAGAATCCAGCAGCTCATTTGCTGTGGTTCAGATAGTTTATTTCACTTTACGAGGCAGTTGAATTGCTTTATCGTCTTATATTAATGTGTAATAATTTCATTGTTGTGTTGCAGACTTTGTAGGAAGACGTAGGTGGGAAAACGTTTTTGCAATGCGTAGATAGTGTCACATTTAATTATCCAACAAACAAAAAAATTCAGGGCTTGACATAAGCTTTTTTGCTTCTTTGGCATTGTAGCCTTCTTTTACGTATACAGCTATAGCCACAATTGAATTACCTATGAAGTTTTATAACACATAATTAAGCCTACTGATAGTTATATATAGATACATCTAAAGATTACAACACACAAGATGCACCATGTTGAAATTTGTTACAGTGCTAAACTCAACTGGCAAGTTAGAGTGAAAAAGTGCTATCACAGATGTGTGGAATACCTTTTTTGTTATAAGCTATATCTCCAAACAACTTTACAACCATCATGCAATGTTTGTTTGTTTTTTTCTCGCTGAAATGTCTGTTGTATTGCATTTTTATTGTATCACGACAACATCTTTCAAATCCCCTTATTGCTTTTTCTGACTTTGTGAAAAATCCAGGTTCTTACAGCTTGATTGTAAACACAGTGACTCTCCAGAGCCGCCAGAAGCAGCTGATCTCCTCTCACGACCTTTTCGCTTGGCCCTTGGCTTCGCCGTGTCCACTGGCTTACTGTACCTGAAGTGCTCCGCTCTCCGTGCCGTAACCTCTCCACTGGCGCTTTGCCCTTCAGCTCATCAGTCCTCTCAGCCAAGATCCACAACCTGCTTCACGGGCTTAGACTGACTCGAGTGCGGCGGCTTTCGGGGGCGCGGGTTTGCCAGATAGCGTGGCAGATATGAAATGCTTTGATAAGAGCTGATTTTTTTTTGGTGCAGGGGATGAAACCGCAGAATGAGATTTTTGAGATGTGGGGGATTTATGCGTCAGACCAATACGGTGTTGCCGTGATGTGGAGTAGACTTTTTATTTATTTATTTTATTTTTTATGAAGAAAAGTTTTTGCTTGCAGGTCACATTCACAGTTATTATTACTATTCCACACATGGGGTCTCACGTCAAGGTTAGAACAGCAATGCCCGTTTGATTGGACATACTCTTTGCTCAAACCAGGGCTGTCTAAACTAAGGCCGCCTCGAATTACTTTTGATTTGCCCTCAAGCTTGATTTGTTAGCGAAGTATTGCACTCTTTTAAGTTTAAAAATCACATAACTTCAATAACACACGTTTGGAACAGAGGTGTAGTGGCGTGGGCCAAATATCTGGATCGTTCACAACAATGATCACCAGTCTGTTATCCCGCTTCGATTGAATCCAGGATGGAATCTTATAAATGCAGTGATACTGAAGAAATCTGCCATGTTAGGGCCTACTTGCAAACATTAAAACAATGTCAAAAGTAGATAAAGATCTGTACTTCATTTGCTTCTGGTGAATACAGTACATCCAACACACTCTAGAGTCCAAATACTTGTATAACTTTTACATTTCCAAGTCTCTATTAGGGATGTGGCAGGAATCCCAGCAATCTTGGCGGTGTTGATGCCTCAATCCCAAGCTCATTAAAATAGATGTGCCAGCAATATTTGACATTTTGTCAGTGGAATGACCCATGCACTTTAGAAGCCAATCAAAATAGGCTGAAAGACTTGGGTAATGCCATCTATAAAAGCATTAGATCTGACCTGGCATTGATAACAATAGGCTATGAAGGACAGACCATATTTCAATATCCAAAATGAAACGTTCTTTTACTGTTATGTATTCTCTGCTTATATTAATTTCAAGGGGAATAAAGTACGATTGGGGGGCAAAAAAAGTCAAGGTATGTTATTATTCCCCATAAGTCATGTTATTTCTTCATACAATGTTCCTCTTTTATTGCAGCTCACACTCTGAATGCTATTATTATTCCACACGTGGCTCGCTCTCTTAGCTCAAGGTTAACCACTCACCACAGTAACTTACAAAACAAAAGTGTGTTTTACTCTTTTGCTGCCCTCTCAATTGATGCCGCTGTTCGGTGGATGAGATAAAACGACATTTACATTACAGCCGTTGTGTAAAGTACAACATAAAGTTCACCTCTATCCCACTGCTCTTGTTGCCTGTATTGTTATGCCTCCCCTGGAGCCATAGAAGACATCAGAATTCTTATGCACAGCTGCAATAAAATGAAGTAGGAAACGCTGATAGGCTGTGCGACTGTGGTGCGTGTTTCCCCATAGGCTCGGTCTGTGCATTGAGGTCTCTCATTAGACCGAACCCCCACTCATTTCTCACCCGCTCAAACGGCATTGTCACCTTGACGTTTTACTGAGGTATTTAAAGTTTACAAGTCTCTGATAATCTCCTCCATTTTATTGACATGCTCTTATAGACAATTGATATAGAAAGTAATTGCCACATTGTTTCCAATTAAGTTTGACATTGTTACCCTTTGTTCACTCAGCCAGGGAGATTTATGCTCTTTTCTATTCATTCATGTCAAAGAGCCTTTCAAAAACCATAACTGTCTCCGTTATCTAGGCTTGGGACTTTTGTAAGGTACCATGTGTAGCATGCAAACTGTCTGATTTAAAAAGACACTAAACAAATAAAGGCAAGCTACAGGGTTGCCTTAACCTGTCATACATTTTGGTCTATCACTAACTGATTCTAGTCTAAGAGGATCTGGCAACCCAAACTCCATGGGCTCTCTGAAGTGTCAACGTAGACAACAGTGGGCTTTTAATAGTGAATAAATCCATCATTGCAGCTGTGTTCAGTAAAATCACTTCACATTGTTAGGTCATCTTTGTAACATATTGTGCTCTTTAAAGAGCACTCTACCTTGCTGACATGGCATTTCATCATCAAAATAGCCTTTTTTCCCAGAGAAAAATGGTTAAAGTGAAACCTGTAACGATTACTCAGACTCAGGATTACTAGTCTCTAAATGGTCTCCTTGAACTTTCAGTCTGTGACTATACTCCTCACAAAGTTGAACTGTAAAAGACTGGCAAACCAGAGTAGCATTTCTGCTGCTGCAACACTCTGAAATCTAAATGTACTGCAATGCCTATGGGTTGTGTGTTACAAGCACCTGTTGCCCTATTGGCTCAGGTTATGGAGTGCCGTCTCATTCAGCTGCTGCCGTCACCTTGCCTATTCAATCCGACGTATTTAAAGTTTACAAGTCGCAGCGGATTAACACATTTTTCCCATTAGCAGAAATGGATTGTGTGCCTATTACTGGCTTTCCTAGGACGGCCTTAGTAATACGTTTTAATGAGCTCGACTCCCCAGGGCAGTGGAATAAATTTCTCAATTTCGGCATTGGACTGAGAAAAATTAAAAAGGCCATGCTTTGTGGCTCTGCGTTGTCCTACGGCAAAGAGAATAAATAACTTGTTGAATGAAAACCTGCCAAAATGTATTTGAATGATACAGTTTGTTTTCTTGGTAGTTTTGTCAAAGGTAGCTCGAGGGCTCTGCTGTTTAATGCTTCCCCTGTCTTTCTTTCTTTCTTTCTTTCTTTCTTTCTTTCTTTCTTTCTTTTTGCCTAATTTGCATGTGTGCCGTATGCGCCGAGATAGGCGAGCAGCTTGGGCGAAAGGATTGAAGGCAGCTTTGTAGAATTCTGCCCATAGTCCCTGTCTCGGCGGCAACAATTCCCCATCCGTTCAGGCTCACGCGGAGTGGCAGATTTCTTTTGCCTTTCATGAGCTGTTGAAAGCCACCGTCACTCGCTTTAAATTTTCTCGTCAGTTCGCCTAAGTACATCTTCAAAGGCAGCGACTCGGGCCGGCTGAGGTACATGATTGAAAGTTTGAGAAAGGAAGAAGGAGGAAATAAAGAGCAATAATAATAGAGAATAATGGTGATATAAACACTGTGGGTTCTTTGTACGAGACTGCTGACGTATGATTAAACTTTCTTCCCAACAATTAAATCGAAATAGAAACTGTTTCAAAGGGAGGCTCATCGGCGTGTTTGCATTAAGACAGAATGAAGCCACTCTGTACTTTGTTACATATAATAAATAAATAGTGGGCATTAAAAGCAGCACAGAAAAAATACTGTCCGAAAATATGCACGGGTGGAATTTGAATGAAAGTAATGTTCTCATACCAGACTGGTTGAAGAGCTAACGCAATTCCTTTCTCCTTTAGAACATTGGCTTTAATTCTACAATGCTAAGAAGTTCAAAATAGCCATGATATTGTATAAACTGAAAGACACTTTAAAGAGGGGGTATTATGCTTTTTTCAATCACATAGCACCAGTCTATAGCATACTACAATGATGACGTAACCTTCTGTTGGTCTGTATATGCAGTAAATTAAAATAACTGCCTTGAATAAAATTGCTCTCTCAAAATGGCTGTACTGAACGTCTTGAAATAGGCCTCTGTCTCTTTAAGAAGCTTTCCGACACGCCCCCTTCAGCACACTGCTGTGGCATCTAAACAACACTACTGTGTGGGGAGGGGGCTCTGCTGAGCTGAGGAGCAGTGGTTGGTGGCTTGGCTGGTGACGAAAGGTCCAGAGGCGTCTCCAGGAGGTGGGGGCGTTCCTAGGAGGACTGAGGCATAGCTACACCTAAAATGGCTGCCGTCTAACTTTTTACTGATTACTCAAAAATATGTGAATGAGCCAAGGCAACACTCCAGGCATGTGTTTAATGAGGGAATGACATAATAACATGATATAAAGCTTGAAAAAGTCGATTTGACATAATACCCCCCTTTAAACAAATGTGTCTGTTGTGCTGTCCCTTGTTATTTTGTCCCTTCGTGGTTATTATTGTTGAAAGAGAAGAAATCGGAGGCCCTCAGAGAGCTATCATTATGGCGTAAGTACTGAAATGACTTTAATTGTTGGGATATTTTGAATTTATTATATGAACCTATTATTAAGCTTGCTGCTTGTCACACGGACGAGGGTCCATCTTGCGTAAGACGACGACAGATTAATTCTCAGATAGCGTTACAGCACTAGTATTTAAGTGTTTGAGAAAAAGTGACATTCATTCACAATGGGAAATTTAGATTCTCGTATGTGAAGGAAACACTAATTCTAATTCACATTTGCTTAGTTTGGCCACTTATGCTTTGTCATTTTTGAGTGAGTACTTTAGGCCCTATGGTTTGGTCATCAAGTATTGTGCGCTAGACTCCATCAATAAGAACTGTACGTCTTACCTCAAGTTCCCTTAGCAACACAGTCACAATTTTCCATGAGTATATTCAATTCCGAGTTGGCCCAATTATCCTTTGTATTGCTTTCTCCTAGCCTTAGTCGACTCCGAAAGTGAACATGTTCTGGGCTACCATTACAGTCAATTTGAGTTAAATATTGTGCCGCGTAATTGCGTAAGACTGCCAAAATTCGAGTGTAGCAGAGGCTTAATGCGTACTCGTGTGAAAAGACTCCGGCTTCGGGGTTACTTTCCATGTTATTCCGACAACCGTAGATGATAAGATATCCGTCTAATAAGCCCAGCAGTTCTTGAAAAACGAAGCGGGTCTCACTAATCTACAACAGGAGGTCAGGGTTCAAACCGGGTCGAGCAGTCGCTGTTCTTTCACTCGCGGACACACACTCGTACTCCGCGGCTGTAAGCGGCGTCAACAATCCCAGAGAGCTTTTGCAGGCGGGAGCTTTAATTAGGCCAGCTCTAAGACTCAGGGAGGCCAACGTGTTCTGTGCCGCTGCCCCAGACTTCTCCCGCGGGCCCTTTCAACCTCACCCCGGGCAAACTTCTACTAAACCTTGGCCACCAGTCAGCAAACACAATGTTTTCCTCTATGCTTCTGTCAATGCAGATGCTCTACACAAAATAATAAAGACTCAGATCTATATTGCACTGAGCTGCCCTGGGGTAGACTGATTGAAACAAGGGAGCTAATCTGCCTTTGGATCTGTGGCCAAACGCTCTAACCAACAACGCCACTGTTGAACAAAAGGGTTTTAATACTCCTTAAAACAATTGTAAATTACAGCTGATGGTGGCTATTCCTGCCTTCACTGCTTCAGTCTCACAGCCTTAACTTCTGCTCCATCAATCTCTATATTGCTAGATGCTATACTTGTTCCAGTTGTCTTTGCACTGTCCTTCTGCCTATCGCCAATTTGTACCGCTCACTGAGGGATTTGCTAATTACGTCTTCCAAGCGGAACCCCTTCGACCGTGTTTGTCCCTTCTTTCCGCACTTCATTGATTACAACTCTGCTTGCTTTTTTAAACAGCTATCTGCTTTCTGCCCGAGTCTCCCTGTACTCCCCCAAAGCCATTGCACCCCTGTTTGATGAAGGATTGGAAACAGATAACGGTGGAGGTGGCACAAGACCGACCTTTCTCCTTTCTCTCTCTCTGACTTTGGCTAAATCACTAAAAGGAGATGGATTGTAGCGCGGTCCGCCGCCAAATATTCTCCCCATGGCCCCAGTCACCACTGTTTTGTCTCAGGCTGAATGTCCTTGGAAGTGTGGTGTAGAGAACTGCAGCGCTACTCTCTCCAGTTCGCCGGTCAATGGGGTAAACGAAGAGGGGGATAGAAAAGAATGGAGAGGGGGCAGGTGAATTACTGAGAGAGGGACATTAATTA
Source organism: Neogobius melanostomus (assembly GCA_007210695.1). Lineage (NCBI taxonomy): Eukaryota > Metazoa > Chordata > Actinopteri > Gobiiformes > Gobiidae > Neogobius > Neogobius melanostomus. Next base: position 633,097 of record VHKM01000496.1, read on the forward strand.
TAGCCTTGACACATTCAATAGAGGGCTGAGGTCAAACCACCTGCCAGCGGGGATTGGAAAACAGCAACTACCGTTCCAATATAAACAGCCAGCACTGGTGACAAAGACTGGCTTAGCCAAACTCTGTGTCTTTGTGGAGCAGCTATTCTCGAATAGATGAGAATATAGCCAATCGATCCAAGATTTTGTGTTTGTTTGTTGTTTTAGTTGCCAATTCGTTGTTGGCTGTTCTTTCACAGGTTGATGAATAGCTTTTTATGCATCATTTTTCAACTTTCAAAAAATGTACCTACAATAGATTGAGCTCTACATTATTTTGTAATCTTGGCGAAACCATGCCAAGCCACATAAATAGCATAATAGCCTAGCCAAATTTACCTAGTTGTATTCTCTAATAAGCATAAGTCATATATTTAGCAGCTTTACACCTTTATTTCCCCGAGCCAGAGGGCCCCTTCAGAGGAAACACTGGGAGAGCCTAAAAATCTAAAAACACTCATAAGAGTTTAAAATCCAGAAGTAAATGCAATTAAGGAAGCTAGAAATAAATATAAAAAATCACTAATATAATAAATTATAAATATAAAGGACTAAATAAATAGATATCTGTTCAAAGCTCAGAAACAACACTTGAATCCGCCTGAACTTTTTCTTTTCTGGACATTTGCTTCTTAGTACAGTGTGCTTAACCTGGTGACCAATGACTGTTACGTGCAATTTGTCCTTTTCTTTTTTCCTTAGAAAAATTATATGGTACGTAAAGTTTCTTACGCATTTCAGATCAGTCATTTCTTGTTGAAATTACATGGCAGCACAACCGACTTTTTTTCCTTATAGCTCTTTCTTGGCTACTTGTCACTCAAAGTCAAACTATCTACAGTTCTTAACATAAAAAAAACAGCACCTCCTGCTGACTTGATTGCTTTCATAATGCAGCAGCAGAGTGGTGGTATTTACCTGTGGATGCTGTGATCTGGGCAGGTAAGCTATTCACATCATGCTAAAATAAGATGTACCTGTCAAAACCAATCACTTCACCAAGGCTTTCAATGATGGCCGTGCTTGGTCTTGAATGAGAGGGGAGGTTAGCAAGAAAGGCAATGGCCTGCACTGCTCTAAATGTTACACAAGAGACGAAGTATTTATCTCGATGGGAGGTAGTGCAGTAAATGTCTCCTATGTTTTAAAGTGGCTTACTTTTTCTTGTAATGTGGTGTATTCAAAAGTTATGTTGACATTGACAGCAACAAACTACAGCAAAGACACTACATGGATAGGCGGCGATCCAGTTTGTGACTTCAGGTGGTGAGGGGAGAGGGTGAAGGGAAGGATGAGAGTTCAGTTTTTGACAGCCTGATGGATAAACCCGTCTTTGAGTCTTTTTGTCATCGTCACAAAAGTGAATCCAAACAAACTTAAATCTTTGAGTAATATAGTGTGGGAGTATGTTTGCAACTTTAACCGGGATATACGGTTGCTATGCCAACCAGAGCTCAGCCGGCGGATCTCGGCAGCAGACAATGCAGCTGTGTTTCTCAGGGCTATCATCAAATTCAGACAAAAAGAGGGTGCAGCGCAAGCCAAAAAGGTCACTGGGCAATTTTTATCCACATTTCCATTTTGATCTTCTCCGAAACAGACCTATGCATTGTCATCTTGATTGTTTTGTTTGTTTATCCTAAAGGTAACACAATATAGCGTCTGACTTTCAAGTGCTTTTTATTTTTATCGTGAGGTTGTTGTTTTCAAAGGATAGATGAGCCTGGATTTTGTTGTTAAAGATGATGATCTATTTTAGCATTTGCCTTTCAAATCCAATCCTTTCAAATTTTTCAAAGAACAGGTAGACATCTGAGATTCTCAAGTTCTTTTATAAATAGCAAGAATCCATAATTGAAGATAGCAGCAACACAATGTCACAAAATTGAATGGATTAAACGCTTACCCTTACTGCAACCTTTGTTTGTACCTATCACTTCCCATTTGGAGACGCACCTTACTAAATATAACAATACTAACAATGTAGCACATTACTTCCACATTCTACAACCCGTAATCCATTACCGGAATAGTTCTGAGCAGTTCAGAGTTAGTGTGTTCATCATGGTTCCATCTAGGGCTTCAACTAACGATTATTTTTGTAATCGATTAATCTATCGATTATTTTTACGATGAATCGATGAATCACTTAGCTGTGAATGGTGAATGAAATTTTATTTTTTCCAAAAATGTTATCACATACATCACATCCTTACTGTTTTTTCCCTTATATATTATTTCAAAATGTCAAATCTAAAAAGTGGGGGACCCAAAACTGTAGTATGTATTTAAACTATGCATGATACGTCCATTTTACAGTTGCAATTTGGTGAAATTGTAGTTTGGACATGTTTTTTTTTTATAAAAAGCCAACAGTGCTTATACTGTAGTAGCTCACCTCTTTCAATATTTGACATCTGGCCTCTCGCGGGCTCCATTCGGGTCCATCTTATTACATTTTATACGCTACAAGTGCGGAGGCAAACAAAGCGAGCTGGCACGATCCATTTGCTGCCCGAGTTTGTTGACATGTGAAAAATAACTTTCCAGCACTATCTGCCTCGCAAGGAAGCCGCTGCTCTTTTATTTAGCCAGGCGGTTCGACGTAGCCTGTTCATCATTCTATTGAGTGGCCAAGAAACGCGCTATATAAATCCAACCAAGAAAGTCGATTCTTTCAGGGACTCACAAATGGTTTGCTATTAAATGATGCAGAACGGCACTAAACAGAGAATACAGGGAATATAATTGCAACTTTTATTCGCATTAGTCACTGTGCATCCTCAGTGTGTTGTTGTTCAAGTAAAAGTGCAGCACAGACAAAAAAAAACTCACTTAAGCTTTTTTTCATCAGCGTAATTGTTTATTTTTATGTACACTTTTCATGTTGGAATACAACTTACTACAGTAATCTATAAATGTGTCAGCTCTTTGTTTATCAAGTAACGTCAAGTAAAGTCTATATTGTACATATTATAAAAGAGCAAGACAGACTAATATTCTCAGGACCCGAGATGGTTCATACGGCTCTAACATGTCAGAGAGGTACTTTGGTGCTAAACCATGAAAAGACTTGTACAAAAAAGCTAAAACACTCTGAAATACAAACCTTTTACAACAAAACATATTGTAAAATATTACTTTTATAATAATATTGAAGTACTATTCAGTCCTTGCGTACCCCCTGAGGTTCCCGTAACCCTGGTTGGAAAACACTGTTTTAAAGGGGGGTATTATGTAAAATCGACTTTTTCAAGCTTTATATCATGTTATTATGTCATTCCCTCATTAAACACATGCCTGGAGTGTTGCCTTGGCTCATTCACATATTTTTGAGTAATCAGTAAAAACTTAGACGGCAGCCATTTTAGGTGTAGCTATGCCTCAGTCCTCCTAGGAACGCCCCCACCTCCTGGAGACGCCTCTGGACCTTTTGTCACCAGCCAAGCCACCAACCACTGCTCCTCAGCTCAGCAGAGCCCCCTTCCCCGCACAGTAGTGTTGTTTAGATGCCACAGCAGTGTGCTGAAGGGGGCGTGTCGGAAGCTTCTTAAAGAGACAGAGGCCTATTTCAAGACGTTCAGTACAGCCATTGAGAGAGCAATTTTATTCAAGGCAGTTATTTTAATTTACTGCATATACAGACCAACAGAAGGTTACGTCATCATTGTAGTATGCTATAGACTGGTGCTATGTGATTGAAAAAAACCCCCTCTTTAAAGAAAAGAAATCAATTAATTGTGCCATAGCACGGTATGCACAAATAGAGTAACATTTTCCCACTACCAACCTTTAGTCTCGTCCATTAGCTCCTGATAGTGCGCGGATGTTATCTTTCATAATGGTGCGTTTGACACCTTTTTGAGACACTGCTAGCGCAAGGCAGCGATCTGAATTCTAACAGCCCCATAGGTGAGGCAAAGGCCGAGCAATTTCGTTGTTATGCTCTAATGGTAAAAAAAAAAAAAAAAGAAAGAAATCTTCACTTTTTACACCGCTTGCATTTCAAAAAGTTTGTCAAGAGCACAGGCTGAATAAATGGGTCCAAAAGGGAGTTGAGTCATAAAGGCCTTCGGAGCAGATCAGTGAAGGGCTGCGTTGTGTCGGTGCATTTGGGGCCTTTCTGTCACTGCAACAAAAAAAAGGGGGGGGGGGGGAATAGTAGTGGGTTCTTTGCAATTCCTCGCCAAAGCTGCTCTGTCCTCTTGGGAAGATTCAGTTATTCTGAGCCATCTTGAATTCTCGGATTCCTTAATTAAAAGATCTTCTTCACCTAATCCGCAGCAAGGTTTGGTGTGGCCCCTCTCTCTGAAGTGCATCATGAATTATGAATGACAGCAAAGAAACACTCATGTCCCAATTTCACTCGGGGCGGTGTGAACATCAACACCGACTGAATGATGATTTTCCCCCCCAAAGTGTAAGCCATATTGAGTCATGTTTTGAAGCTTTTGTGCGCGTGTCTCAAGTGTGATTTCTCAACTTTCCCAATGTCACCAGCTTTCTTTGCCCTTACCTTGAGCCGCTGCCAGTGCGTTCTTTCCAAGTCAATCATCTAGTCCTAAATTGTAGCTCTCAAGAAGGCACCTTTTGAGAAACCAGTGTTGGATTTCTCGGTCCATCAAGTAGGTATGGCGTCTTTGAAAAACAAAATAACTACCTTTGTGCATTTCAGAGCCAAAATGGGAATGTTTTCCTCACCCTACATGACCAATCAGCAACATAACTCATATTAACTTTATGGCACTGAACATCTGCCTTTGAAAGAGACAAAATCGGAAAAAAAAAACCAGACACAATTTATCGAGGGTGATAAGACACTTTGGATGATGATAAAGATGTTCAATCCAAATGCTTCGGCCTTTTTTCTGTTATGACAATGAGGTTTACTTTAGGGCGCTTTAGAGGAGAGAAGATTAATGCTTCTCTGCAAATACTGGCAAGTCAATTTATGGTAATAAATACAATGGGCCAGAGTTCGCACAATAGCAAAATTTCATCTTCATATTCGGCACTTGTGTGTACAACATACTGCAAGGGTTCTGTATAGAGTCCACACTAACACGCATAAACATTGGCATGAAAATGGAAAAATCGTTTGAACTTAAGCCATTGACCATACCTGTAACCAGTTCTATATAATCCTAAAGAGCCATATATAGGAGCTTCAAGGTGCCTTTATCGCCATCAAACATTCCATATTGAACCAAGCTATCTCCTCGCCAGACTTTCTATATAGATACTGGCAATCGTCCGCCGTCAAAGATCTCCCGCCTCTGACTCAATCCCCTTTCATCTCCCCTCTCCATTTCCGTCCTCTTTCTGAAGAGTCAACCGGTGGCTGCGAATTGCATTAAAGCGCCAGCCGACGGCTCTTCTTTGTAGCCGGGACTACTGTATATGGAGCACTTCTCGCCTCTGTCCCTCCATCGCGCACCCCTTTTAACCGCGGGAGGGAGTAGGCGCTGACATCTCAATAGGGAAAAGAAAAAGATTTAAACTTGTTTTTGCGTGTCCTGTCTGCAACACGGGACTGTCAGAGTACCGCGATAATGAGGTTGAGTTGTTATGCCGTTTTTCCAGTCTCTGCGCATGGGGGAAAGGAAGTCACTTGGAAGGCTTTGCAGTGCTGAGCTGAGTGGGGATCCGTGACGACTTGGTTAATGGTTGTCGGCGGGTTGATCGGCCTTTTGCTCTGATCTCACGTAGCCTTTTCCTGTTGCAGTGAGCGCACAGTGTGGAGAACATCCATGAGTATCCATTTGCAAGGCTGTGTTTTCACATGTTCAAGGGCAGACGCTGGAATTTTGGCTATCGTATCACAATGGTAGAGCTGCAATAGCAATAAGGTATTGGAATTAATTGGCGCGTTTGTTTAAAGGGGGGGTATTATGTAAAATCGACTTTTTCAAGCTTTATATCATGTTATTATGTCATTCCCTCATTAAACACATGCCTGGAGTGTTGCCTTGGCTCATTCACATATTTTTGAGTAATCAGTAAAAACTCTGACGGCAGCCATTTTAGGTGTAGCTATGCCTCAGTCCTCCTAGGAACGCCCCCACCTCCTGGAGACGCCTCTGGACCTTTTGTCACCAGCCAAGCCACCAACCACTGCTCCTCAGCTCAGCAGAGCCCCTCCCCGCACAGTAGTGTTGTTTAGATGCCACAGCAGTGTGCTGAAGGGGGCGTGTCGGAAAGCTTCTTAAAGAGACAGAGGCCTATTTCAAGACGTTCAGTACAGCCATTTTGAGAGAGCAATTTTATTCAAGGCAGTTATTTTAATTTACTGCATATACAGACCAACAGAAGGTTGCGTCATCATTGTAGTATGCTATAGACTGGTGCTATGTGATTGAAAAAAGCATAATACCCCCTCTTTAAGAAGTCTGTACAAGCGCTTGTCAGTGCACCTTTTTGAATCAATTTTGCTTCTCAACTCAATTGGAATCATCGTATTACTCCGCTGTTCTGGCAGGCATCCGCTCTTTCGTCTTCCTGTTTCGTACTGTCCCAGTGATTTGATGCAGATGGTGAACCAATCTGTTTATCGTGGAAGCGTGTCGAGTAGGTCCCCTGGCATCCACGGTGATGAACACCATAAGAACGATCGGATTGAGACATCGTCGCGTGTGCTGTGTCGTCAGAAGACATTGCGTCTGAACTTCTCCCTGTTGAGTTTAATTACAGGATGATATAATTACAGGTGGGAAAAAGGCCCTGTTGCATTGTCCTTTGCCACCATGACTTCTGCGCAACTTTTCTCAACTTGAGTTATTTAGAATTCCTCCAAAACTCTCCCAAAACCTAAGTAGCGTCTTGTTTTCACTATGAAGTTCTGATGCGTTTCTATCTTGCTGCCCGTAAATTGCAAACAGTTCATGCTCTGTCCTCATTTTTTCGTCTTTTTTCCCGATTTTGTTGTGCACAAAGCCGTGTAGTGTGGTAATGCTACAGCTTATTATAGCAGGGAACAGGCAGTGTAAATCATTCAAGGCTGGCTGTATTCTTTACACAGACATCTTTTCACACCACAGCGCTCTGCATCAATCATAGCCTCCATTCCGCCGGCTTACAGGAGACGGGACACGAAGACAAACGTACCTTTTTCCAGAATATTCTTTATTTCATTTTGCATTTTGTACATGATGGTTGCCTATTTCACAGTAAAATCTGTTTACAGCCACACAGAAATCCACATATTATGGGTAAAGTGGGTGGCAGTGGCTCGGTGCTTGAAGCTTTCACCCACAAACCCACAGATGAGTGGCTTGATCACAGGTCTAATGAACGTTATCACCTTGTCGTCAAAGTGTCTTTGGGTAAGACAATCAACATATGAGTGCAGGGTGTGAAAAAGTCCTTGGCGGTGGTTAAGTATCAGAGTAGTCAAAGCCATAGCAGCATCTCCATGTTGAGAGAATGGATAATGGTCGGTGTTTATTGTCTTATAAGATTTTTAGATGAGCTGCTCCGGTCTCCACTGTGCGATGGTTCAAAGAGACAATCGTAGCTACCAACCAAAGTTTTGCATGCTAGTAGTGTTAATTTCCGCGGAAAAGTGCAGGGAAAGTCCTGTAAAATGAGTCAGAACCACTCATGCCTGGCCTCTGTTGCTTATGACTCTGGTGGCGTGCGATGTTGACGAGGCACTTGACAGAGATTATTGCAGCGAGAGGATGGCTCACTCTGCGACTAGCCTTCCAAAATATCAGACACTGCCTGATGTCTGTCGCATCTCGTCTTTGTTGTACGATTGTTCTATTTAAAATCCTTGTCCTTGTCTCACTATATGACCTAAGACCTGCGATGTTGAGCTACGACCTAAGATTTTCCCCACGACAAGTGATTGTTCATCGCAGACAGCGCCAAAATCGTGCAGTGTAAACCCGGCTTAAGGCATATCATTCTAAAGCAACTTTAGAAAACCGCTTTTATAAATGCCTTTGTGGTGTAAAGGTTAAGACATGATTGTAGTAGAGATTAGATTATCTACATTTTGCTTCAATCTTCAGAAGCTTCCACTGGCTCTTATCAAATATCAGACTGATTAGGTGCCTATTGAAACTCTGCCCACTCCTGAGACAGGGGCAATGCAGAAAGAAGAAATAAATGAAATATCTTCAACTAAATCAACCCAGTTCAGTTGACAATATACAAATCTCTGCAACAATGGGTAATTACTAGAGGACTGAGAGCATTATCCCCCGGTCACTGGACAAACACGCTGTTCCATATGACCCCAGCACATTTTGAAACCTTGTACCTGATACTTGTCATCTGCATAGCCAGGAGTTTGCTCATACGTCCTTGCGCCCGTATGCTGCCTGTGCCTTGTTTATGTGCTTTTAAGTCTTTTTCCTTGTTATCTCATGGGCTCTGTGCAGCGCTGGCGCCCCAGGAGACAAGGAGAGAAGAAGACAAACACTGTTTTGATGTGGTCGAATTCTCTGCCATCGGAGAATGAGGCAAAAGAAAGTGGGGGGTTTATAAGGAAAAAAAACAAAAAACTTAGATGCAAAAAGTAATTGCCTCCTCAGTCATGTTCAAAAGAGGTCTATCATCAGAACGCTTTGGCCTGCCACACTTCATACGGGGGAAGTATTAGACTGGCTGTCCTTCACACAAGCGACAACACAGAGCTGTTCACGGAGGAATTGGATTGTGAGATACTGAGCTATGTAATCACCAGGGTTTATCTCAGTTTTACAGCCTCATATCGTTTCATAAGTCATATGTTCCAACTGCTGTCGCTCTCCTCTGGGACTTTGGAGTGGATGCACATGAAGATTGAGCTCGTTCACACGCTCCTTTTTCTTCCTCCTTACCTTCAGCATGCTCAAGTAGCTTCTTTAACCATCAGAATAGTGGTATACTGGATTATGTGAAACTGAGCCACCAGAGCACCAAGACAGTAAACACTGGCACCATCTTAAAATTGTTAAATAATCTTGTGCATCTCACTATAATAAAAGCTGAACCTAGACCTGACCACCTGCAGCAACCCCAGAACATAAATCCAGGCGGTAAGTGAAAGACTCCCTGCAGCGGCTCAACATGTACCTGCCATTTACTTAGTGGCTATTTTAGACTACGGAATATAATGTAAGATATGTAAGAAAAAAAAATCCTTATATGAAATAAAATATAAACACATTCTTTTTGTCACCACAAAATGGTGGTGAAGTTGTCCCCAGGGTAGATTTAGGGAAGCTCTATTGTAAAGTTTTGATACTGTGCCGTAATGAATACTGGGTAAATATACTGTACAAAGAGGGAAACGCGTTTAAGCACTTGAGACGCCGCTCTTGATGGAGATGCATGTCCTCCAGAGGATTTAAACTGCTGCAAGGACACTTATGAGCCGCTGAAGCGAGAGTCTCAAAATCACTCGGAATGTGCTTGGGCTATGGCTATTGGCTACTGGTTAGTTAATCGTCCACAGACAAACAACCACTCGCTCACTTTTATCAGCAAATATGAGGTTCCACTTCACCGAATGCATGTTCCGTTCCATCTAAAAGTGCAATATACCGTAAATAGACTGACAATAAAAGCCTTTTTCATTGTATATGCAGTTAAATTATCTGCATCAATTTCCACTGTCATATTGAGTTCAATCCTTAATGAAGTAGGCAAAAAGCTCGATATGGATTAGTCTTATGTTGAGGCAAACCTGGTGGATGTGGGTTTGAGCTAACCTTTTGCGATCCATCAAAATCACCTTGAAACTCAAAACGCCGCTCTCACGCTGCGTCCCCTTCGCCTTTGTTCCTGCCCCCCTCCTCAGCAGCACGAGAATCTGAAGGACGGGACAGAGCGGTGGACGGCAGACAGGTGCCCGACCTCGTGTCTGCTCTCCCACGCCACACGGGACCTCTTTGAAATAGAGGGCAAGGCTCTGACCCGGTCCTATCGCCCGCACTTTGTCTCTAAACGGAGGAGGGCTGCGCTAAATCACAAAGGTGTGGAGAGAAAAACGCACGGCTACACTGCTGATACAGCCATCCCTGCGGACAAGGATACAGGACCTGGAATTTTCTATTGTCGCGGTCAAAGGAAAGAATAAAAGAGAACACAATAGATCCACTTGAGAGCTAATATTTTCAGCACACTTTGTCATTTTTAACAATGAAAGAAAACCACTCTAATGGAAATATAATAATGTGGTCACTTATTTATATGTGCGTATTTATCAGTGGTGAAAGTATTTGAGAAAAAGTTTGAGTTAAATGACTTAAAGGGGGGGTATTATGCTTTTTTCAATCACATAGCACCAGTCTATAGCATACTACAATGATGACGTAACCTTCTGTTGGTCTGTATATGCAGTAAATTAAAATAACTGCCTTGAATAAAATTGCTCTCTCAAAATGGCTGTACTGAACGTCTTGAAATAGGCCTCTGTCTCTTTAAGAAGCTTTCCGACACGCCCCCTTCAGCACACTGCTGTGGCATCTAAACAACCCTACTGTGCGGGGAGGGGGCTCTGCTGAGCTGAGGAGCAGTGGGTTGTTGGCTTGGCTGGTGAGGAAAGGTCCAGAGGCCTTGAAAAAGTCGATTTTACATAATACCCCCCCTTTAATAAAACAAACCGTTTTGCCATCTAGTGACACACACGGTTTTGACATCACGGTTTTGCGCTCCTCGGTTTACTAATCACATCTTAACTCTCTACACCGTCATTATAATTTCTTCCTCCTCGTTGCTTCGACGGCAGATCAATAGCGCAGCCATATGCCGCAATTAGATTTTTAAATGGCCGCCCTCCAATGCCCAGTGGCCACATGGAGATTGCATTATTGCAAGATGGAGATGAAAGTCCTCTCTGATCCGCTGAAATAACATCTTGTGCAGTAATCTGTTTGTAGATTTGATTCCTTTGATGATATTTCCCCTCGAGTTGGCTTTTTACCAGGGCTCCGCCGCCATGAAACGGAAGTATGTTCAGCTGCTGTTTACAGGGGCAGCCTCTCAGTAACTCGGAACTGATCGAATGGGAGCAAATGCCAACAATGGACAAGGTACTAGATAGAAAAGAATTGACAAGGTACTAGATAGAAATGGATCGAATAAAGGGTTTTCTGTATGTCCACCATGTCTTTATTGACCCTAATTTTAAAGTGAATGAAATTGACAAATGCCTCCTCTCAGTGTATATAGGCTTTTGAGTACATTTCTGACCTGTTCTATGCCCAAAGTAACCAGTCTCTTAAAGGAATTTGCAGAAGAAGTAGTTCCAGAGGGTAAGTGTTGTATTTTGAACTCCACTTGGCTTTACTTTCAGTTCATTTCTTATCAAAAGGCTTACCATTGTGCACATATTGTAGAGCTAATACATGGTTAAAGCTGGGATAATATGCTTTTTGCAGTTATTTGGTATATTTTTTAAAAGCTTTGAAAAGTCGATTTCGCACATTATGTACAGCACCAAAAGCAAACGCAGTATGCCTTTTCTGGGAGGATTGTCTTGGCCATAAGCTTTAGTCGATAGAAGATTACAGGGTGGAAAGGGACAGGGAGAGACATTCAGCAAATTGTCGGAGCAGGCGCTAACAGTGTTCCGCCATATGTGCAGCAGTTCTGAACCACTAGACTAGTGTCAGCATGTCCCTTCCTGCATTCTGGGCCCAGCACGTCATTGGCACATTCTGTCCATTCTGTCGGGTTCGCTGTCTTCCTGTCCTTTTGACAATCACCCCCTTGCGCTAATGAAACATGGCGAAGCAGCCAGCGTCGGTGTCTGTTGGTATGTTTTGCACACTTTCGGTTTGCGGACACTTCACGGCGATGCGCTTGTGCTCGGTTCGGCTCTCTCTATGAGTCAGCCTGGATAGTGTTAGCTCCGTGCCGAACATTGTCTACTTGAAACACTAAGCAAATCTCCTCAATGTGATAATTGGCTCCCCGGGGTGCTTGTGTCTTTGCTACTCATCGTCGTCATCCCCTAAAGAAAAAAAAGAAAAGCAAAAGGCATGTTGGGTGAGATAGGCTAACTTTGTTGGCGATCCCAAGTCTGCCTCAGCTCATTTTGGCGAGTAGGGGGGAAATTTTGAGGCGTTGAGACAGCCACACGAGATTTGGTGCAAACCTTGGCTTGGGGCGGCATACCGCTCTGTCTTTCTTGCTCACTATCTTGGAGGATATGTCGAGCTGGAGCCAGACGGATGCAGGCTTTGGAGGCAGGTGGCAAATGATGCATAATCAAATCCTGCAACGTCATTGACATAGCTGAAACCAAGGGCAAAGTTTGGACCGTCATTTACGTAGGGCGTCCGACCAGAGAGCAAGGCGTGTGAATTTATGCAGATTACGCAGATGCCGCATTTGCACTTTGTATGTAGTTACAGTACACAGCTACAGTATAATGACATTTGTTTCATGATTTTATGTCCCAAATGTTGCACAAACAAGGATGTTTGCTGTGAGCGGGTAGAACTCCCATGGAATTAAAATTGTTAATCCCAAACTGGTTCAACCTAAGTACGAAGATAACAACAAAAGTATGAATAGAAAGAGATATACTTGAGATAACTACTGTTAGCAGTTGCTTCACTTTAGACACTAAATCAAAAAATAACTTTTTTCAGCATTTAACCATGAAAAAAATATAATATCCTTATCAAAAATACACCTATATACACGTCAGTACATGTAACACGGTGTAATCCATGAGTTTTGGCGTCCAGATTGGTCAAACTGTTTCCCCTTTGTTTTTCCTTTATTTCATCAGGCAAAACATTAAAGAGGGGGTATTATGCTTTTTTCAATCACATAGCACCAGTCTATAGCATACTACAATGATGACGTAACCTTCTGTTGGTCTGTATATGCAGTAAATTAAAATAACTGCCTTGAATAAAATTGCTCTCTCAAAATGGCTGTACTGAACGTCTTGAAATAGGCCTCTGTCTCTTTAAGAAGCTTTCCGACACGCCCCCTTCAGCACACTGCTGTGGCATCTAAACAACAACACTTTGAGGGAGGGGCTCTGCTGAGCTGAGGAGCAGTGGTTGGTGGCTTGGCTGGTGACAAAAGGTCCAGAGGCGTCTCCAGGAGGTGGGGGCGTTCCTAGGAGGACTGAGGCATAGCTACACCTAAAATGGCTGCCGTCTAAGTTTTTACTGATTACTCAAAAATATGTGAATGAGCCAAGGCAACACTCCAGGCATGTGTTTAATGAGGGAATGACATAATAACATGATATAAAGCTTGAATCGATTTTACATAATACCCCCCTTTAAGAACAAATTATTATTTATGGATAACTACTACAACTACATTAGGGATATTTTCTAAACACATACGTTATTTGAACAACAAAATGATCAAGGCTATGCAGCTCCGAAAGTTGTTTAAAAAGTCCTGAACAAAAGCCTAATATTGGACCTCAGAGTGTATTATTATTGTTCTCGTGAATCATCGTGCCCACACATGCAAAACTATAGCCAGAAGAACACAAGGTCTAAAAGTGTCCTGTGCTAAACTAACCATGTCCGCTCATTAGTTACAAGTGTTGTTGGGGGCTAGTGATGCTCCATTTGTTAGGATACTTTGTAAGTGACACAGGCGACCTTAGCCGGTGGCCTGCATTGCTGACACCAAAAGAGAAAAAGAAAACCTGTTTATGCAGCCCCCGCAGGCCCACGGACACAGCAGACTGAGTCCCTCCATCACTTCTCCCATATGCTCCGTGCAGTCTCTGGGGTATCGCGGACCACGGAGCAGATTGTTGGCCGCTTCAGAGGGGAAACACAAAGACAGCTGGGCACCCATCACTAGGCCAGGCAGATGTTCAGGTAACTGGGAGAGGAAGGAAGCTGAAGGGACCCAGTTGCGCCCTGTGAATTCTTGTACAGAGGACGGAACGCTGCCACAATTGTTTTTTTTTTTTAGGCTGCAACCGCTCAGAAAATGGCCCAAAACCGGCATTGCATTGACTGATTTCGACTTCAACAGCCACTCATTTGTGAAACGTCTTCTGCTGGAACCACTTTCACCCAAATATTTCCAACTGTTCCAAATCACCATAGCTGCCAACACCTTCCATCCATTCGATGTCCATATAGGAGTACAGGTTTTCAAATCGTCAAACTATCCGCATCTCGAACAGCCCAGTCCAGCTGTGAAAACCTGTACTACAAAGGACTGAGTATAGTATCTAAAAGCAAAAAACAAAAATCTTTAAACCGTGGTGTGGGGACAATTAGCTGCTAAGAGTGAGAGAGAAGAACAGAATCAATTCAGTGGAGCTGGAAGACTCTGAGACTTCATTTGGAATCCCGAATGAGGCTTCATGGCAAAGGAGAGACTTTTACTGTCAATGAATTGCTCTCTCTGAAGGCATTTTACAGATGACTTCAGTTATACACCTTTTGAAAGGAAAGAAAGCTCTACTGTAGTGTGGTAGTAGTAATGATTGTGTAGTTACAGGCAGGTTGGTGAAAGTACTTTGGCTTTGTCCAACATACACTTTAATCATAGTTGTAGTAGTATAGCCATACACAGTACTGCTTCTATCTAAGAATAAGAGTTTCTGAGCGAGAAAGAATAAAAACATCTATAATGCTTTGCGCGACTTCATGGCGGGGCCAGGCAGATGTCCAGGCGTCTCTATATGGAAGTGATAGGAACCAAACTCTTGGGGGTAAAAAGTGGATGAACGCATCAATGCAAGAACTTCATTAGCACTCCCTTGTGAGCTGCGCCTTTTCCACTATCCTTAGGCCACTGGAATCTGTTTGGTCTTCTTCTATCGATCTCTGTACTCTCTCTCGATCTCTCCGCTGCTGTCTGCTGCAGGTCCAATGCCTTTGATCTTGTGATTATCGGTGCCTATAAATGTGGATGATATGGCTTAGCAGCTCCATGGATTCTGCGCGTCTTATTTCACCTGAGGGAATATTCACAAGTTGAATCCGAACGCTACAACTGAATGATCTTTTTTTCTGCAGATCTACGTGATGATAGGGATAGAATCGCACGTTTGAAAGGCTAGCTCGCGGCCTGGTTTGGTCGTAAGCTGACGTGAATTTACATACAGGTAACGTCATCGCAAAATTGTAATTCTGCTGCGCTTCTCTATCTCCTGTGCTTCCCAAGTCCGTTTTCCCTCAACACAGCATTTGTCAAATTGCTCCCCAGTTGCTCCCTTCTTTCTAGTGCCAGCCTTTGTTCTATGGTTGCAGGTCTCATACTGTATATAATACATGAGGATTGGGAGGCTTAGCGGTTCACGCCGTATCGACAGACCCAGGAAAGAAGAAAGAGCGGGATAGGTCATGGGTGGCCAAAGCGAGGCGCAGCTGAATTCTACCCAAAAGGGTCTTGTGAATTAATTGAATTCAAAAAATCAATACGTTTGAGCGGATATGTTTGGAGTCCTTATTGTGTTTGTAGTACTGAAGCGAAGATGGTATTGTATAAGGCATAGCATATCATTTTCCAAACATTTATCCATTTGGCAGTAAAGCGTTGGATAGAACACACCAACTAACAAGTGGGCTGATGGTTCATTCCCCACCTCCACATCAGCCGCTTACGCAGTTTATTTATGATCTTTATGATCTTTCAGTGTCTATTATGCTTGACTGAAGGAAAGATGTGCAGCTTACCACCTCAAACTCTCATTTCTTGCCACACATTGTACTGTATAAATAATAGACGAGTGCCATCAAGTTATGGGAAGATGGACATACACAGATGTGGCATGGTAGCCAATGTTTTCAAAATCAGTCATCTGCAGCTGTAGCTGATGTGGTTCCACTTGTTGCAAACACTACTCATCCTGTCAGTAGGAGTTATAGGAGTTAAGCTTGGTATTAGATAGTTGTCTCGCCTTTAGATGCCTATGCTAACCTACCCTCATCCTCCACTTCCAATGCTTAAAAAGTTAAGGTGTGACAAGGCCATGAGTACAATAGATAAAATACAACAACCTAGACAGAGCGTGCCAGCCATTCATTTTATCTCACCTTTTCCTTGCTGCAGCTGGTGTTTCAGTTTTCACACTGTGTCATTGACAATAGCTGTATCTGTAACAATGGGAATGCTACAATACGTCTCTCGAGCACTAGATGTGTGATAGTGCTATTGAGCTACGAGTTTAACCTTGGTTGTTTTCCTATGCACATGCCTACAACGACAATTTTAAGTGTTTCCACATTACTGTATCTAACTCCGTGCTTGGTTCTCTCCTTGCAGCTGGCACCACCTATATCTTCGGGAAGGGCGGGGGTCTCATCACCTACATGTGGCCCAACAACGAGCGGCCGAGCACGAGGACGGACCGACTGGCCGTGGGCTTCAGCACCACCATTAAAGACGGGATCCTGGTGCGCATCGACTCCGCCCCTCGCCTCGGAGACTACATCATGCTGCACATCGTAAGTACCGCGACGGGGCCCCCTTGACCATCTCCAGCCGTGCATTATTTAGCAGCTTGAAAACCACTCGTGCCCCATTGAAGTCACTTAATTACTTTGAGGCTAGACATCTGGTGCAAGCTAATTACCAAAACACTTTCTTCTCGCTGCCGGGCACTTACCATGTCCTGCCAAGAGGGAGACCACAGAAGGAGTTTATAGTGTTGAACTGCCATGATGCAGGGAAACTACAACAGCTTTGCCAAATTCCATTTTCACACAAAAAGCTTTTAGTTGCGTTGCCCGTTTACCTCTTTGTTATTTGTTTTTCCTGTTACATAGTGTTCGTGCAATACCATTTTCCGTAGACTGTACGGTCAGTGTAGGTCAAATAGGTTGTACTGTTGTCATATGGGTATAAGGATTTTTAGAAGGTGTCGTGCTGAGAGACACGTTATACGGTAGAAGTTACAAGCTAAGGCTATTGCTCTGATCTTGCAACAGTTGTGATATCTGGTCAAGTTTAAAGAGCGGGTATTATGCTTTTTTCAATCACATAGCACCAGTCTATAGCATACTACAATGATGACGTAACCTTCTGTTGGTCTGTATATGCAGTAAATTAAAATAACTGCCTTGAATAAAATTGCTTTCTCAAAATGGCTGTACTGAACGTCTTGAAATAGGCCTCTGTCTCTTTAAGAAGCTTTCCGACACGCCCCCTTCAGCACACTGCTGTGGCATCTAAACAACACTACTGTGCGGGGAGGGGGCTCTGCTGAGCTGAGGAGCAGTGGTTGGTGGCTTGGCTGGTGACAAAAGGTCCAGAGGCGTCTCCAGGAGGTGGGGGCGTTCCTAGGAGGACTGAGGCATAGCTACACCTAAAATGGCTGCCGTCTAAGTTTTTACTGATTACTCAAAAATATGTGAATGAGCCAAGGCAACACTCCAGGCATGTGTTTAATGAGGGAATGACATAATAACATGATATAAAGCTTGAAAAAGTCGATTTTACATAATACCCCCCTTTAAGACAACAAAGTAGGGTATTGTGGTTTTAATTTGTTATATTAAAGCTGTAAAATTAGAATGATCTCAGTTAAATGTGTGCTGGCATTTTGAGTGAGGAAGAGGCAGACAGACTGAATATGCTGGATAAATAAAACAAATCATCACTCTTGTACGTTTTCAATGAGGATTATCAGTATTTATCACATAGTTAAAACCTCAAAATGTAGATTCTGCATAAGCCTTTTAAACATGCCATTCCATAGACAGTGCTGAAACCTTTGTGTCCTAAGAAACACATGATGCCCTCTTGTTTTTGCTGCTGTTTGTCAGACAGGTGTAAATCACAGTGTCCAACGGTTGCACTGTGGTCCGAATTTCCTGTATCATTCCCGTGCTGAATTATAGTACAGATCCATACAAAACAAAAGTCTTCCGATAACTCACTGTGCTCGCCTTCTCTCCATCCTCTCCCAGAAAAAAAAGAAAAAAGAAAAAACACTTCTCCCGCACATTGGAACTGACTCCCAGCATGAATAATAAATGTTCCCTCTATACATATGCAGCTGCTGCGAGACGGAGAGAAACCGCAATCGGCGCGTTGGAATTCCCGGCTAGTCGTCTGCTCATCTGCACTGCATTTTAATAATCTCACGGTGCGACCTTGTCTTTGACTGGTTTACGTAGGCATTAAGTATTAACATAATCATCTTTGGCGGGAAGGCCCTTATATGTCAGCAGAGATGGCAGAGAGATGTAATTGTTTTGGATGAAGTCAGATAACAACGGGATGAAGCCTGAAAATGACGTGTGAAGTACAAGTGTTGACAAGCTACAGTTGCAAGAGCATTTTGTAAGTTACATAATCCTTCAGAGATGCAAAATGTTGCACACAACCTTTTTTGTTGGAGACTTGTTTGAGAATTTCACATCAAAATGTCCATCAGAGGTTAGGGGCCAATACAACTGTAAGAAATCTCTAAAAATGCACAAATGTTTTCCTTGATCCTAGTTTGGGATTCGGTTTGCAAACTTGCCATATTAATCTGTTGACTTTATCGTGATAATACAATGCTTAATTCAGATTTAAAGTGATGGATTATAGTCTTCAGAAACCTTTACAATACAGGAAATACTGTACATATCAAAGCGTTTCAACAGTATAAGAAATGGCCAAAGTGAACAGGATTAAACGATGTGAACAGAGTGAACTACATATGTGTCCATTAAGTAATGGATGTTGGCTAAAATATCTAGACTCTGTTGAAGTTGGTGTCTAAAAAAAGCTATGAAACATACATTTAAATGCAACAGCTTGAGGGACTTGTACGTGTGCTGATTTCCCTCCCTTTGACTATATAGAGTAAATGGGGGGCCATGATGTTGCTGACAGCATTAAAACGGATGCTGTTGATGAGGAGGGATGTTGCAGGAACAGATTGAAAGACTTTTTTCTTGTTAAAGAGCTTCCTTCATCTCCTGGCCATGTGGTGCCAAAAACACGCCATCTGCTCTCCAGAAGATGTGGCCAAAAACAAAGTATATAGAGAGATGAGTGCTTGCGAATATGGTAAAAAAAAAAAAAAAGGTAAAATAAAAATGCTGCTGGTTTTGAAAATGTTTAAAATGCATTACTGCTTTTGAGAATGAGAAAGAAGTTCTTGAACTGCAGTCATTATTTCCCTGCTACTTTAGTTACCTCTGTAGTAATAATAATAATAATAATAAAACAAATATCTTAATGGGATATAGTCACGTAACTATTTCCTTTTACTGCTATTTCCTGCTTTCCCGGGTAGCCATTTTTTGAGGACTTTGAGGACCATTCAAATGATGTTGCTTATTGCCACAGCCACATTATATATTTCTTGAAACCCATGGATCGGTTGGGTTGAGAACTCTATGGGCGAGTTTGTTAGTGATAGGTCCAAACCTCCACTTATTATTCTAATGGCTAAAGGTTATTTCAACTAACACCAGCCTGTTTGACGACATAATGCAACCACTTTTGGATACTATTTAGGGAAAATGCTCATCTAAGTGTATTAGAGGTTTTTGTTTCATGTGAATAGACCCAGTAAAAGATATGAATCATAAAGCAGTTCATCTCATCTGCAATATGTCTGCCCTCCGATTACTTTATTGTACTTTTAAAGATGACTACTATTATGCTGAGGCTGTATAATTACTTTTACGCAGATGCAAGTAATAAAGTGTGGAAAAGGAAGGAAATTTTCCCTTTTACTCATATCTCAGCAGGACTAGCCAAGCAGGGTATCTCATCTAATTTATCCGTGGGAAGCGAACATCTTCATTCCCTCTGTCTGCGGGCGCTAATGAATGTTATTAGCAATTCATTTAGACTTGTTTTTAGTTTAACATTGCATCTCAGTGTTTTGTCTTCCTGCCTTGTAATATTTCAGGCGATTTATCAGCTGCCAAGGGTGAGCAAAGTCAACTTTATTTAAAATTTAAAAATTATTCCACCCTTCAAACGGAGAAACTCTTGGCAGAACAAAGCGCCAGAAGAAATCCCTCTTTCACAATTACTGGGGCGAAAAGTCGGACTTCTGCACAGGTAAATAACACTGAATAATAAATAAGTCCTTGGGGTGAATATTTAGCCTCTGAACTCAAGATCTTTGTTGCAACTTAGAAAAATATTTGAAATGTTGACCTAAGTTAAACTGCTGGTGCTGATACGGCGATAGTGGACTAGTTTACTTTTTGGTTGCAATGCAGATTATTTCTTTAAACCTTTTATAATTAATGTATCTTGAGACAATTCTGTTCAATCTATCAACTGAACCTCTGTGCCCTTTCTTAACAAAATAGCCCTTTCCACTCCACCGAACACGAATGTCTCCGATTGCCCTTGACTCATCCGCGAGTATCTCATTTTGTCAGCTTACTACAGCAAACAAAAAGAGCACACACTGCTTTTTAGTGAGCATTGTCAAAAGCACACAGGGCAGAGTGAAAAGGCAGCCATTTGAAGTCAGGACCTAATCAGAAAAAATGCCTCCTAACTTTCCCTCATGCGAGCTCCTTCATTATCTCCCTCTCCCCCCTAACCATGATTAGCTCACAGCTTGTTTGGCAATCGCAAATTAAAATGCTGATTGCCGTGTTTACATTTAACCGCTAAGAGCAACTGCGCGCTTGGTTTGAAATAGGAGGGACCATTTGAGTTCATTTGCAGAGGTGCAGAACTTTGTACACGTGCGGTGCTTTGGAATTTGTAGCAAACATAATGAAGCCTTTGAACTAAAGCGGTCTTACGGGTAATGAGGAATGTCACAAAAGCTCATATATTTGAGTTTGTACCACACGACTCAAACGTCCATAGCATGTAATCCTATTGTTTCTCAATATTGTCTTGAAGAAATGTTTGATTAGCAATGTATAGTATCAGGCTTCTCTGCAAACCCAAACCATGTTCATAGGCTCGGGGGTCAAATGCCAACCCAAGGAGATTTCCCCTGGCCCCCCTGATCATTTAGCACCATTAGAAATGCTACAAAAATACTGAAAATATTGTTAGTTCCTTTAAAAATATCTTGGGGAAGTTCCAGATATAATAATGGGCCATATGCAAGTGTCGTGAATTCACTGGAGGATACTTCTGTGCTCTTCACGGTACAGTAGGTGTTTTTGTCTTGCAGCTAACAGCTAACACTAAGAATTAAAAGAACACCAAGATTTTGAAGGAGCCGCTCAGAATGTAATCGTCCTGTCTTTAAAGCAGTACTAAGCGACTCGTGCACCCTAGAGGCCATAAGCGCCACTGCAGGCGTCGTAGCATGTTGCGTTTTTTTACTTATTAATTGTCCGTGAGAGTAAATATCCCTCCGTGAGAAGGATATTGTACATCCAATTACACAATGGAAATAATTTTTTTCACTCAAACTTGGCTGTAAATACTGTTTAAGTGGTGCTAGCCCGCAGTTAGCTTTGCCTGTTAGCCTGTTAGCTTCTTCTTCGTGATTCCATTAGTGTGTATTGGTGACAACGACCCGGTGGCAGTCAAGTTGCAATTGTGGATTTTTGGATAGAGACACCAGGGGGAAATGAAAGACCCCCCAATCATCCCATTAACACTTGTATTACCCCCAGAGGGACTACGAAAAGGATTTATTAAGGTAAAAAAGTTACTTAGTACTGCTTTAATTTAAATACGTTTTAGTTGTTTAATCTTTGTGGTTTTGTTTTTTTGATAGTCGCCATTAGCTCTGAGATGAAAAAATAAATTTAAAAAAAGTCCTACCTCAATGAACACACACGTTTCCTGTAGTCAAGTATTTACATCCAACAACGCAGCCAGTGACTTCTCATCAGTATCTCACTGTCCGTGATGTTTCTTGAACTATTGGTTGATTTGTCGCTAATCCTTATCATGAGTTTATTTGTAGGAGTGATTGAGAAGGGGGAACGGTTGAGACCTAAATATTTACTGCTCGATGTTGGAGGAAGAGCACTGTATGTGACAATGTACCCCTTAAGGCTCTATTTGAGTATTCACTTTTCTCGCACCTAGTATGTGCTGTCTGCTTCCCGTTTCCTTTCGCAGTAATCACTATGGTGATGCAAGAGCAAAACAGATGCACAATTAACACTTCTCTTCAACAATTTTGTCACCTGACTTCAACAAGTCAAGGTGTTCCGCTGGCATCAAGTTAAACTCTGCAATTACCCAAAATTGTCACAGCCATTTTGAAAGTTGAAGGGCTCCTGACATCACTTGTTTTGGAAAAGGATTTTGGAGTGGATCTGGCAACACAAATTGGCGCTGGATCTGATTCATTGACGGGACATAGCTGAGACAAATTAATTAACTGTCTAACACCAAACAGACTATTAAAAGTGAGAAAAATCTGAAAGGTGTGAAGTGGTCTAGCAAGCAAACGTATTTGATTTCACAAAGCCAATTACTGTGATTTCCAGAGATTTGACTGAATAGGCGTGTCGATATGATGGAAAGAAAAAAGGAATAAGGAAGATGTTACTAACGCGCTGAGTAAACTGTCTATTAATGACAAATACAAACTAAACTCTAGAAAGTATGTGGAAAGTGTTAGAAAGTGTGTTTGAACAAATTTGCGGCTGAGCTTGCAGTCCAGATGAAGCTGCATCTGCGGAGCCGTGCGGGTGACGGGCCGAGGTGGCACCGGCACAAAACGCCCCATCAGTTTTAAGTCGCTGCCTTCATTTCAGCTCCCAATTAAGAGAGAATATCGCAGCGTGGCGCCAGCTGAATGCAAAAGTATGGCACGCAGCGCTCGAGCCACCGCCATAATGAGGTAGATGTGAAAATTTTGACATTTAAGTTTTAAATATCAATCAAATGCCTGCCGCACGAACGTCAGCAGCAACTCTTACCATTTCAAAAGTGTGATTGGGTCTTGTTTGGGCTGGCAGCCTGAATGTGATTACGTCCTTTATGGAAAATAGATGCAGAATTTAAAGGCTCTACTTTGCTTGAAATTATGTTTTGACATCTGCAAAAAACTCAGTAGCTTCCCGTAGAGTTTCAAGCTTCTTTTCAGTCGAACCAGTGCAGTGCAGTGTGGGTCAGCTAGGGACGATTTAGCTCAGCGAACCGTGGGCAGGGCTGTGTCTTAGAAGCAGCATTGGTCAAGAACGATGTCACATGAATACGAACTTTATGCTCTTTCTATGGTCATGCATTACTGGTAATATCATGTGAGTCTTTCAGGACAGTGGGATGTGGCCGTATAAGGATTTTAATATGATTCAATGTGAGGATAAAGGAGGCGATATTTATGGAAAACATAGACCTTTCTTGAACAGATTTGGGGCAGGGTTGATTTACTATTCGTCTTCCGCTTTATGATGGGTTTCTCAAATGAAAAGAGCAGCAACGTCAATGCAATTAGACTTAAAGGGGGGTATTATGTAAAATCGACTTTTTCAAGCTTTATATCATGTTATTATGTCATTCCCTCATTAAACACATGCCTGGAGTGTTGCCTGGCTCATTCACATATTTTTGAGTAATCAGTAAAAACTTAGACGGCAGCCATTTTAGGTGTAGCTATGCCTCAGTAGTGTTGTTTAGATGCCACAGCAGTGTGCTGAAGGGGGCGTGTCGGAAAGCTTCTTAAAGAGACAGAGGCCTATTTCAAGACGTTCAGTACAGCCATTTGAGAGAGCAATTTTATTCAAGGCAGTTATTTTAATTTACTGTATACAGACCAACAGGTTACGTCATCATTGTAGTATGCTATAGACTGGTGCTATGTGATTTAAAAAAGCATAATACCCCCTCTTTAAACAACTCTTAGTTTCGTCCCAGCTCAGAGCAAAGGCTATTTTAATGAGGTTATGGCTTAGGAGCGAGAACAATCGATTCCAGTATTTACAGCGGTTATTTTTAATACAATTCCAAAAAAAGTTCAGCCCCAACTTTCTACTTTTGGAGAGGTTCATATGCCAATCAGTGACAACACTTGCTTTTAACGCAGAAAAAACATCAGGATTCTCAAAGCCTGTTGTAGAACTGTAATGGTGAGCCAGAAAAACATCAGTGAATAACATAGATAAAAACAGATCGAAACACAATCTTTTCCAGACAATCAGGCTTTCTAATGAACTGCCCCGTGCGGTTCTCCATGACCTCCTTGAGTTTCTTGTTAATTCAGAAGGAGGTTGGAAATAATTGACAGTCCTCATTCAGACGCTCGAGACGGAGGCGAGATGGGGAGATGTTCAATAGTGAACGCACCCGGAGTTTGGCTCATTCTTTGTTTGTAGATATTTTGGACAGAAAACACAAGTCTAGCTTTTATGCTTTAGTACTCATTAATTTTCTATACTTTAGAAAGTATAGAAAAATGACATGGCAAAACAAAAACAACAAAGCAGAACTTATATCTGCTTAAGTCTTTGAAAAATGCAAACATTTCTTCAAAACAACATCCAAAGGAATATAAAGCACAGAGCATAGTTAGGCTGTTGTGTTTTCAGTGTGGTAAAAGTACAGCATTGTAATAGCTACAACACTTTCAATGCTACTGCTTCCAAAGCCAAAAACATCCGTCCCAGCACTCTCTGTCAGTCATCGCATCCTTGGGCAAGACATCCCCCACTTTGCCCCTGTGAACGCAGTGTGCGAGTGAGTGAATGGTGGTGGTCGGTGGGGACGATGGTGCAGATTGGCAGATACAATTGTAGCTTTCCATCATTTACTATGGGATGAATGAAGGATACACTGCGGGGTTTGAGGAACTTGTCAAACTTGCAAATCACAATACAACTTTAAACCAAGAATCTGCAGTAATGTTTTGTCCAGAGTTTGTCAGATAGACAGAAAGAAATCTGTAAACGATAAATATTATACTATTCGTTGAGACATCTATCAAAGTGGAAAGATGACACAGACTTTGAGTCAAGTGATTGGATGTTTATTGTTGGAGAATCTAACAAACGATGATCGAGAGATTGATGAAGAATAGGCAGCAGTCAGGATGTCTTATGCAGGAGAAGTTTATTTTGCCATCGTTGCGGGACCCGGAGACATGAACTCAAGACATTGCAGTCCTAACATTCAAGCCTGTCTATACTTCCACATCAAGAGAGTTAAGTAATCTTGGTGACACGTAGGCACTAAGCATCTACCACTGGCAGTGTGCCACGTGAATCTATGCACTGACAGTGTGCCACGTGTATTTAGGCCACAAGTCATGTAGAAGGCTGAATGTACTGATTTAGCAGTACGATGTGATAAGGGCAATGTGTGAGGGCCGAATTAACTCTATAATTCCCCATCATTTATCAGCCCATGTTTAAAGGTGCACTATGCAAGTTGATATTAGTGCGTATTTGATCTTTCAGTGACCCAGTGGCTGTATGGGTGTTTAACTAATCGCCTTTACTTTCCATCTTGGTGGCCTGTATGATGCATCAGAATACATTTTATTTCAAGTTATTTTTAGGATTTCTGGTAGGTTTTCGGGAATTAAATGTAAGCGTAACCATGGAGACAGTTCAATCAGCAGTGAAAATCGACCAGGAATCCTAATAACAGCCAATCATTGGGCATCGTAGGGGCCACCCAGATGGTGAGTACAGGCGCTATGCTAACCACCGGGTCACGGCAAGGTCAAATACGCACTAATATCAGCTTATTTATTTTACGTAAAAAGTTGCATACTGCGCCTTTTAAATATACCCATTCATTATCCTTCCTCTTGCTCTTATACAACGAGGAGTTGCTTTTTTGAGTCGTGTATTACACTAATTGCCAAAAACCTGGCTAATAGACAGTATGCCAATTAAAAGAACACATGTTGTCAAACAGCCAGTTCCACAGCACATGGTCTCTTTAATCCCGATATGTAACACAATTGTATCATTAATTCATATCCCTGCTGTCCCCGCTCCAAATCGCATCGCTCCCTCGCAGTCTATTGTTGAAACTACCCCCCCCCCACCGCCCCCTCCACCTGTCTGCTCCCTCTGCTGTGACAGACCTAATATCAGATGCCTGATGCTTACCTGCACGCACTAGAGCCTGTGCATATCCGCAAAGGTATTGACTGTATCGAGTTACCCCGACTCGGCAGCAGCAGAAACGCAGATAATATCTCTGTTATGGCACATGCATTCTGATTATATTACACCTTATTATTCTGAAATAAAGAGACAGGGAAATGCAGCCAGCAGATGTTTGGACTGCTGCTCATATGCAATACAAAGGATAAGGAGACGGGGATGAATAAGGATTTCTCTCACCAGGAGGGACATTTTTAATTGAAAGTGGGTCGGATAAGGCTGTAACAACATGCAATATTCACCATATTGAGGTGATGGACGCATGAGAAAGATTACTGTATATGGTAAGTTAAATTGTGTCAGTAATTGTTGCATAATATTCAATATATGTTTTCGCTGTTATGATGCACACAGACAGCCATCCCTAAAGTGTGGAGTGTTGTGTCCCCTTTTTAGGCAGAAGATCACACAAAGCCTCCCAACTAAGAATGGGGGAAAAAATACTAAACTAAAACTGAACTTAATTCGAACAATCATGACTAAACTGAACCTTTGCACCTTTTTAAGTTGAATGGAAGACCTCAGTGATTTTGCAATATGGATATTACGTGGGAGCGACAGTGGCGCCGATGGGATAGCGGGTCGTCTTTATGATCGGAAGTTTGGGGTCCAAATCCCGCCTCCTCAAGGTGTGCAGTGTCGAATTAATGAGAGAGTGAATGGGTGAGTGGTTCCTTGCTGTAAAGCGCTTTGAGTGCCTAATGTAGGTGGAAAAGCGCTATATAAGTTGAGACTATTTACATGACCTAATATTGCGCTGATAAACATTTGGTGATATGCTTCTCAGCCCTTCTTTGCATTAATTGACAGTGCCTCTGAGACCCTAAACTAGGGCTGCACGATTTTGACAAAAAACCTAATTGTGATTTTTCTAAAGAATATTGCGATTTGATTCACGATTTTTATATTTGATCCATTTAAATGCACACACTGCTCACATGATGCGTAAAGGAAGTCATGTTACAACATATTGTAGCTCAGATTGTCCCACATTAGAACAATAAACAATAATCTACTTCCACCTTTCCCCGACATTCAGAGTACCTCAGGGGACAGCCATGTGAACATAATAAGGCTCGACAATTCAGAGTGTTGAACATCGATCACTCAAATGCCAGAGACAGAAGGGGAAAAAAACAACCTCAGCCCCTTGAGGTTATGTTATTGCAGTAGTCAAAGCCTCAATATCGATAAACCTTGCAGCCCTACCCTAAACCCTACTTTGGGAACCACATCCAAAGAGGTAGGGTTAGTTTTTGAGGCATTCAAATCGCTCCACGGCTCATAGTAGTATCCGTTCTGTTTCCACAAATCGCTATGTATCTCTATGAGCTTTAATATATCTAGTTGTTAGTTCGACGGCAGTTTTGCAACTTCCTCCTTTAGTTGAACGTTTTTGGGTGCCACATTGCAGCCTGATTTCAAAGCGCGCGTGTGATTGACCGGCTTCTAGTGCCCAATCTCTGCTTTGCTCGGAAAACAATAGCTCTGTGGCACTGCTGTGGGGAGCGACAGAAAGAGCGAGCGGAGATAAGGAGGAGAGCGGGGATAAGATGGCGAAGCCGGTATAGCGGGTGGCGTCTGGCGGAGTCTGACTGAGGCACATTACTTGGAATTCAGAGGCGACGCGCTGGCAATCCGAGACCTATCTGAGCTGGAGTTTGTCTGTGATCCTGCTCAGAATTCCGAAGCAGTCCCAAATATTTCGCTGCACCATGCTATCTCATCTACTTTCCTATTCTTATTGTATTTGTCTGAGTTTTGGGGCGTACAGGCTTCTCTTTCATGTGTCTCTTCATCACCTCAGAGTGGGATTGGTGCGCTATGAGGCTGTGAAAACATCAGCTCTCCCAGAGGGCCAGCTGTCAGAGAGCAGAGCAGGGGAGAGGTGTGCGCCGCCGCTGTTTGTAGCTCCTCATTGAATTTTTCATCCTAACCCATGAAATATACATGTGCCCACAGCGGGGCCAGGGCCACACAGCACATTGTAATAATGTTGCAGTTTGTCCAACGTGAGCTGTTATTGCTCTCGGCTGATACAAAGGGATGTACTGCGTGAGGGTACATGAAGTCGGTTGCGGGAGATTGGCAGGCGTGTGTCCCAATAGAGCCGCCGCACTGTGTTTTACGGAGGAAGGGCGCAATCAAAGTTCCCCTGTGTGACACGGAGGGATATAACACGGGGGGAAGTGTACAGTATGTAATATCATTAATTTAGAATACAGTTCTTGACACACATACACGGTACACACACAAGCAGACTTCTACCATTCAGTGCATTCACACGATATGCCTGTTCCAAGCCCAGAGGAATGAAAAATACAGGCTTTACTGTTGTTGTTCTCGCACACAAGTCCACTAAGATATAGAAACAGGAGTATATACACTGTCTGAAAAAGTTGCAACATAAAAGAAAAGTCTCACGCTCTAATATTTTTGTCGGACCACCTTTAGCTTTGATTACAGCACACATTCGCTGTGGCATTGTTGTAATACGCTTCTGCAATAACAATCAAAAGCTCCTGTGGTGCGTCCATTTGTAGAGTAGAATAGAATAGAATGCTTTATTTGTCATTACACACAAGCATAATGAAACTTGTTTGTCTCAATAATAAATAATAATAAAACACTCGCCCACAAAGACAGTAGTAGCAGCTAGAATGAGGTGCTAAAGTGCTTTTAGGTGTGATGGAACTAACAGCTTGGTGGTAAAGACTGTTCTTCAATCTGCTGGCGTGAGTCTTTAACTCTCTAAAACGTTTGCCCGAGGGCAGGGGCTCAAACAGTGAGTGTCCAGGATGTGTTCTGTCCTTGTAAATGTTTGTTGCCCTCTCCTCTTCGTCCGTGTGGCATATACAGTACAGAGCTGATTGGGGGCAGCTCCAGTCCCACTGTCCGGCTGGCTGCTTTCACCACACGCTGCGCCTCTCCTCGCAGCTGGCAAACAGTCACACAGTTTGTCAGAATGGACTCAATTGCACATTTGTAGAAGTTCGCCAACAGGTTTAGTCTGTTTGAGCTTTGAACTTCAAACTCAAGATCTTTTCTATACAATATACAAGATCTTTTCTCCAAGATCTTGTATTGATAACTGTGCAAAGCCTTCTCCAGCACATCCCAAAGATTCTCAATGAAGTTAAGATCTGGACCCTGTGGTGGCCGATCCAATCTTTCGCTTCCTGAACCGCCCTTGCCCGATGAATCCTGGCATCGTCATCTTGGAATATGCCCGTGTCATCAAGGAAAAAGAAATCCATAGATGGAATAACCTGGTCATTCAGGATGTTCAGGTCGTCACTTGATCTCATTCTTTGGGCAAAATTAGTCTTGCTGAACCTAGACCTGATCAACTGCAGCAAACCCAGATCATAACAGTTAGTTAAAGATGGGGTATTATGCTTTTTTCAATCACATAGCACCAGTCTATAGCATACTACAATGATGACGTAACCTTCTGTTGGTCTGTATATGCAGTAAATTAAAATAACTGCCTTGAATAAAATTGCTTTCTCAAAATGGCTGTACTGAACGTCTTGAAATAGGCCTCTGTCTCTTTAAGAAGCTTTCCGACACGCCCCCTTCAGCACACTGCTGTGGCATCTAAACAACACTACTGTGCGGGGAGGGGCCTCTGCTGAGCTGAGGAGCAGTGGTTGGTGGCTTGGCTGGTGATGAAAGGTCCAGAGGCGTCTCCAGGAGGTGGGGGTGTTCCTAGGAGGACTGAGGCATAGCTACACCTAAAATGGCTGCCGTCTAAGTTTTACTGATTACTCAAAAATATGTGAATGAGCCAAGGCAACACTCCAGGCATGTGTTTAATGAGGGAATGACATAATAACATGATATAAAGCTTGAAAAGTCGATTTTACATAATACCCCCCTTTAAATCTGGGTGGTTCAGGCTTGTCTTTCAATAAATGTAAAATTGAAAGACAAGGCAGTTCAAATATGTTCTAAACTAAATAAACACCTTTAGCTTAAAAAACATAACCTTTTCCGTCTGTCTAATATGCTCCCAGTGTGATATGTGCTTCTTGTCCTGTGCCACGACATGAGCCTTTCCCCGTTGCTGATTGACAGGCACGTGTCCCAGTAGAGTCGGCGTATCATGTTTGTCGGTGGCAGCAGGCAGCGGTGGAGCGAGAGCGGGATGAAACGTCCATGTATGTTGGGCTGAGGATGAAAGCTGTCGAGACTACATATGTTTGCAGGGATGGACGGCGCGCGAGGACACAAGAAGCAAAAGGTTTTCGCTGTAATGTGCATCTAAGTGTGTCCTCGCCTCTCGTCGGGTGGAAGTGGAGGTTCTCAATTATAGATGTCCACGGGTTTGAACTTTGATTACAATACGGATGGTCCAGCCTTGTTCCACAGCAGTTCACTCCAGGAGGGCTTATAAAAGGCTTTGCTGCAGGAGGTGACATTTCATTGGAATTGGATTTGAATAAGGTTAGGAAAGGTGAAGAACATGAAAATGGATTGATGCGGGGTGCTTCACTTCACTGTGCGACAAAGTGGTACAAGGCTCAAAAACTTGCACTTAATTATTTTCACATGAACAATTGGGAAGTGTGGGAGTTATTGCGAGAGCTTGAAATGGGTTATGGCAAAAGCAAACAGTTTACATCCAACTATCTACGGTTATATATCCATGGTAAATAGCCCCTGTATGGACTTTTCCAACCCTTGAGGTCACTTTCACTTGGATGTCTTGTTTTTGCTTGCATATGAACCCTTTTTTCACTCCATGTGTGTTGATCTTCGGTCACTCCAGCCAGTGTGTGTCTGAGTGATGAGTATGTGACGGCTGTTGATATAAGTTCAGCTGGATATCTCAGGGTCAGGTGCCACAGTGGCTTTAAAGACGTTTCAAATCCCCCACAAGGATTTCACTGTTACTGCCACAGCAATTGGCACTTCTAAGTCAGGTAACACACAAACTCTTGGACCTTGTAATGTGATCTACCACATGTGGAAAAGTATTAGCCATTTTCTTATAAGAACTCAACTGTAAATTTTAGATTTCTATCAATTATAATGTATTTTCTTGTTGTTAAAGGGGGGTATTATGTAAAATCGACTTTTTCAAGCTTATTATATCATTCCCTCATTAAACACATGCCTGGAGTGTTGCCTTGGCTCATTCACATATTTTTGAGTAATCAGTAAAAACTTAGACGGCAGCCATTTTAGGTGTAGCTATGCCTCAGTCCTCCTTGGAACGCCCCCACCTCCTGGAGACGCCTCTGGACCTTTCATCACCAGCCAAGCCACCAACCACTGCTGCTCAGCTCAGCAGAGGCCCCTCCCCGCACAGTAGTGTTGTTTAGATGCCACAGCAGTGTGCTGAAGGGGGCGTGTCAGAAAGCTTCTTAAAGAGACAGAGGCCTATTTCAAGACGTTCAGTACAGCCATTTTGAGAGAGCAATTTTATTCAAGGTAGTTATTTTAATTTACTGCATATACAGACCAACAGAAGGTTACGTCATCATTGTAGTATGCTATAGACTGGTGCTATGTGATTGAAAAAGCATAATACCCCCTCTTTAATATAGTTACATTGTTTAGCATTTTGAATAGAACCGACCCCCTAGTCAATCATCAAGCTTATTTTTGCTTTATTAAACTAAAATAACATGTCTATAAACTCAAACCTTTCACCAGCAGCTATTAACCTCTTAACCCCCGCCTTAACCGAGCACATTTTCTCCCAAATCTAAAGCTTCTCGACATAAGCTCACAGCCTAGAGGCCAGAGTAACGGCTCTTTTGAAAGTCTTACAAAACTTATTGCAATTTGTTATTTTATTTGTTTTTTTCGCACCGCACTTTGTTGAACTTTTGCTGCTTTTTGTTGATTTTTCCATCCTTTTTAGTGGTGTTTTTGTTTCTTTTTTATTGTGCTGTTGTTGCTTTTCCGGCATGTCTTTGTCACATTTTAGTTTGCGTCACTTTTTGTGTCATTTTTTGTGTGTGTTTTTGTCCCCTTTTTGATACTTTTTTCAAGTTGCTTTTAGATTTGGGAAAAGCCAAACTGGTGAAAATGAGCCCGGTTCAGGTGGGGGTTAAGACATCGTAAAATATTTCAATCGTAACGCACAAAAGCCAATCCATTAAAAAAAATATTCACCGTATACTTGCAGTGCCAGTGATCATTTAGCACTTTAGTCACTTTGTTTCGATTTCAACCGAAGTCTGAGGAAAGTAGGGCACATCCAGAAAAAAGAAGACATTCCCGTTTTAGCAAATTGTCAGTGTTTGGGATTATCGGCACGAAGCGGTGTGATGAATCGCAGGTCTGCTGAAGTGATAAACGTCAACATTAGAAAATAAATCTAGCGGAAAGAGCGAGCAGTGAAAAAAATCCCCCCCCCCCCAACTATCAGAGACGGCGCGGCTGATCTCGCTCACGCAGACACTCGATGCGTTCACGTATGAACACACTGCAAATGTATTCACGGGGGATTAGGCTCCTGTGGTTAAAAAAGACCCAAGAAGTTATTTCTCCTGATAATAGAGGAAGGGGGAACAGAATTGAGTCTCCTTCACACCTGGATGGAATATATATACATACTTTTTTATTGACTGTACTAAACCCATTTTGTCATTGATTCCTCACCATGACTAAGCTGGGTTGACAAACTAATCTATTTCATGAAGCCTACACCAATCAAGAAGTGCCACAGGGGGAATTTCATAACAACAACAAAATAATGTGATGATTATTCAAGAAAATAGGAAGAAGAAAAAGACCCTCCCGCCCACCCCCACAATCAACCATGTCATAACCATTTGTGTGTCAGTAGCTGCAGCGTTTGTTCCAAGCCTATTGCCATTGTGTCCTTGAGCAACTAACTTCATCCACCTCTCCTGTGTGGCGTTGGTGCACCCTCGGGAGAGCTATGGCTATTCACCTTATTCCAGTTGGTGGTGCCACCATGAACTGTACTCCTATAAGTTTACATAGGACTGGAGAAGTCAAGAGGAAATCAGTTCTGCACGGACACAAAGCAGGGTCGACTTGTTGGTGCAAATGAACATTGGACATTTTACACAAGCAATCTACTGTACATCAGATTTTAGCGGCAAACATTTCCCCTCGCTCTCCGCTTAATGGAACAGGCCACCGTTTTTACATACTGACATATGTTATTACCTGAGCTTAGACGAGTTGATGCGTACCTGTCTGGTCTTTGTGCGTGCGCTCAGTCACGCAAAAAGACCAAAGAAGTTAGTTAGCATATGGCCTCTCCCAGCATATCTCTATGGCTCCAAACGGGGGTGAAGTTGGAAGCTACGACGCTCTTCCACGGGCACACACAAAGACCAAACAGGTACGTTTCAACTTCTCTAAGCTCAGGTAAGAACATATCTCAGTATGGAAAAACGGTGGCCTGTTTCTTTAATGAATGGACTTCGCGCTCTAAAGGAAGTGCCAATACAAATGAAGTGCGATCCATTGCAAAAAGAGGCAAAAGTGGGCGGGGCGGAATAAGGTGAATAGCAGTCACTAACCACCACCCATTGACTAATGTAAGGATGCATAGTTTTTGACAAATATTGCAATTTGCGATTAGATTTGTTATTTACATTTGACAATCAAAATTCAGGTTGTACGTCTTGCAATTCTAAGCACGTAGGAACATTAACATTGCAAGAAGCAGTAACATTCTGAAATATGCACAATATGAACAATAAACTACAAGAATCACCGGCCATTTTAGTCTTTGTTCAAGGAGTCTTAACTGCAGGAGAGGCTTTATAGATTAAAACCCCATGGAGACGGGATGTCTTTGTTGGCAAAAGACTTTCCACAGCCGAAATAATTGCTGTGTGATTTGCTAATTGCGCCCATTCAAATAGATTCAACTACAATTGTGCAACTTTGAATGGTGGCTTCCCATCTTTCAAAGCGATACGCAATACTAATGCTTTTCCCGCCAAATGACAAACTTCATAAGCACAAACAAAAGTCACTCTTTACTGCCACCAAAAAATGCAAATTCCTCACATGATTGACTGGTCTCTATGGCATGACACTAAAATGTTACGTCACAAAGCATGAGCATTGTTGCAAGTAAATCTATAAAAAAAAAAGAACACGCACTGTATTCTTTCATCATCTCCTTTCGGCCATTGATTACCAACTCACTGGAGGTTAGGAACCGTTTATTGATCGTAACGTTGGAAGGCCAGTGGCACCGGGGGGCACTTGGCCAAGGACGTGACATCTTCCATCTCGTGTTCACTTGGCCCTGAGCTATTTCCCTCTATTGTTCAAAAAAGATACTGTAGATATTTTTAGCCTGGGCTCTAGTTCTGCACACGCTCGATGCTTCCTGTCAGGTCAAAGATGGTTCCCAAAGACACCCAATGGAAAACAGCATGGCGCCCGAGTCAGCCAATAGGGTCATGACCATTTCTGATATGCATTGTATCACATAACAGTCAGAGTCCATGTGTTTCCAATGGGTAGAAAAAAGCACCGTATTAAGAGGGATCTCATAGGGCATTGTGATGAATTGTCTGTCGGTTTCTTTGTTTGTTTGTGTGTGTGTGGAGATGGACAACAATAGCAGTACCAGAAGATGCAGTACAACGATATACTGCGTGGATAACATGTTTTACAGACTACAACGTTCAGTACACATGCAGAATGATCCTAAACTGAACTTTACCTGCAAAGATAAATACCATTGTAAAGCTTTTGAGAGAAAAAAACATTAGGTAAGCCAACACAACTTTATTGTAAATGTGTTGATATGCAAATTGTCAGGCCTCGGTGCGTTTGATGAGTCATCCCAAAATATAGCCTTTGTCAAATAAAGATTAGGTAACACTTTAGATTACAGCCCGCGAGTTCCATGTGTAGGTCCAGGGAACAAGAAAGTAATTACACATGTTAGTACAGGTAATTGCACATTGAATTGCACGGCTTAATAAAGATGTCTAAAGTGTAACAACTGTAACAAGGTGGTACAAAGGTGTAAGAGGCCACTTTTAATCCCACTAATGCAGAAAGAAACGGTGCATATTTAATTACTTAAGGTTTGCAAACATTTGACCAAAAAGAAAATGCAGATGAACATGTTTTAGTCCATAGTTGTCGTACTTTTGATGAACTTACATGGTAAAAAATGTTGAGTAATATCATAATTATTCATAATTATTTAGATTTAATGCCAGTTTGAATCCAATTTAATGCTTGATGACATTTAAGGACCAAATTACTGACTATTAATGCTTTTATGTATGTGTAACTGCACATGAGCGTGGGCCGTGATCTAAAGTGAGGAGCTATGTGCACCTTTTTTACACCTTGTACTCCTTTGTCACACATTCACCTACATGGTGTACACCTTTATTACTCTTTATTATACGGCCCTTCACAATGCAAGTAGAACGCTCCATTGATTTGAATGTGATTTCCCAACGTTCTACCGGTCATTATTTTTGATAGAAGACCTCTGAAAAAAATAATGACCGCTGCCAATGGCAATGGAGTTCGTGCTTGTAATACAGGTCTTTCATATCACTCCGCGAGTAGTAGTAGCGGACAGGCGGACACTCTGTCCCCGTCCCTGCGAGAGAAGTTGGGGGAATCGCTCGTGAAGTTAACGGAGTCCGACTTTCAACTTACCCAGAGATTCACCACCATTCCTCCTCTCTAACTGCACCTTAAACTAAGTAGCTAGGCTAGCAATAAGTAGCTAGCTGTGCTGCTACTAGCCTCGCCACGCTGCCTGGAATCAACAAACGCTGCCAAGCAACGCGCAAACTTTGGGAACTATTTGCCGCGGAAATCATTAAATAAACCTTTCTGTCTTCATAAAAGTGTATGAAGTTTATTTGTGTGTGTACAGTTGGCAAACAGCCGTATAATAAGCGGGATAATGTATAGAACGCCGGTCATTATCGGGAAAATAAGTACCTTCAGGGCGAACTGGACCCCGACGCGCAGCGGGTGGGTCTCGTTTCGCCTGAAGATAATGACCGGCGTTCTATACATTATCCCTTACTTGAACAGTTATTAAACCGTGCACTTTAATGTGTAATTACCTGTACTAACATGTGTGAGTACTTTCTCGTTACCTGTACGTACACATGGAACTTGCGGGCTATGTTACCAAAGATTAGTATTGCAAAAGTCTCTGCAAATTATCCGAATCAGATTTGACCACCAAATAATCCAATTTGAGGACCCACTGCCTGATATAGACGCAGTTACTACTTCGCACTGATGCAGTGTTCCATGGTGGTAAACACAGGTGCCGAGAAACCGTCTAAAAGAGGAGCTGTTATAAAAGCACATGGTGTTAATGAGACCAAGTGCAAGACAGGCGGTCTCCAGAACAATTATTGTTCATTTGCAACAGCGCAATTGTTCTGGAGGCAAAAGGAAGAAGAGAAAAACTCTCCACAATCAATGGCAGTTACTCTGGCAATTGTGTGGTGAACAAATATTCACTACAATAATATTGGTGAAGGAAGCTTTGGAGGGACTGGTGGTGGCTAAAACCTGAGGACGATAAAGAAGAGGTAAATTGAGGTAGAATGTGGCCAGATACAACGTTTTTGATTGTTGTTTTGTTATTTGGAATATTTTGGTCATTATACTGTAAATGGATTTGACAGGACAATTTAGTGTGAAATGCGGTGAATTAACTACACGGCCCTAACCTCTTGCATGACAGAGTACTACTAGTGCCTCGGATATAGTAATCTCGTGTAACTACGCCACTTAGAGTACACTCGGGAAGTAATCAAAGGAAATTACAGATTGAGACAGTAACAAAATGCATCTGTCTCATCAAGCCCATTTAGAAACAAAGTAAGCCTTTCAAAAAGACCGGAGAGCTAACTGTTAAGAGATCCCTGCGCTCAGCTAACATGCGGTAAGAACGAATGGTTGGATTCAGTCGCCTTTAGCTTGTATATTGTCTTCATATCACAGTCAATTGAAACTGAGCAGCCAGATGTCTTGGCTTGTTTTGCACGGGATCCTTCAGTTGTTTCTCCGCGACCCCTTCCCTCGGCGGAGGATCAGCCCGTGGCCACAGTCGTCTCGGCAGTGACAGATGTTCTGACACTGACACTGCTCAGGCTGTGATTCCCGTGACCCTTC
Organism: Neogobius melanostomus; assembly: GCA_007210695.1. NCBI lineage: Eukaryota > Metazoa > Chordata > Actinopteri > Gobiiformes > Gobiidae > Neogobius > Neogobius melanostomus. Next base: position 670,206 of record VHKM01000496.1, read on the forward strand.
AAACCTTCAGCTCCCTCACTCTCGCTCACCCTCTCTCTCTCTCTCTCTCTCCGTCCGAATACGCGGCTTTGATTAGTAGGTCTGAAGACTGAGGAGCGCATGCTTAATTCATTCTTCGCACATTATCTTTAATTCATTCACATTTTGCCAGGATATGTCAGACAGCCCCAGAAGAAAGAGAGAATTTTCCTTTACTTTAGTGCGCGTTAACGAGGGTTTGCGCCGGAAAATGTGCCACTCTCCGGGTGCTTTCTTGTATTCTCCACAGGCACGGATGTTCTGTTAAAAGGATTTTGCAGGAACTTTTTCTGCAAGAGCCGCAGCAACGTACGTAGATTTTCTGTTTGCTCTCAGTCACCAAGGAGTTTTCTACCGTCAACTGGATTGGGTTGTTTTGAGTTGAGGATTGTTTCAGAGACTTCCTCTCATGAGAAAACACACAAGCCGGAAGGCGATTTTAACTGGAACTTCCTCTCCTTCTCCTCTCTGAAACTCTGAATCTTTTCTCCTCAACAACAGAGGTCAAGTTGATGACTTTGAAATCCTTGACTAGTTAAGTAGTCAAGAAAAAAAGCAATACATTGGATTGTTCCTTCTGGCGTAAAGTTACAGATTGACTTGAAATATTTGCAGGAGTTTCAATACAAAAAAAAAACAGATTGAAGTTTTGGGTTTAGCACTTGTGTTTGCATTCCCCAAATATTCACTCGGCACCCACTCGTGAATAAGACATTTCGTTTGCAGTGATAATTTGCTCCGACTTGCACATGCCTTGGTTGTTTTCCAGCAGGCGTTTGCACGGACAGCAATTAATGTCATTTGGAGCAGAGAGGGACCTCGTGACTCACTGCATATGCTTTTTGCCTGGAAAAGCCTCCGAGGGGTCTCCTGCTCTCGCGTGCCAACGCTGCCGCAACGGGGAGGGCACAAGTTGGATAACGCTCCAATTATGAAAATGTAGAATGTCTTCTGCTGCGCTGGCAGGAGCGAGATTAAGCCCTGTTTGGGATTTAGTTCGAGCTACTTGACTGGAAAGATGCGCATGTTAGCATATACTGTAGCGCTGTGCATCTGGCTGTTGGGCAATTAGCTACAAAGCATAACAATATCTCAATGTGTGTGGCAGATATGTTAACTATTGCTCCCCTGTGCTTTTCTGCAGGCACAACATTGCTCTCCCAATTTGTATATTAATTTAGTCAATTTCAATTGTTTTCAAATAGTGGATTTGTATGAAAACAAATGAACAGTTGCATTAAAGTAGACATATCCCGAATAGACTTTTACAAACTTCTAACCATGCTATGATGTTGTCCCCTTGTCATTTTTGCTTCAATCACACAGTTTTGAGTCTGTTTCTTAGTCTACATCAAACCATCATCAGACCTGTTACAAACTCGAACTGCACTTATTCAGGTTTCATTGATTTGTTAGAATGCCCTTAGCTAAAGAACCTTCATCTGAATAAGAACCTTACAGGTTTTTTTGTTAGGGATCAAGTCCACAAATTGGCCATATTAATCTTAAAGGGGGGGTATTATGTAAAATCGACTTTTTCAAGCTTTATATCATGTTATTATGTCATTCCCTCATTAAACACATGCCTGGAGTGTTGCCTTGGTTCATTCACATATTTTTGAGTAATCAGTAAAAACTTAGACGGCAGCCATTTTAGGTGTAGCTATGCCTCAGTCCTCCTAGGAACGCCCCCACCTCCTGGAGACGCCTCTGGACCTTTCGTCACCAGCCAAGCCACCAACCACTGCTCCTCAGCTCAGCAGAGCCCCCTCCCCGCACAGTGTTGTTGTTTAGATGCCACAGCAGTGTGCTGAAGGGGGCGTGTCGGAAAGCTTCTTAAAGAGACAGAGGCCTATTTCAAGACGTTCAGTACAGCCATTTTGAGAGAGCAATTTTATTCAAGGCAGTTATTTTAATTTACTGCATATACAGACCAACAGAAGGTTACGTCATCATTGTAGTATGCTATAGACTGGTGCTACAGTATGTGATTGAAAAAAGCATAATACCCCCCCTTTAAAAGCTAAACAACAACAACTGACAACAATTGTACCTTTGTGATCGAATAAGCTTCCAGGTTTTGATTATGTCGTGTAAAAACGTCACCATAGATCATTTGTGCTGACACAGAAAACATCAAACTTCATGCTATGTGTTTGTTTCCTGTGGATAGGACAGTGATTATAGAGATATCACCCATAAACCACACCAAATCATTTTCGCTGTTGAAAGGCAATGACTTCTCCACCAGCACAACATTCAAGTATGAACCTACAATTCACATCCGTGCGTTCGTGCCATTCTACAAAGTCCCACACGCCACTCTTTCAGAGACCCCGTTCTGCTACAAAGGGGAGGACAGGATTGAAATACATTGTGTGGATTTCAAGTTTGGACACGTCCGCCCATCTGCGGCGCGCCTGGCCTGTCCCGACGGACCTCCCCTTTACTCCACTACTGTAACCTGTTCAGAGCTCCTGGGTCAGCGAAGCGTGGGCTGACAAATGGCAGGAGAGGAGCGGTGGAGGAGGAGGAGACGAGAGATGAGGACAGAGACACTGACGGGGCGAATGTTGATGTGAGAGGGAAGGGGGGGGGGGAGAGAGGGGAAACAGGCAGAGCGATGGAAGCGCAGAGCAGTGTGTCTAATCTCCCTTCAGGGCTGCCAGTGTAAAGGACGCCTCTCGATGACACATAAACTTGGCCCTAAAATGACAGACGCCCACTGAGCCAGACAAAGCACAGAGTCCCAGTTGTGTTTGGAGGAAATATATCACCAAAAATGCCTACACATGCATTCAAAGGCATGTACTCGAGCTGAATTTGACGGAAATATTTGCGCACGCCTCAACTTGAGACAACAGAACTGAGACCAAGTGGCTGCTGTTAATTTATAAAGTGTCATATAACATTTTGCTCCTGGAGTTGCTTTGCAAATTTAGGCATTGTTATTCTCACCCCTCAATGGTACTTGGTGGTGGGAAAGCTCTCCTTTACAGCAACACCAATCTTGTTTTTTCTTTCATTTCAAGACTATTTAGACATTTTAGATTCTCACAGAAGGCATTAATTTATGAATGAACACATATGGAATTATGTTTAAACAAAAGAAGTTAAACTGGATGCCTTTTGCTTTGAATACTGCTTTGCACACTTGACGTTTTCTCAATGGGCTTCACGTCGTAGTCACCAGAAAGGGTTTTCACTTCAGTCTTATGTATTATCACATTATTATCACTTTACACACACAATATTTCACCCTTTTTTGTAATCACACAATGTAAGTGTTAAAAATGAAGAAAAGCCGATACTTAAAAGTGTTTTCAAACTTTTACTGTAAAAAATCATGATGAACATGGTCCTAATCAAAGCTTTCAAATTTTTTTCAAGGCTTTCCACCATTTAGAATAAACCTTAGCTGTTCGTAGCTAAGATGATGTCTCTTTGTATACTTTATTCATTCAAATTTGTGCAGGTCATTTTCAAAAAAGAAAAGAAAATGCATCCTTGAAAAAAGCTTTGGAGCAACAAGTCCCTGGTCTGAACACAGGCCATAGAAACGGCATGAAAAGCCATAGGGTGCTGTGGCATGAAAGGATTTCTGCCATACTTGCTATAGTGTTCACTTAACCGTTTTGCTCTCCGAAAAACTACAGCTACAGGCGACATTAGCTGAAGGAGAAATTGCTTTAAATCTTTGGCGGTTATTTTCCTGTCAGCAGCCTTTGTCTCCAAAACATTCAGCTTGATTTTTGAAGGCATGTATTCCACGCTGTCCATTGCAAAAAAAAACGAGGCATGCTGCTTTTTCCACCCACTGCAGACACGAAGGTTACGTGACTATGATGTTACGTGTTCTTCTTCGTCCACTCGAGGTGTCTGCGGGGCATATGGAGTAAGAAGGAAGAGTTCCCTTTGAGACAGAGTTCAGTCATTGTGACATCGTAAAGGAGCCCCATACTGGCACAGTGTTTGTCGGAAGCTTATGGACTGTGCTTTAAAAGGCAAGGTTGCACTGGAGCGGCAAAGTAGAAGGAGCAGGTATTCTGAGAACGATTTCAGTGAGCATTTTTGTTCAACGAGTTGGGGTACTCACACAGAGCAATTGATTGTGTGTATGCAAGTAAAGCAGATAAAGCGGAAGAAAATTGATGGAGGAATTGTTTCATAGAGCTTGGGGTTGAGTCATCAAAACTCCAAAAAATGTCATTGGAGATTTTAAAATGTTAAATATTGGAGTTATTGTTTACATACATTTGGACACTGCAAGTTAGAATGTTAAGTAGTTTGGCCGACCTACTCATCAAACTACTACATCTACATCCAGCGTCCTCTTCCTCCTGCGCAGCTCCCTCCACTCCACAACAGTCTTACACCATCTTCTGGGAAAGAGCGTATGCATCTTATTCTCCAATGAACGAACTTTAGTCAGAACAATAGTAGGGATAGAAGATTATGTGGCTTAGCTGCGAGTCTTGCCTGGATACCTCCTTGTTTGTTCCTTTTTTTTTATTCCTGTAGCTCCTCTTGTGACGCCTCCACTGCGCTCAAGGTGTGGATGGCTCTTGGTGCCTCTTCAATGGTGCCTCTTCTTTAGCTCATAAGCTAGCTGTTTTACTTTTAAAAACCCGGGTACTTCATGGCTAGTACGGACTCTCCAGAAAAAAAAAAAATCTACTGAAACTGACAAAAAACATGCAAAGTTGTACAAAAGTATCCAGTAAAACGATGTGGAACACAGAAACGCAAATGCAGTTTTCAGAAAATGTGATGAAAGAGAATTCAATAAACCGGTAAAGTCAATCTATAGGTAGGATAAGGTATACTTTATTTTGTTACCTTAAGATCCGCATACGTATAAGTCTCCCCATTTTCACTTCTCCGGCATTCTTCAAGCAACCACCAACAGCCTGCGTCATGCGTTGAGCATCTTCAAGAGCCAGATGAAAGCGCCTGGCATGCTTTTGATCAGGCTCATTGACACATACATACAAGCGACATGCATGAGTGACGCACGCAGCGTTTTCCATAATCGATCATACGGAATTAGCTTTAATGGCGTCTGCGAGGGATTATGCCACAGCGTCCCCTTGCATTCCAATCACCCACATTTGTACGGCTTCCCTTTAATTGCGTGAGCGGAGCAACGGAGCGCTATCTGCTAAGGCTTTGATATGCACTTATCTCTTTTCGCATTGTGGAACAGAAAATTGGCTGTGAAAAAATATATATATAAAAGAAAGAGAGAAACAACCGTTATTACTTTTGTTCCAATTAATTTCAAATAAATGGCATTTCGAGAGGAAAATAATTAGGATTTGGTAATTGACAAGAGAGGACAGGCAAAAAAAAAGAAAAGAAGCAGAGACGTAGATTCAGCAGCACGGTGGCGCAGTGGCTAGCGTTCTTGCCACTTGTGGGGCCACATACACATCCAATGGCCACTAAACATCATCTTATAGACCCTTTAACTGCTGACATCATCAGTGACATCAGCTGGAGGCAGGAAGTGATCAAGAGAAATAAGATTAAACTAAAACTAGCGATTTTAAGTGTAAAACTAAAACTGAAAAAATGTGGTCCTGTTGTGGCTTAAGGAGCGAGAACAAGAGGAATGACATTTGAGACGATAAAATAAGGTTTATCTGATATTTTCGAAAACAGTTAGACATTTGTTTATCGTTACTATGACAACAGCTACAATGGAAATAGATAGGAATCGAGCTTCCCGCCTCCAGCTAAGCCCGGAATGTTTACAAACAATTAAAGGGTCTATAAGATGATGAATGATAACAAAACCACAGAAAGTATATAAATCCCATGAAAAGAACGAAACCTACCTCCCCATACGTTAGTATAGATGCTGGCCTTCCCTAAGGTTCATGGCTCAAGGTTACTTTATTTGTACCTGTAGGTAGATTTGACTTGCCGTGAGATCAGATAAAACATCCCGTCTCACACACAAGCAACACAAACTCCCCGTTCATTTGTATGGGGATGGAACGTTCCATTTAAATTTGGTAACAAATGTGCGCATTTGTAGGAACGAACTCAGAGGAAACGGTGGAATATTCGACCGTTTTCTTTAGTTCAAAATATAAAGTCACATTCAAAGTGGAGGGGTGTTCGTTTGACGACGCCTTGCCCTCAAAGTGTCCAACACGCACAGGAAGTAGGGCACTTGGCTCAATGTTCCTTCAAGTGGTGGAGACAGGCCGACCTACATTTCCTTGTGTTTACTGAGCCGTATTAAAGCGCTATAAGGATATCAAAGTCTCTCCATTCCAGAGCCTCAAGTCTATATTAAAATGGCTTTGTTTGTTTGTTTATATCGCCTTTGCAATATCCCATTTTATGCCGTTCAGGTTGAGGCGTTTTTGCGTTGAGTGGGTGAAGTTGGCTGTCTTCATACCACTTCAGGGTGCATGGGGTTTCAGAGGTACACAGTGCCGCATATTGAGACGCGCGCCAACATAATGAAAGGGGATTGAAAGGGGCTAATGATCGTGTGATGGCAAATAGGGCAGCATGAATTTGTGTCACTTGTGATTAGAGTGAGGAGTGTATGAAGCATCACGTTCATCAAGCGAGAGAGCGTTCTACACAATGAAACGTTTCAACGCTGCGACGTTGTACCAACACACAGCGGAACAGGCTGTTATCGAAACACATCAATCTGTTTTTAATAGTGGTAAAATATTACAACCCCAGGGCTTTGCTGCACAGTGAGAAGAGAAACGGTTAGCTGACAAAAAAACATGTTGCGAAGCTGAACAATAAAGATAATTGGCAAAGATGTATGGAATCTTTGAGGCTTTCGTGTAACGGTGTGAAGCGAGCTGTTAAAAATCGACGCGTTCAAGTAGATTAATTGTCTTAACGAAGTTGATGAACACTTTTCAGGGTATGTGAATCCCAATGTGTTTTCACATGTTATTGCACCTGTTGCACTGTTGCTGTAATGGACAGCAGCATGAAGGGATGTCACTTCTTTCCATATTGTCTTCCTTATCTGTGACTCTTTCTGTGTTCCGGTATTTCATTGAGTCGACTCCTGAAAGTCCTCTGAAAGTGCAGTGACATATTGAGAGCACTGTCGAGATGCCCCCATGCTGGTAAACTACGGGGGGTCCCAAAATTAAGACACAAAAAACCTCCTTTGTCCATTTTGTAATCCACTCTTAAGTTCGACTTGTCCTCCCGTAATCGTTCCCTTATTCACAGCCCAAAACAAACACTTCAGAAACCGATCAGTCATCTGCGTATTATCCCTTTTATACATTCAGCGGAGATAGTTATCATTCTGCCTAATTTGATGCGCTCAGTGTGGGCCTGAATTGGAAATGAGTGACTATAAAGCGAGAGCTGGGCTGTTGACCAGTATCAAGCTGCTATTACGCTCACACTTGCGGCGATGGCATATGTGGCCCAGCAGGACTACTGCGCGGTCGCCACGGGAGACGCTAACTTCACTATGGCGTTAGGACGGTAAAGGAAGTCATTCAGTTGTTGCATCTCCGCGGATAAGGTTAAAAGTTCAGCAAAGAGGGAACTGCAAACACCTTGTTTTCTGGGAGGTTTCGCCTTCCTTAAATGCCAGCAAATGCGTGAAGCGGTTGCAATAAGGTCCTGAGTTTTATTCCCTGGTTAGGATGAGTCGGCAACCCAAATAAAGGTATTAATTTAATTTTTGTTTTAATTTAATGTTGTAACCTTAAACCCCCACTTGAACCATACATTTTCGCCAGTTTGGAATTACACAATCTTAAAGCAGAACTAAGTAACTCGTGCCCCTAGAGGCCATAAGCGCCACTGCAGGTGTCGTAGCATGTTGCGTTTTTTTTTACTCATTAATTGTCCGTGAGAGTAAATACTATGCTGACAGAAAAGACAAAGGGAGAGAGGGATATTGTACATCCGATTACATAATGGAGATAATTTTTTTTCACTCATACTTGCTATAAACACTGCTAAAGTGGCGTTAGCCCGCAGTTAGCTTTGCCCGTTAGCCTGTTAGCTTCTTCTACGTGATTATATAATATGTGTATTGCAAGGGTGGTTTTCTGGCCAGAGACACCAGAGGGAGATGAAAGACCCCCCCCCAATCATCCCATTAACACTTATCCCCAGAGGGACTACGAAAAGGATTTATTAAGGTAAACAATTTACTTAGTTCTTCTTTAAAACTTCTTGAAAAAAGTGTCAAAATAGGTACAAAAAACAAGACAATAAATAAGGATGAAAATGCAACAAATGAGCAACAAAAACGTGATGAAAAAGCGATGAAAAGGTGACAAAAATGTGTGACAAAAACGCAACAAAAGAACAACAAAAAAGTGACAATATGTGAATATGTATACGATGAATATGTGGCAAAAAAGTGATGGGGGGAAAAAAAGTCAAAAAAGTGACAACAACATGAGGAAAAAGATCCATTTAGATTAGTTGTGTAGGTCTTAGCTTTCAAATGAGGCATTACACTGGTCTAAAGGCTGCTATCTTTAGATTTGGGTAAAGCTGAACTGGAGAAAATGCGCTCGGTAAAGCGGGGGTTAAGAGGTTAATGTAAATGATCAAAAATTCCAGAGTTGTGTTTTTTCAAGCATTGGTCATAAGTTGAACTATCAAAAACCATCGAAAAAACGTATGCAAAGTGTGACCCAGTGACAATGGCCTCGCGTCCCACCTATCATACTCATTATAGTTCTGCTCTCTGGACAGGGTTCTGTGAATGCTGGAATGTGGTCCGCAGTACTGAAGGGTGGGCCAAACAGAGTACAGTATTCCTAAAACCAAATAGGTACAGTCCTCGAGTGTTTACAATGAGACAGTGTCCAGTCTCTTCCTGAAATGTGATTTGTATTACTCGCCAAAAGCATTATTAAAACCCCTCTCTGTGCATGTAGGTGAAGAGGCGAGGGTATCAGAACAGACTGGCTCTGAAGTGAAGTGGTGCGAGCGGCAGAAGTATGATTAGCTGAGAATAGTGAGCCCTCTCTCTCTCTCTCTCTGTCTGTCTCTCTCTTTCCATCTCTCCTTTCCACCTCTCATTGTCTACTCAAGAGCACATTCATTTGATTTTGATTCGAGATTCATTTCGTTCCAAATCGAGCCCATCTCTGCGCTATAATATCAATCCGCGTTCGCCTCCCTCCCACTAAGCATCGAGGACTCTCACCCCTGTCGTTTCAATTCACACCATTTGCACTGTAATTGCCTCAACTTTTGCCGAGATTACGGCTTGATTCAGTGGCGAGATAAAGAGAATAGCTAGTCCATGAGTGCTGTACAATGAAGACGTATTAGCACAGATTGTACACCGCTCTCAAAATAAAAGCAACGGGGAATATTTAGGCCTAAGAAATGTTTACAATTACTAATTAGGTATTTCACATTGGAATTTTACCATATGAGTAATTGTGATAAAAAGCAACATTGCTGTCACTCTGGTTACCCTGAGCAACCGTTCCCTGTTCCTTCCTACCATTACAAGCATGTCCTCAAGTCCAATTCCAAGCAGCTCTGGCCGAGCCACATCATCACCTACGGCAACCAACCCCCTCACTGTTTCTATTCACTTTTTTCCTCCTCTTTTCACACAGTTGTTACATATAACCGACCTGCCATCGCCAGAGCAAAGCGTCATCAACACGGCCGACAGCGTAGCATCTTAACATCTGCTCGGGAGCACGTGGGTCTTCTAATTTAAGGTGTTCGGAGGAAGCGTTAGATAAACAAGAAGTCCGCGGCAGAATCACAAAGTGGCAAACGTAAGGCTCAGGGAGAGAGGGAGGAGGAGGGTAGAGAGGAAGGGCAAGAGCGATGCATGTATTCATTCGCCGTCTGCTGCCAGAATAGGATGTTTGTACAACAGATGGGTGCTAGTCATTCCCCCAACTGGGCTCTTCTCTTAGTGTAAAGTATGGCATCGAAGTGGCACCGTGGAGCTTAGAACGACCAAAAATCACATGCTGTAATACTTTGTTGGAGCACCTTTAGCTTTGATTACAGCACACATTCACTGTGGTATCGTTTCAATAAGCTTCTGCGGTGTCAAAAGATCCTGTGTTGCATTAACCTCTTAACCCCCACCTGAACCGAGCACAAAGTCTCTAGTTGACTTTAATCAAATCTAAAAGCTTCTTGAAAAAAACGTGTCAAAATAGTGACAAAATTAGATGAAAACAAGGACAAACAAGTTACAAAATCGACGAAAAACGCTGCAACAATGCAGTTAAAAAGATCCCTCTAGTTTTGTAGCTCTTAGCTTTCAAATGAGGCGTTACACGGGCCTATAGGCTGCCAGCGTTTAGATTTGGATAAAGCTGATCTGGAGAAAATGTACTGGTTAAGGCGGGGGTTAAGAGGTTAAAAGGGGTATTATGTTTTTTCAATCACATAGCACCAGTCTATAGCATACTACAATGATGACGTAACCTTCTGTTGGTCTGTATATGCAGTAAATTAAAATAACTGCCTTGAATAAAATTGCTCTCTCAAAATGGCTGTACTGAACGTCTTGAAATAGGCCTCTGTCTCTTTAAGAAGCTTTCCGACACGGCCCCTTCAGCACACTGCTGTGGCATCTAAACAACACTACTGTGCGGGGAGGGGCTCTGCTGAGCTGAGGAGCAGTGGTTGGTGGCTTGGCTGGTGACGAAAGGTCCAGAGGCGTCTCCAGGAGGTGGGGGCGTTCCTAGGAGGACTGAGGCATAGCTACACCTAAAATGGCTGCCGTCTAAGTTTTTACTGATTACTCAAAAATATGTGAATGAGTCAAGGCAACACTCCAGGCATGTGTTTAATGAGGGAATGACATAATAACATGATATAAAGCTTGAAAAAGTCGATTTTACATAACACCCCCCCTTTAATGTTTCGCCAAGATCTTGTATGATGATGGGAGAGAGTGACCACTGCGCAAAGCCTTCTCCGGCACATCCCAAAGATTCTATAATTATAAAGTAAAGGTCTCAAAATGTCAGAACTGTCCATCCCGCCATTGAACTGAATGTTTGTATTTGTTTGTATTTATTCGGTGAAAGTTAACAGAGTGTGGCTTTAAAGCGACTGGGATTCTATTACATCATATTGCAGCTAGTATTTGCTCGACTATATTTACAAATTGCGTTGTTCAGTCGGCCTCCGCGCTTCCAGCTATTTTGAATAGTATTTCTTTGCCACTGTTTCCCTTGTCATTCAAGCACGGTTGCGTTTTGCATATTACCTGACACGCGCTAAAGGGAGCCTGCCGAGAGCGGAGGGCAGCGCTTCAAAACAAACCCCAGATCTTTTGTGTCTATTCAAATAAAGTCAAGCCGCCGTCGCACTTGTAGCAGCTGCAGTGATGCGTGAGATTGTGACTAAAGGTATTCTCCATGGGAAAACACAAAAAGGTCACAGGCGTAAAGTCGCTTTTGTATTGTTTTGGAACTGGTGCGCCTTTGACTTTTGCGTCTTGCCTTTGTACATAAAAAAGCGCTTTTGTTTCTCGGGGTGCGGGAGCAGGTTAGGTCGTCTGTTGAGCCGCATTTTGTAATAACGTTGAAGTAACGGTTTATAATGTGAAACCTTTTTCATTCACGCTATAATAATGTGTGAAGACGTTCCCATTTGATTGGATTGTACTGAATAATTTATGGCAAAATGAGAAAATGAGTACATACCCAACAGCAGACAGGATGCAAATTAAAGGTAAGTCATTGATTTTTAGTGTATAGTGATGGGGGGCAGGTCCAGGGCTGGTGGTTGGACAAGATACGTAGGTAGGAACTGGAGTTAGCAGGAATAACAAAACAGGATCCGGTAAGTAAATATAAAAAGGATTAGAGATGCACCGATCCAGCTTTGTTGATACTGATACCGATACTGGGGTTTGAGTATCTGCCGATATCTGATATTTACCGATACCAAGAGACTTTCTTAATAGTGTCTTTCTCTGAGTTAAGAAATGATTGATATTACAATGGAGAAGATTAAAGTCATGTTTTATTGTCATGTTACAGATCAATTATAAATTATATCTATTGATAAACGCTTGGATAAACATTGAACAAGGATCACTTTTCTACACTGAATATCCTTGGGTATATGACAGGCTATAGGTTACATTAATATAAACAACTCACATTGAGTGACCTACAAATATAGATCAGTTATTTCTTATACTAAAATAGAAAAACTTGGCTTCAGCAGTGCCCAATTTTATTTTTATTAAGCTACTTTAGTTATTTCTATCATAGTTTCTGACCAGCCTTGATTAGTTCCCTAGCTTAGCATGCTATTCTAACCGCAGAATTTTGTGCGGCGATCACAAATACATTTGCGAAGGTTCAAACTAATTCTCCAGGTTCTTAGCTGTACAGTGATATACAGCATGTCCATATTCACTTAGATTTAGGTGGTAAAAGTTGTGTTTTTAATGCGTTGAGAGCCAAAACCAGTATCGGCTTCAGTATCGGATATTTTTAGTCGATTCCCGATATCGGATAGGTGCATCCCTAAAAGGGATACAAAATTTCATTCCACTTTAAATGAAATTTTTCACCGCATTAGGGACGTCACGGTTACCGGTGTAGCGGTAAACCCCGGTAAAAATGTTGACGTAATAATTACCGTCTTGTTTTTGAAAAACTATATTATCTCGGTGGATTACCGTGCCCGCGGTGTAGGCAAAGTGAGCCTCACCGGCCGCCGTCTCATCTGCTGAATTTGCTGCGCAAACGCACTCCAAAGCTTACAACCAAAATAAAACTTTCTCGAAGCTGGAATCATGTCCGAGACGGCAGTGCTCAGGACGTCTATCAGCCTTCAAACAGGACCAAGTCTGAAGTCTGGGCATATTTTGGGTATTTTAAGAAAGCCAAGGACAGTTGATAGAAGACAATTATCCTGTTTGCGGAACGTGCAGGAAAAAAGTGTCTCTAAAGGCAGCGATACTTCGAACCTCATGACTCACCTGCGTGACCGTCACCACTACTCTATAGCCAATGCAAGTAAGTTAACGTTAGCGTTTTAGCTGAAATGCATGATGTGGGGACTTTGGGTTGAGGGAGAATGTAACGAGTCGCCCCATAGTGCAGCCGCAGCGCCACCGCCTCGCGGATACCTCTGGCACAATGGATTACAGGGCTCCTGGAGGGCAGATAAAAGTTGGTCGCCAATGCAATAGATTCACTCTCGCTGCATTATTATGACTTTAACAATGATTACTGTCTGATGGCATTTTCCCAAATCTGCAGAGCGAAAGCAAACTGGAAGGACACAAACTGAGAACAATATTCCTGATATAGAGGGTTTATCTAGTTGAAAATATTCTAACACGGTTCTGGCGCTATAAATAGTACATGTAATACCTCCAAACGATCACCAATTCATAGTTATAGTTCCTTTACTTTGATGTGAAAAGTTGCACTTTTGATATGGCTTTGTCTGTATGTTTTAAATATAACAAACACTGTTACACTTTTTTGAAACAATTTCAGTTTGTGTAGGACTATCAATGCTTTCTGAACTTATTAACACACATTAAAAAATTGCGATAATACCAAAAACCGTGATAATTTTGGTAACAGTAACCGTGAGGTAAAATGTCCATACCGTGACATCCCAACACCGCATTATAGCATAATGTGGTGGGAAAATGGTAAAAGTTGTTGATCGAAGGGGAGTGAGGTGAAGAATGAATTTCCATCCGTGCTTGATTAATAGCGTGCCGGCTGCATACGGAGCCAGACCAAATAGAAAGTGCTGGAGAAATTCAGCAGCACATTAAATTAAATATGTGCCGAACAGATTCTAATTTGATCACCAAGCTGTTTCAATTTCATTAGACTAGTCCCTAATGGACTTTCACTGCATATTATTCCATCTAGCACAAATCCCATTCATTGGCTCAATTTTTTTTTCCCTCGCTGAAATGAGCCCCTTGGCACACGGGGACAACCCGCCCCACGCGCCGCTCTCCCAGGTCACACTACTCTTGTTTTAATGAACACCCCAGAGAGGAAATGGATTCACTGAAATGCAGTCAAAAAATGTGGATGACTGTTTGTCTCCGTTTGTGCTAGGATTTATAGCAGTGCGTTTGAATACCACCGTGACTTGGTCCATATACTTTTCATCTTTATCATTATTATGGATTTATTTGGAGGAGAAATAAAAAAACAACAACAAACTAAACAAAAAGTAAACATTTTCAGACCAAACTTCTGAGCATACTTTGTCACCTGAACATTCCCTTCACTGGAATATAGTGAAGAGTGAAGCGGTTGAACTGTCGTTGACAGCCGTTGGAGACAATTTGAGTGCGTAAATGATCAGGAACGAGTCCGGTGAAGCTGTTTGCGCTTTATAATCTCAGAGGAGCGCTGCCTCATGACATCAGCTGGGGGGGAGCTAGCATTTTGAGCGAGATAGAGCGAAAATGCAAAACAAACTCCTGAGTTAATGAGGCTGTTTCACGAGAGAACAACATTATGGCCGTGAAAGTCAGTCTATAGAAGGATATGTTCTCATAAGAAAACAGCAGAACCATTAGCCGCCTCCCTGTCTGTTTTCACCATCGCTACTGTGCTTTCGGGGAGATATTTTCCTTTTCACAAATCTCCTACACAGCGTCTGATCCATTCAATAAAATCTTAAGTGCTATAGTCACTTATCTGAAGTCGCTCCTGTTTTAATTGCTGCGAGTTGGAACTGCTTTTTGATTGGTAAAGAAACAAAAGACCACAGTAATTAATTTAGATGGAACAAAACTTCACATGGCGTTGAATGCCTTTCTGGCGACACACCGTGACATTGTTGTTTTGCAAACGAAGCAGCAGGTTAGTGCAATGAATACTGCTGGAGCTTTACCGCGTTCCTGAGCGTCTGAGAGCTTGTAATTATATCCCAGTCGGTAATTATTTGAACCGCGCCGTCTACACATAAAACGGCGACACAATGTTTTCACCTGTTGTCATTGTATAATAGCAGGTTAGAATAAAGTGGTCTCTCTTTTTTATGTTCATCTGTGTATATAATTAAATGAGAGCTGCTCAGTATGTATAAATGCACTGCAGGGTTAAAGAAGAAGCTCATAATGTTTAAATTAGTAAAAATCAAAATAGTATTGGAGTCTGGACAAAAAGCAATGGCCACATTTCAGCAAACGATAAAGAACATGCGGCGGGCACAGCGAGGATATTTATTTAAGTCTCGTGAGTCTTTTCTGGCACAGTCTCTCATTATAAAGGGCAAAAATGGTAAAATGGTATCAACTTATATAGCGCTTTTCCAAACTACTCACCCGTTCACACTCATATGCACATTGGTGTATGCAGACACTGGAGGCAAGGTGGGTGAAGTGTCTTGCCCAAGGACACAATGACAGTGTGCACCTGTGGGAGCCAGGATTCGAACCCGAGACCTTCCGATCATGAGACGACCTGCTCTGTTGGACGCCACTGTCATCCAATATAGCAACATATACTTTTTGAAGATGCTATGAATAAATAACCACACAAATATATACATAGATACTGTAGTTGAATAAAAAATAAAAATAAAAGCATTGTATTGCTTAACTTAACAATAGATTTGTTATGACCCAGTTAATACCATTTTACCTCAACAATGTTCATTTTAATGTGATTGAGTTATTTTCCAAATCGTGAGCTAAAAGTTCATAGTCAGGACGGCCTAACTGAAGGATTCATTTATTGTGCGTGTCTTAGGCCAGTGGTTCCCAACCTTTTTTTCTCGTGTACCCCTTGAGGATCTTACAAAGTCCATCCATCCATCCATTTTCTTCCGCTTTATCCGGGGCCGGGTCGCGGAGGCAGCAGTCTCAGCAGAGATGCCCAGACTTCCCGATCCACGCACACCTCCTCCAGCTGTTCTGGGGGACCCCGAGGCGACACCAGGCCAGCTCGGAGACATAGTCCCACCAGCGTGCCTGGGCCTTCCACGAGGCCTCCTCCCAATAGGACATGCCTGGAACACCTCCCGAGGGAGGCAGCCAGGAGGCATCCAAAACAGATGCCCTAGCCACCTCAGCTGCTCCTTTCGACGTGAAGGAGCAGCGACTCTACTCCGAGCTCCTCCCGGGTAACTGAGCTCCTCACCCGATCTCGAAGGGTGCGCCCAGCCACCCTCCGAAGAAAGCTCATTCGGCCGCTTGTATCCGCGATCTTGTCCTTTCGGTCATTACCCAGATCTCATGACCATAGGTGAGGGTGGGACGTAGATCGATCGGTAAATCGAGAGCTTGCCCCTGACTCAGCTCCCTCTTCACCACAACAGTCCATACAGCGACCGACAGGGTGTCACGATTTCAATTTTGAGCCACGATTATTGTGAAAGAAATTGCGATTTACGATTTCACGATTATCGACCAATGAAAGGAAGAACTGATATTTTAGTTTTTGTCTTTAAAAAGCTTTTTAATACTTAAACTTGTAAACATTCACTGTTTCTAAAAATGAAAAATGCTTTAAGATGGTTTTGCATTAAAATTATTTGCCTACAATAAATAATACAAAACAATGTCAACTTTACTTCTTTATAATGACCATTATTATCATAATTATTTTACTATATATTATTAGGCCACAAACTTGGGTAGGTTTTATGTTTTCAAAAGTTATGCTGCTGCTTAATTATTTGTCAGATGTTTTGATGAACAGAGAATGAAACGTGTTTACAACATGACTAAGGAGACTCTTTTGAACCGCTCATCTCCACATGTGCGCGGTTTCACTTTCCTTTCTGTTACGCTGAAGCAGAGCGGAGCGCGTTAGCTTTTTGTTTACATCCTGAGCCAGTTGTGGCGGCTATTTCCGAACGTTTGGACAACTTTTTGGGGAATTATGCAGTTCGTTACCTTGACCTGGACATTTACAGCGAAGGATTATCTCCAAGATGTTTTCATATTCGACATAGTCTATAGCGCCTTTGCTGCAACTTTCTGACGAAAGATTGCATAACGGATGTTCCATCGACAATAACAACGCCATGGTCATCTTTTGGATCCTAAAGAGGTCCCACTCTGCTGACTTCAGTCGTTTTGGGTGGATACAACACTGGAGGAGAGCGTCCTCCTGCTCAACTACCGGTGAGTTACGCGCTGTTTATGTCGTGCAGCGCTCGTGCGTCAGCGTGAAAATTCCGCGGTAAACCGTGACTCTGAATTCTTATGGATAACCTACCGCGTCCTTTTATAATCGTGGTAATCATAACACCGGTTAATCCACACCGATCCGTCTATCAATCTCACGCTCCATCCGTCTTCACTCGTGAACAAGACCCGAGATACTTGAACTCCTCCACTTGAGGCAAGGACTCTCCACTGACCTGAAGAGGGGAAGCCACATGCTCATTTGTTGCATTTTCAGCCTGGTTCTCATCTCATTTTTGTTTGACACTTTTTTCAAGAAGCTTTCAGATTTGGGTAAAGCCAAACTGTTGAAAATGTGCTCGGTTCAGGTGGACGGTTAAGCGGTTAAAATTAAGCTAAAATACTCTCAAACTTTTTACTGAAAAACATAATTAAAACTAACCTTCCTTTGAAATCAGTTTGTTTTGTAATGTGCAATGTTTCCAAGTGTTTGGAAGCACTATTAGAGCGTTGCTTAATCAGCTGTTCCCTGCAACTCAATACCATTACGGACTATTCCGATCCTCCTGCGACCATCACTGTTCACATATTTCCGATGCATTTTTAGTAGCTTGTTGTATTTTATGATATGTACTTGAGTTTTCCATCTTAGACAAAATCAAGCATCTGGACTAAAACAACCCAGTACAGATGTCCACACTCATGATAGTACAGCATTCACTGACCTCATAGGGTATTTGTGGACATATAATAATCACCAGAGTACACCATCTATAAGGTTCTTTGGGGACAATTGCTTTTACTCCAAAAACGCAGCGGGGCAGTAAAGTACAGCAGACATGATTAGGATCAGTGCAGCGTCAGGGTCCCCGGCTTCCAGAGAGGAAAAAAAAGGGTGAAAAAATCCCCTCGAAGTGATGGTATGGAGCCAGGAGAGGCCACTGTGGTAACTTTGATAAATGTTTTCGCCATACCGTCCGCCATTAGTGTCAGGGCAAGTTACAGCCACAGGAGCAGACAAACAGGAAATAGAGAAAGCGCGCCTGTAAATAATTGATAAGGCTGACCCGGGCCGATTCATATTCTGCGGCAAAGGATCAAACGCAGCGACTTTGACATTGAGCCCCGGCGCAGGAGTCAAAGCTTTTACTCTTTCCCCCTGCAACATCGCCGCCACCATCACCGCTACCCCGACTGCTATGGCTATTATTAAAAATGCAGTGACTTTTTTCCCCTCTTCCAGTTTGGCGCTAATGCTAGCTGACACCCGGGAGCATTAACCAACTGGCTAATGGACTCTGGCAATTACCTATAGTAAGCCAGGAAGGCGAGGCGAGCGCGGAGGAAGCCATTTTGTTCCCGTCGGTTCGGTGAAGCTGTTGCGACGCTCTCAGGTGTAAAATACAACTCGTGTTCAGAGCGCGGGGCTTCTTTTAGATTCGATCAATATTTTAGTGGCAGCGGGCTTGTATCTCACACAACAGTGCCATTACCGACTTCTGACAAGAGACAGTGAATGATTAAAAAGCCTTTCCCAGTTTTTTTTTTTAGCTTTATTTATTTATTTATTTTTGTTATGTTTATTTGAATAGTGCATTAACGCCGGCGCTTTTGAAAGAGTAGAAGCGCGTTGGCTCACTCACAAATGTATAGATATAGTTTCTCCAATGGATTTTGATTGCGGTACCAAGTCTGTCAAAGGCACTTCTGCATCAGTGCGGTCGCCTGATATGTATACGCCAAATAGTGTTTTATTCAAGAGCGATGCCACTCTTCAAGCGAACGCAACGACTTTGTCACTTTAGAGAACTTAGTTTGTCATTATCCCAATTTCTTGTACAGGTTTTACAATATGTTTTGTAATCTAGAGATAAGTAATTTGACACTTTTTCAGAATTGCCATTGACTATTAAGTGTTTTTAAAGGGGGGTATTATGTAAAATCGACTTTTTCAAGCTTTATATCTTGTTATTATGTCCTTCCTTCATTAAACACATGCCTGGAGTGTTGCCTTGGCTCATTCACATATTTTTGAGTAATCAGTAAAAACTAGACGGCAGCCATTTTAGGTGTAGCTATGCCTCAGTCCTCCTAGGAACGCCCCCACCTCCTGGAGACGCCTCTGGACCTTTCATCATCAACCAAGCCACCAACCACTGCTCCTCAGCTCAGCAGAGCCCCCTCCCCGCACAGTGTTGTTGTTTAGATGCCACAGCAGTGTGCTGAAGGGGGCGTGTCGGAAAGCTTCTTAAAGAGACAGAGGCCTATTTCAAGACGTTCAGTACAGCCATTTTGAGAGAGCAATTTTATTCAAGGCAGTTATTTTAATTTACTGCAGAAGGTTACGTCATCATTGTAGTATGCTATAGACTGGTGCTATGTGATTGAAAAAAGCATAATACCCCCCTTTAAGGTGTTGGCTGAAATCAGTTTTGGATTTTTAAAGACAGCATTATACATATTGTAATTACACCTTCCTTCAACTACTGCAACCGGCTTACAATCCAGGTGGTGACTGTTTTTTTTTTGGTCAGGCAGTGTATAAAGCCCACACAGAACGGCACACTGAACATTGTGAACAACTTCCAATTGTTTTGAGGCTGGACACAAAACAAGTTTAAAAGACTTGCCATTATTATAAGCATTCAACCAGCATTTGCACTTGTTACACTCCAAATATTTACATTTTGCCTGAGGGGCATGCAAAAGCCTACTTTACATACAACTGCCTGTTCCACATTTACCAAAAGCATGACTCCCTCCATGCGTACAGTGCATTAACATATTAGCCCACTTTGTCCCTGACTAAAGCTTAGCCAGCCATTTCCAAAGCATTTGCATAGGAGCACGCTGGGTGTTGTTGGGGACTGATCTTTTTAATTTACTGGGGGAATAGAGACATGCTTTCTGTAATTAGTGCCATGAATTTCACCATCAGCGTTACACTTTTCCACGACCACAACAAATGTGCCTGACTCGCCCTGGGCCTGTCGAGTAATGAGTACATGGCGCGCGAGAACAAGAAGAGATGACTGCAGAACTAAAGGCCATCATATGCACACAGCGCCCAATGAACACTATAAACCATTTAGACTTGTTTATCTTGTAATACTGAACAAGAACTGGAGTCAAAATCGGTGGCAGCATCTTGCTGGCCATATAAGTAAGGCAAGGCAAGGCAAGGCAAGTTTATTTGTAGAGCACAATTCATACACAAGGCAATTCAAAGTGCTTCACAGTTGCAGAAAGTACCCTGTCTAAGCCCCAAAGGGATAAGGCTTTAGTTATCTATTGGGAAACTTTTTATATTAGTGATATAAATTTGAAACTTTTATCTTAGATTATGGGCATAAATATGAGAAAAACATGTATTGCAAGTTTTGAAATTTTTAAATTACAATTTCCCATAAAAATTAAATTGAATTTGAATATTTTCAAGACTAGGTATTTTTTGTTTCCAGGTAAAAGTTTACGTTAAAGAGACTATACGGAGTTTAAAATTTTTAAATTATGTACAGTATTTTCCTCCCCTACATGTTCCAGCCATGTCCTAATGTGTAGACTGAGCCCAGACCTGTTCACCACAACTGCCTCTAAAATCCTGCACTGTCACTCAAAAAGGTGTATATTCGGGTCCGAACTGCCGTCATACAATATATAGAAACTGAAGCTACGCGTAAGACCTCAGGTGGCAGTAGTGAGTATACAAATGACCAATTTGGCCCAAAACCTGAAAATTAAAAAAATGTAATAAAAAGTGTTTAACCAGTTTTAGCAGTGGATTGGTCTTGGATTTATTCGGTGTTAATGCTATTCATTTTTGACAATCATTATATGTTAAATACTCATTAAGTGGCCAACAATATAAAACATTAATTGTACCAAACTGCAAAAGCAGGATAACTGGCTTAGACTCTAGATACAAACAACAAACAACATCTTTGTTGGTAAGGCTGTCACTCCCCCAACCAACAGCCACAAATCACTGCTTCGCCTACAACGGTTTATCTCTGTCAATTACCGTAAGTAAATGACTTTGCAGGCCGGGAAGGCCAAACACATAATTCCGACGCACCTCACATCACATATAGTTCACTATTATCGATCCCACGCAGCTTCCAACATGCAGATTTGATGGCCCGTCGACCACAAAAAGCCGACGGGAGCGCTGATGTCGTGAAAGAAAGGATATGTAACCGAAACTCTCATCAAGGGACATTTTCGCATTCTTGATATCAGATTTTTATCCTACTACTTTATATAGATCCCTTTATATAGATCCCACTACATCTGCACCCCGACCCGGACCAGATTTCAGTCTCAAGGCTTGATTGCAACGCTATACCTTTCGTGGAAGAAAGAGAGGGGGAAAAACTACTCTTTAATAACATTCTCTGACCAAAGAGGTTTTTTTAATTGTATTCCTGTACATTAGCACTTACAGCTGCTGTGTAATTTCCCTTCACTTTCGGCGTAAGTGTAGCCTGTGTTCGCAATTTATCCCCTGTAGAGCTAAAAAGGCTCATTATAAACGCCTGCGTGAAAGGAAAAAAATATGAAACCTTCAAAGTCTAGAGTACAGTATGTGTCCCATGTTACGGGGAATAAAAGAGACAAATATTAAGTCTTTTGATAGCGTTATTACTTCTGACTCACGTAGTCATTACAAAGGTACATTAATGTATCTGAACTTTTCAAAAAGACAGGCAGTCTCACATTCGCACTGTGCCAATCATTGCTTTCAAAGTTTCCTGTTAAATCACCCGAAACGGAACTTGCTTTTTGTTATAATTCATTTCTCAATCAAAAGCAACATGACACCGATTCAAAACTTAAGTTATGGACGGGAAGAAATGGCAAATACAGTATACAGAAAACATTTGTCTGCACTCCCCCTTTCATTTTGACACTGATTTTTCACTTGATGTGTGTGTGCAGCATAATGTGTTGTGTGTCTTGCCTAAGTGACACAGTTACATATTTTTCTTAAGATCAAATTTGTTGATTTCACTCCCGCAGTTGTCCCCAATACATCTCAATTAGTGTTTTCCATTTTGGAGACCTTCCCCAATCTTTGTAACACATACTGTATTTCGATGTGTTGCTCCTTTTCAAGAGCATTTCTACATAATGCCAAATTGGATTACTCTCTTGGCAGAACAGGAGTCTCATTTATGTGTGCATCTCATGAGGAAACTAAATATTGTGTTGAAATCATCTTGGCCGAAATGTTCCCAGCGTTTATTCGCCAACTTCCCACAGTTCCTCAAAGCGTGTAGCTCTCTCACATTTTGTAAATTCAATATAGAAGGTTATGGGGGTAAAAAGTTAGAGATCACTCCACTGCATGATCCAACCTCCTCCTATATAAACCGGCCTACAGTTGAAAATGCTTTATGCACAGCAACGGCACGATGATGTAACCACAGAGCGTTCAGCGTACGGTCTATTGCGACCCCCGTTTCGTCTCCTGTCTGCTCGCACCTGATGGCTTGTCTGCAGGAGCGTCCCGCCCGGCTCTGACTGATTCCCCCGCTCTCTCTCCGAGCCGCCGGCGCTCCATGTGTGTCGGAGCCATTGATCGCTGCTGAATTGGATTGCAGCACAGCCTGATTACTGATGTCAGTGTGTGGCAAATCACGTGGGACCTCCAAAAGATCCTCGTGCCAAGGCTCAGAGCAGCGGAGAGAAGGGGAGATCGAGGAGAGGGAGAAAGAGAGGAAAGATTTCATTTATAAGGCTTATAGTTTCCCCGAGCGCGATGAAAGACAGCATGCCCACACGTACTGTACTGCCGATGACGCACAGACAATCCACGGACATAATCGCGTTCTATTCTGGTGAACTGCGCCTGATTAGCGTTCAACTGAGTGAGGGGGCACGTGACGGAGAGGACTCGAAAGACACAGAAGCATAAAGTGGATGTTGGCATTTTTTGTTTCACTGGAGAGAGTTGCGGAGACGGACTTATCTCGCGTATACAAATGGCCTATCTCACGGCCTGGAGACTAGTTAGAGACTAGTCATAAAGATGTCTCCTGGCAATAAGGCAAGTCTCCAGGTCGTCTCAGTGAAAACAAACAGGTTTGATTTCAGCGGAGTCCCCAGAATGTCTCTGAGACCTGTCGGATACCAAGGAGATCTCAAAGAGTCTTATGGAGTCTCTTTCAGATCTCCTTGGTATCCGACAGGTCTAAGAGACATTCTGGGACGTCACAGAATCGTCTCACAGGTTGAGGACAACAAATACTATTCGGACACAACTGCTTGAGACTGTGAGACCTCTCGAAGACCTTGCGGTGACCACATGGAGACTTTTTCAAATCTCCATGCAGATTCCGCTGAAATCTAACCTGTTTGTTTTCACCGAGACTACCTGGAGGCTTGCCTTATCCAAGGAAAGCAACTCGAGTCTCCAACTAGTCTCCAGGCCGGTGAGATAGACTTTTGAAAACGAAACTGTTGTTGCCGATTGTAGAAATCTCTCTTTGGCTGTTTCCCCCCCAAGTTAAATCAGAAAAAAATTGTTTGTATTTTATTTGCAATTTCTCCAAACGCTTGTTAGAAATTCAGTCAGCTGTGCCTGTGAAGAATAACGTGTATACTCTGATCAAACTGCCTCCACACTATAATAAATTTGTTTGGGGAAAATATCTTGTCTACCAGCGTAGCCGCAGTACACGGTGAAGGAGAGGGAGTGCAGTGAATTTGACAGAAATCTCACCTAATAATGTACTTGTATGAACTTGAAAGGAGGCGTCTTAATCGTATCCCCCCCCCCCCCCCCCCCCGCTGCTGTTTATACTTAATGTTTACTTTACTTGTTGAGTGATTGTTTGGAGACTCCGCGGTGACACTCATAAAACCAGTGCTTTGCCACAAGGTTACAGCGCTCTGACTTTGTTTGTGTGCCCCGCGTGTATCTCCATGAATTCATGTGCGAGTCTGAAAGTGAATCTCCGCGCTTCATTTGTTTACGCCGGGAATAGTGGCCATCATCTCTCCCACTAAGAGAACAATAGCCATTCCCCGCCCCCCACCCCCACCTTCCTTTGCTCGGGGGACAATGAAGTGCCTCCCCGCCTCGAGAGAGACAGGCCAATAAAAAACGTAATTGGATCTGTCAATCAAACGTTTGCGGCGGCACTGGAGTGGGCAGGCTGAGAGACGGGCGGGCGGCTGGACAACAGCGAGCACGATGTCGCCTTTTATGCGGTAAACTTGCATACGTTCGAGAGGAAACAGGTGGTTCCAAATCGATACAGATTGCGATTCAGTATTTGCTCCAATATAAAAGTGATCAGTTGATGTGTTTGGATGACAATAGTGAAAATAACATTTTAAATAAGAGCAACATAGCTTTCCAAACTCAACATGCATGGTATTTTCTTACCCCCCACCTTACCCAGCACATTTTCTCCAGTTCAGCCTTACCCAAATCTAAAAGCGTCTTGACTGGAGCTTAGAGCCTCGTTTGAAAGCTACAAAACTGATCTAAACTTTTTTTGTTTCATTTTTGTTACATTTTTGTGGGGTTTTTTTGCAAAATTTTTGACAGTTTATGTTGCTTTTTCACCCTTTTTTTGCGTTGCTTTTTTTTTTTTTTTTTTATATTTATTTACAAGATCAAATAACAAGACAAGCTTCAAAACCCCCCACCCAACCCCAGCCACTCAACCACAATCATCCACACATTCTTAGTGTTTTGATAGGAACACAAACTATAGACAAAAAGGAAGCACAAAGCAAAAGAAAATAATAACATAGAAAATGAAAAATTAAATAAAGTCACTAATACCAATCAAATATCCATAAACAAATTACAATAAAATTGGCAAAACATTTATGACATAACAAATGTCTGGTACACCTAATATTTATATTCTAACTCAAGTAAGCAGACATTCCATTTCTTTTCGTGCTCAGTTATTCTGTTGTTATTTGTTGCTATAATTGTTTCTAACAATTTGATGTTTTTTTGTCACTTTTGGTCTCATTTTTGTCATGTTTTCGTAGGTTTTTTTTGGCACGATTTGTACCATCTTGTCGTTGCTTTTGTGTTGCTTTGTCATCCGTTTTCAGTCGCGTTTTTGAAACTTTCAGTTTTGGGTAAAGCCAAACTACTGGAGATAATGTGTTCGGTTCAGGTGGGGGTTAAGAGGTTAACAATAATATGGAAACACGCCAGTCATAAAAGTGGGACCATTATTTCTTTATTCTCCATTCTTTTTTCTATTCATTTGACTCTAAGTTGTAAGGCTTCATTGATGCTCCAAATACTGTACTTCATTGCTAAATTCACCTACGCTGTGGTACATTTTTAGCATCAGTTCCCCTAATTTGGCCGCATTGCCATCCTCCCCGTGTTACAGCTACACTGTGCTGTTTTGTTATCTGTAATGAGGCGAGAAGGGCAGCTCTCTCCCTTTGTTTGCTCGTATTAGGGGGTCACTGATGTGGCATTGATGCTGTGAAAGGCTCCCAAGGTCATGCCGGAGGTTCAGGTGTGGACGTCCTCCCAGTGCATTGTGGGACATGTTGTTTCCTCATTACACAGGAAGGTCCTGTCATTAGTCAGAAAGGGCGAGCGAGGGCTTTGGTTGAATTCTTCACGGTACGACAAGCTCCAAACATCGAGTCACTTTGAATCATTAACTCTCTCCCCCACAAAGGCACATGCATTATGCTGAAGTGAAAAAGCGGCTACAGACTGAGTTATTCATTTGGCTTTTTTTTTTTAAGTTTAATGGATTAAGTGTGCATTGACATACTCTTAACGGAGATGCTAAGTGCTAATCCAAGTTCTCTCAGTCATAGCTCAGCTTTCAGGAGATGGCTTTCTCATGTCGTCTCTCACATTACTTTTACTTTTGTTAGCCAAGCCACTCCAAGCATGTATAAGCTTTGGTGACACTCTTTTCCAGTAATGTTATCTTGGCATTAAAGAAATACGTAGAGACAACATTAAAAAAATCACATCAGATACGAGGAAAAAAGTGGAGCGATTAATTGCAATTTAAGATAAAACGTTAAAGGGGGGTATTATGTAAAATCGACTTTTTCAAGCTTTATATCATGTTATTATGTCATTCCCTCATTAAACACATGCCTGGAGTGTTGCCTTGGCTCATTCACATATTTTTGAGTAATCAGTAAAAACTTAGACGGCAGCCATTTTAGGTGTAGCTATGCCTCAGTCCTCCTAGGAACGCCCCACCTCCTGGAGACGCCTCTGGACCTTTTGTACCAGCCAAGCCACCAACCACTGCTCCTCAGCTCAGCAGAGCCCCCTCCCCGCACAGTAGTGTTGTTTAGATGCCACAGCAGTGTGCTGAAGGGGGCGTGTCGGAAAGCTTCTTAAAGAGACAGAGGCCTATTTCAAGACGTTCAGTACAGCCATTTTGAGAGAGCAATTTTATTCAAGGCAGTTATTTTAATTTACTGCATATACAGACCAACAGAAGGTTACGTCATCATTGTAGTATGCTATAGACTGGTGCTATGTGATTGAAAAAAGCATAATACCCCCTCTTTAATCCATTGTGAAAAATGGCCAGAGCGCTAATGTTCACACAAGCAGCAGCAGCGGACAGTAAGAGAAATGTCTATTTAAGTGGCATGGACAAAATGTATCAAATACTGAAGCTGCACAATGATTAAATATTTGCTGTTATTCATTGCATACTTTTTTTCCCTCTCCAAAGACAAACAACCACCCACTACTTCATGCAACTCATACATTTTTCTAACTAACTGTATTCATCACATTAAAAAAAAAAAAAAAAAAAAAAAAAAACTATTGAACTATTGAAATGAGTAAACTGTATGTTTGTTTCCACAAGTCAACAAACAAATACACAGGATTTTGCACAGGATTTTTGTATTTGCTTTCAAATAATATTATTCTATGTATTACACATATCTGCAACAACTCAATTACAATTAATAATATTTGAATAAGTGCGATTTCAATTATATATAATTTATTTTCTATAACTGAACAGCCCCAAATGAAAATCAGCTCTTAGTAACCTTGGGAAACCTATATGTGTTTTGCTGATAAAAAACTGTAATAACTTCTGTACAATAATCTTTTGTCTTCGAAGTTTAGGGCGATTTTCATTCTGTCTAGTTGTGAACGTGTTGTTGCTACTCTCAGGGCTGTTTGTTATACAGTCCACTTTTATTCTCTGACCCAAATAGACTCCACACGCTGGTCTTGACCCAGCCTCGGAGTTGATAAAAAGGGCTTTCGGAGACAGCAGTGTACACAGTCAGCGCACGACTCCGGTGGGCAATAAATCACTGTATTTATCATGCGTTGTGGACAACTTTCTACTTCTTTTAAGAAGAATGTACTGTGCTTTGTATTAAGACCCAAAATACACTCTTGGACTTGTGCTCTTAAAAAATGCAGTAAAACAAAAGTGCCAGGGTTATTTAGGGGAACAAAAAAAGGATTTCTGTTGCAGTTTTCTGGGTGCTCCACTTAAATATTGAATTATAACTTAATATTCGTCTTCCATTGATCTAATATTTGTTATTGTCTTGCCGCAAAAAAAAAAAAAAAAGAGTGCAACAAACTCACTCAGCGAAATCCAGAGCAAACTGAGTGCGGATTTCTGTTTTGAAAGCATTTCCAGTAAATAATTCAGTTTAGAGGCGTTGTATTGTTTTTGCCTTGCTTCATCAGGTATTGGAGGTGCTGTATTTGTATATTATTGTATGGTATTGTATATATATAATGCCCTGGGAGGAAATTTGTCCGATGCGTTCTTCAACCAGTGCCTCAGGGGAACCTGTCAGGAGCTGTTGGCGCCTGGGGACCCATCTCCAGATCTCTTGCTAGGGTCTTGCAGGGGTACGGCTTGAGGATTAGCTGACACTTATGCTGCTGTTGGAAATGGCGATGGCGATGCAGTCTGTAGCTGAGATATAGTGA
Organism: Neogobius melanostomus; assembly: GCA_007210695.1. Lineage (NCBI taxonomy): Eukaryota > Metazoa > Chordata > Actinopteri > Gobiiformes > Gobiidae > Neogobius > Neogobius melanostomus. The sequence goes on from VHKM01000496.1 coordinate 698,264, forward strand.
GTAAACTGGTTGGAATAACGTAACAGGAGCAGAGAGGGTTGCTTTTTAGACCATTTCAAATGAGAACATCTTCATTGAGATCCTTTGGAAAAGATGTTGTATGTCTATTGGCTATCCTTTGTTGTTCAGATAGCCAAACCTTGCAAAAATTAAATGCTTTCTGGACTGGCGAATATCCGATTGGACTGTGTGTCTAAAGATTCAGGAATTGAACTCTCCATCTCCTGAAAAAAACAGAGCGAACAGACGCGAGACAAAGAGCCAACATGATCCATGGAAACCAAATGATCTGTTCACTAACACAATCATTTGTTAGGACATTTGTTTTCACTCATTTGAAGCTATTGCCTTCTATGATATATCAATATATTTGCCCGTACAGTCATCGCCACGGCTTCTGAAGTAGGTAATTACATTGTGGGATCCCAAATTGAAGATTAAACCAAATGAGAGGAAACGGCGTCTTCTCCATTTCAGCATTTCAATCGCCCTGCCAAAATTGCGCTGCTTCAGCTCTAAAACCTTTTCCTTGCAACCATGAACGCCCAGGCCATAAAACAACATGGCCTGCTTGTAAAAAAAGAAACGAGTGGGGTCATTGCTCGCTGATGGAGGAGGAAAAGGGTATAGATTTATGGACTGCCAGGTTTAGGATGCAAACCAAAACATCTGCTGCCGTAGCGCTCGCAAAGGGCTTGCAGAATAGGCCTCCGCTGTGTTGTTTTCGCAGTGACAACATGCAGGGGGAGATTACTCATCATTACAAACTGCGCTGGCAGCCTGGTCGCGTCACATTACAGGGGTATAATGAAGCGTAGCATGCTAGCCTCCTCAGGTTGGGTCGGCTAGTTAGCAGGAGTCGGGGACAGCCATGCGAGGCACCATTCGGCATTTTACTCTGAATGAGTAATTGGTTATAATGTCGGCGAGACGTAAGTGACATGTTTTATTGTAAAGAATTGTATTGACCTAAATGTTGTAGATCGTAACACAGTGCATCTGTTACATTCAGAGAGTGACTGTATATTCAAACAACAACAAGTCTCTTTGAATTGTACAATTTGTTGCACCATTTTGCTTTATTTTATTGGATAACTATTATACTGCGCGTACACGTTTAAAACCCCCAAAATGTCTCGAAACCCAGCCAGACACAGTGAGATCTTTCAAACTCTACATAGACTGGTCTCACCTAGCCTAGGAATCAAAACATGGACCTTCTAGATATATATATATATATGTAGTTCAAGCCACTGATGCTTGATACCTGATATGAATCAGGATGGTGACAACTGAGTGATGTGGATTCATGTGTTTATTGAACAGATTAAAGCAGAACTAAGTAACTTGTTTGCCTTAATAAAATCCTTTTGTAGTCCCTCTGGGGGTAACAAAGTGTTAATGGTATGATTGGGGGTCTTTCATCTCCCCCTGGTGTGTCTGGCCAGAAAACCAAATTGCATCTTCGCGCCACCGGTCGGAGCACCAATACACACTAATAGAATCACGAAGAAGCTAACAGGCTAACGGGCAAAGCTAACTGTGGGCTAGCGCCACTTAAACAGTTTTACAGCCAAATTTGAGTGAAAAAAAGTATCTCCATTGTGCAATTGGATGTACAATATCTCTCTCTCCCTTTGTCTTTTCTGTCAGTGTAGTATTTACTCTCATGGACAATTAATGAGTACAAAATGCAACATGCTACCACACCTGCAGTGGCGTGTATAGCCTCTAGGAGCATAAGTTGCTTAGTTCTGCTTTAAGTGTTGCGCTTAGGAGCAGACTTGGGTAGATGCCATGAAAGATAGACTATGGTGAAGAGGAGAAGATGAAGCGGGCGAGGAAAGCTGCTGGGATTTGTAGAACGAGCTTCTTCAGCACGATTCGTACAAACACCTTGTCCTAATGTTACTTTTGTGTCTCATTTCTGCAGGATCAGGGCAAAGTGAGCGTCACCTTCAACATCGGCACAGTGGACATCACCGTGACGGAGAGCACAGCGGTGAACGACGGGAAATACCACTTGGTGCGATTCACGAGGAACGGAGGCAACGCGACTTTACAGGTGGACAACTGGCCCATCAACGAGCACTTCCCCTCGGGTAACGACTCTATATCCTGTCGCTTTTCTTATTACTTTCATAATAGCAAAGAATTGATGGTTAAAGAGAAAAAAAGAAAAACTGGACACCACCTATTTCTCCAAGGGCAGAGGCCTACAATTGCCACTTAATTCGTTTGAGGAATTGCCAAAATGGACATCATAGGTCGGTAAAGCCATCAAACTACAGTACATTTTCCCCATTTGTACGTCTTGTAAGCACATGGCAGTTGAACTGTAACTGCTGACCTTCTTTTTGGAGCAATAAACCAGTACAGGAATGATCCAGGACCTCACCAAAATGAAAGCACTAACACAAAGGTTTCCTGGTTGGTTCTTGTCCCGTTAATACTGTTTTTGACTCCATAGCTAAGACACATCTCTTGAGCATCTTATACAACATGTTTAGTCTTTTGATCTGCAAACGATTGTGTTGAAAAGGCACATCGGATCTGCACGTTTCAGGAAAAGGGATTGATAAGAGGTATTTGGTCAGGCCTCGAGCAAAGAAGCAAAGAGCGGACGAGCAGAGGGGGGCTGCTGCTGGTCAGATAAAGCCGGTATCGCTCATCCGCAGGTCAGCAACAGCGGCGCCACAACTGAATACTAATGTCAAACAGGGCTCCCTGCCGACAACATTTTGGGGGCATTTGGAGCTAAAATGTGTAATATCAAGGTCAAAATTGGGGCTGATGCTGAAGGAAAAAAAAAAAAAAAAAGAAGTTTGGCAAGTTACTCAGCACTAGAGAGTTTCCGTTTGATTCCCTATCTGACCCTCTGCATACTTTTGTGTCCTTGGGCAAGAATGTTCACACGTATTCTATCCTACACACAGAACCATCAATAATGTAATGCAAGTTAGAGTTTAGATTCTTGCTCCGGGGGCCAAGTGCAACCCGATCCCGGCCTGACCCGACGACAGTCTCGGGCCTGGAGGTATTTTAGATTCATTTTTATTAATGGAGAGCCCCTTGATGTGTTCTGTGGTGCGTTTTCGAGCGGTTACAGATTCTTCGTTTATCAAAGTTGAAACGCTAATGAGCGCAAGCGTGGGAAAAGGTCATGTTTCTTGCGCACTAAAAACAATAAGTGGTGTACTGATGGTTTCGTGTGATGTAGATTGCCCTGATCTTATAGTAAAAGTTCTTATACTATTCTATATCATGAATTATTCTGGCTTTTACATCTATGTTACACCCATTGCCTTGATATTTTTTGCCGCACAACTTAAAATAACGTGTGTGTCTAGATAACATCCTTCTTTTTGATGATAGTATATAATGTAGTTATACTAAAGGCCAGCAGGGGTGCACTTTAGCTGGGCAAAACTAACCAAAAGAGATAGGTACCAGCAAACAGTAAAATTTGACAGAGTTTGAGGACAGAACAAGTTTGGAGAAGATTTCTGAGCTTAACCTCTTTACCCCCACCTCAACCCATTAGCACGTTTTCTCCAGTTTTTCCCAAATCTAAAAGCTTCTGTAAAAAAAAAGTGTCAAAAAAGCAACAAAAATAAGACGAAAAGTTACGAAAATGCAACAAAAAAAGTCACAGAAAAATGGTGAAAAAGGGACAAAAATGTGTGAAGAAAATGCAACAAGAAAGCGAAGAAACAAAAGTGACAACGCGCCAACAGTGCGAGGAACAAGATCAATTTAGATGAGTTTTTGCAGGTCTTAGCTTTCAAATGAGGGGTTACACTGGCCTGTAGGCTGTAACCTTTTAGATTCGGGCAAGAGAAAACATGAGAGAGAAAATGCACATGGTGAATGAAGGCGGGGGTTAAGAGGTTAAATACACAGCACATGATGGGAATTTCCCTGTAACGTACATCGGAGTGTGGGCTGGCCTTTTGAGTGTGGAAGAGAAAGACAATATTAGTGAAATTACTACTATCACTGGTGAAGCAAACACTACATCTATACATCAAAAGTCCACAACCAGATACATGGCCTGTTTGAGTTGGCAACATGGCGCAAACTAAGCGGATCTCGAGGTTAGAAATGGCAGTGCCACAATATAATCCTCATTAGATAATAGCAGGTTATATCGGTCTCCGTCCGCGGCGCAGCAGGGACACAACGCTGCTGTTTTTTTACGCTGCAGAGCTACAGCGCAGGTGACGCTAATCCAATGTGTCTCCCACTTTCTTTGCCGTTAGCCTTCTTTAGATGTTCTTTGAGCCGATGAAGTCGGATGGGTTTCATAACTGCTTCGTAGCCACGTTAAATAAAAACACTGGGAACTCTTGAAATGTTGGCAACACATTATTTTTTCTCTATTCTTTACTTATTTGTTTTTAATAGAGCTGCACCGATCCAGCTTTTTTTGTTACCGATACCGATACTGGGGTTTGTGTATCTGCCGATATCCGATATTTACTGATACCAAGATAATTTCTGCGGAGGTTAAAACTAACTCAGCGATTGAATTCTCCAGGTTCTGAGCTGCAAAATGACATAAAGCATGAGCATACTCACTTAGATTTAGGTGGTAAAAGTTATGTTTTTAAGGCATTGAGAGCCACAACTGGTATCGGTTCAGTATCAGATATATCGATGTCCGATATAGTTTTTTTTTCCAGTATCAGCTCCGATATCCATATCGGATCGGTGCATCCCTAGTTTACTATAGGCGAATAAATGTTTACCTTTAGCTGGATCTGGTCAACAAATCAAGAGTTGAAGCCTTAATATCTCACAAAAAATATGCTTCAGAACCTTTTTTATTGGATGAATGGAACGAGCCAGTTTACCCAAGCCACCATAACACATTTCCTGCCCGTTTGTCCTGGACTTTCTTCATGAATCTATTCCCATTATATTACATAAAGCTTGCTCTCGCTTTTTTAATCACTAGCAATTTCACACGGCAATTTAACCCTCGCCACCTCCATAATTATCCTAAAGTGCTCTGAGCATCGGTATTCACAGCTTGTTTTCGTCTTCTATCAATACAGACGCCAATATCCCTGATGCCAGCAGCCTCCTTTCTCAGAAATTATTGCTTAATATCTTTTGGCTTCGTTTCTGTGATACATCAACGCACAGAGGAAGAAACCCCTATTTTACCTAGATGGATCATCGTTGAATGAAATAATAGAAGACTTTGTAATAGTTGAAATAGTTGCAGGAACTATTTGTCCAATTCTTAAAAAAAAAAAGGGATCATTATTGTATCTTTTCTGCTTTTTCCTCCCGTTCACATTCTTTGAACATCTTCCCTCGTCTTTAACCGTTCTGCGCAGTCGTTGCCCGTGCGGTTTGCTCCCTCTTCCCTGTCATTGTGTCAGAATGAAGTCAAGGCCGAGTTGGGAGTGAAAACCTCGTAATTTCTTTTTCTTTCGTCGATGCGCGGGTAATTTGCAGGACACTCAGTGATAGTAATTCAGCCGTGATTGATTTTTGTGCTCGTCCCTCCTTCCCCTCTAAACGTGTTGTCAAGTCATGAGTAATTGTATGTTAGGGGCGCAGACGCATCGATTGCTCGCACGCACTCTTAGCCGCATGTTAACTTGAAGGGAGAAGATTCGTATCGATAAATAGTTAGCTGGTGTGGCCGTGCCCCGTGTAGCCGCTACGGGGCAACACAAAGGTTTAGGGAAGAGCTAAAGTTGGGGACAGCAATTGGTTTGGGGGCGTGTACGATTGAACGCCTCGTCAGGAGCTTTGCAAAGTCGTATTACAGAGTGCATCCATTCCAATTGTATAGAAAACAATGCGTGGTAAGCATACATAGATTTGTCAGAGGGACTGATATGGCCTGAGAAGAGACAAATGAGTGCTAAATATATGTGTTGCTATACAATCATGGTCTCTATTGAATTCAAAACTAGGGCCGCACAATATGAGAATATTGAACTACGATATTAACCATTTCAACACACACTGCGTTCCATTAAATTTAAATCAAAATTGGAAAATACTAAATCAGGACCAAAAACAGCTAAAAGGATCTAAATTGACCATGTGTTTTGTTTTAGTCCGTGTATAAGTAAGAGATGTGTGGATCTCAGTAGGATGGGAAGACCTTAGTGTGCATTATGGCTTCTTGCTATATACAGTAAATCAGGGATCTCCATCTCCAGTGTTTTTTTAGATGTATTATCTTTTTTTTTATTATGCTTTTTCAATCACATAGACCAGTCTATAGATACTACAATGATACGTAACTTCTGTTGGTCTGTATATGCAGTAAATTAAATAACTGCCTGATAAATTGCTCTTCAAATGGTGTATGAACGTCTGAATAGGCCTTGTCTCTTTAAGAGCTTTCCGACACGTCCACACTGCTGTGGCATTTAACAACAATGTACTTGCTGAGCTAGGAGCATGGTTGGTGGCTTGCTGTGACAAAGTCCAGAGCGCTATGGGGTTCTAGGAGGACTGAATAGTACACCTATGGTGTCTGTTATATACCAATTGTGAATGAGGGAAGTCAGCATGTGTAATAAAATAATAACATATTAAATGAAAAGTATTTTACATAATATTGACAGAACAGAAACAAGTTGCTTTAATTCTGATATGTTGATTTGATGTAACCGGATCCAGTGGGGCAGGAGCCAGTTTTCCTATTAACTGCATTACACTTTCACAAGTCGTAGATAAAAAGAAAATGTATGAATTACAAAAATATCATTCATATCAGTCACTGGGTCCATGATTCTCTGTACAAGACCAAAAATGTCCTCAAAAACAAAATAATTTTACCTCTATATAAATTATAGGCCTTTAGAATGCTGTGATGTCACCTGAAACCCAGCAATATATTGGCTACTGACTCTCCAGCATGAACTCCTCCTAAGTCGCATAGTTACTAGGGCTGGGACAATATATTGTTTTGCTGTATATCGCAATATGTCTTTGTCGCAAGTATAATATTTTTTAAATGGAATATTTTTCAGGAACAGTTACACAGCACTTAATGATAAAAAACTAAATTTTGCTGTGGTAATACACTTTTCCGTCTTAACATAGAAAATGCTAAGTGGCATTCGCTTTATGAATTTTGAACGCATCAGAAGAAAACTTACTGTATAGCAATACATATCGTATCACCCCCCAAGTCAGTGGTTTCCAACCTGGGGGCGGGCGCCTGGGATTACAGTGGAGGGGTAGAACTTTGTCTGGTCAGAGGGTCAGGTCATAAGTGATATTGAATAAGCAAAGTAATGGTTAAAAATCATCCAATATGACAGACAAAGGATTACAAGTGCATGAAACACTCCATTCCCTTTTATTTGTTGTCATAAACGCGTACTGGCAATCATTTATATGTTTAAGTACATTTGTGGGGCCACAGTTTTGAACTACAGCATGCGTAGGGGTTGGGGTTGGGAACCACTGCCCTAAGTATCGTGATACATATTGTATTGCAACTAAAGCGGATCGTCCCAGCCCTAATAGTTACACAGGTGTCTTCGAAGCATAAGCAGCTCGTAGACCCTGGCAGTAGATATTGCGTCATCTACATTTTCCCGTTTTATTGTGATACATGCAGACACATACAACATCTGTGTGAACTCTCCACCCTTTCAAGTTTACAGCACCGCCTTCAACTGCACTCTCACATTCAGAACAGTAATGCCACATCATTAAACAAATTCAGGTCTGGAAAGTGTTACTGCGTCAAACAACCCACGTCATCTCCTTCTGTATTTTTAGATAGGTACCCGGTTCACACAAGCTTTTGAAAAAAAGAAAGAAAACTATACTGCATAGAGTTCTCAACATACAACGCGTCATTGAATGGAAGTCTAATGAACTGAGATTAGCAGCCTTTTTTATTATAGCTCCTCTCGGTCAGAAATAACATGATGTGGGGAGCGGCCTTTGAACCTAAGAGCAGATGATGAAATTATTGCAATCACCGCGATGATGATCTCTTCCACTCGAGCTGGCCGTTCATTAAGTCTTTGAGGTTGCTTTTCCTTCAGATGAGCCGGCGACGTTTGCGCGGTTTTTGCATGTTCAAACCACATGTGAATTACAAGCTCTCCGCGCGCTTCTCAGGATAAAGATGGCACTGAAATCGGATTAGCCGTGCCAGTTGTAAAATTAATTACTGGCATATGGCAATTTTGTGCGAGATTAGGCAAGAAAGTGAATTGCGGTGATTAAAAGCAAAACATAAAAAAAAAAATCGCAGTGTTTTTTTTCAGCTACCTATTTGAAATAAGCTCTTCCGCAATTAAAGTTGCTTATAATTGAATGATAAAATATCCCATAATTGAAGACGGAGTTCAGACCTCATAACAGGTTAAGGCAAGTTGCATCAACATTTCACATTATTTCTCAGTGGAAATTCCAGTGCAAGTTTGCTCCTGCAGGTCTTGAACTTTGCAGAAATCGGGGAGCGAAAGATCAGCCGTAGAAGCAGTGGTAGTGGTATCTTTTAATTGTAATTATATATATATAAAAAAATAATAATTCCTCTAATGCCTTACAACAAACTGAAAAAGCGCAAAAACCTATGTAAACAATCTAATATGCTACTTGACATATTCCTGCACATTCATATATTTATTTTATCCAGTTATTCCAATTTAAACCTGTTGAAAGTGATAATTATCTGACCTTTATCTGGCACCTGTGTCACCTGTGGAAAATAGGAAAACTTAAAGTGCATATGACAGGTTTAAATGCTTTTGAAAATATGACTTATTTAGAAGGATAACATCAAGTTCATCGGTTGCATAATTACCATTTTATTTTAGTGAAGAAAAGTTATTTTTATTTCAATTTTTAAGCTGCTGACAGGAAGTGACATAGATAGAGGTAAAGTTCCCGAGCAGTTTGACTCATTTCCCATTGACTTAACATGGTCGGCACGGCAACAGTTTAAAATCTTTTGACTTCATCTATGTCACTTCCTGTCGGTGTCCAATAAGGAAGTGAAACTATAAACATCACAAAAATGGCCAAATGTAATTGTGTTACAGATGTTTTAGAAAAATGTGTGTCTAATGTGTCATATGCACTTTAAAGGGCCAGTGTCGGAGCCAAAAGGGTGTTGTTGTTTTTTAGTGCAACAATTCATAGGGGGGTAAGTTATAAATGACTCTGCAGCATACATATCCTTACATCAGGAAAATGGTAGTAAAACAAATACTATGTGTGATATAGGAACACTTCTCATGTTCACATATCAACTTATTCATATACTGTAGAAGGCAGATGTGCAACTTTATGCAATGTTAGTGAACACTGAACTGCCATTCATCGGGTTTCCATCAGCAGAACAAAGCACTGACCACCTTGGAAGTCCTCCTCCTATTTGAACTATTATTCTCCTTTATTTATAGTTTGTCTTGGTGTTTCTGTCCTTGTGTAACATGTCTTTGAGTGTGGAAAAACAAGTTATTGTTAGTGATCGAATGCCTACCGGCCGACGTTCTCCTTTGTCCAGCTGACCGCCGGAAACTCAGAGGGACAAATCAAACACTCACACATGGTGTAAGCAAACCTCTATACTGCAATCACACTCTTCAGTGGTCTAATAGCCACTTGTTTCCCCACATAGAAGAACACTTGCAGGCACGGAGTTGTTCTGCCTATTCTGTATCTCGCATTGTCTCATTATCTCCTCCCCCAAACAGCGCCCCGTCAGATCTCCAGATCTCCTTTCGTCCCCCCCCCTCCCCTCCCCGCTCGGCCTTTTATCTGCGTTCTTCATCCGGTTTCCAGTCTGTGCATCGCGGCTACAATCTCGCGCTGCTCGGTGACAGCCCACACTCGCTACTGCAGGGGCCAGGCTTTTGTTTGGGCGCGAGAGAGAGCGCTCCCAATTTCCTTATATAACACTCTCAATCCCGCCATTATTTGCCCGTGGATTACAAGCTTCTTCCCTTTATGTGAATTTGGATCTGCGAGGGAGCGGAGATGGCAGAGATGCAGGAATTGTGCATCCGGATTTGCGACAATTGGCGTCGATTGAGGCGTTATCTTCAAGGGCTTGTAAACAAAACAATCTGTCGTCGCTCGCTGAAGATGACCGATACAATAGCACAAGGAACAATGGTTGCACATATACAACTGCTGTAGAACATGACACAACTGAAGTGACGACTTGGAGGTTTCATAACAAGAACGTTACTCGCGGTTCGTCTTAATGAGGGAAAAGACAAATAACAGACTGGTAATTTTTTGTACAATGTTTTGCTCTAAGGATTTGAAATAGTTTTGAATATATTTTGTCCTGCCAAAAAGATTCAGCATGTCCAGTAATTACAAAATGAAGTAGATTGAAAGTGGATCTCTGACAAGGCCCCGGTCCTACATTAAAACGGTAAAGATTCAGTTGCCATGAAGTTTATCATGTACACAGTAAATGATCAAACCTAAAGATTTGTGTTCAATGAATGTTCTTGAATCGTCTTCTGTACTCTGTAGTTGAGGTGTCGAACGCTTCGCCTCTCATCCAAAAGGCTTCGTCAGCGCGCTAAAGTTCAGTTCAGCCCGCAGACTAGATAAAGACCATGGGGAGGAGTTCACCTTGGCTAAGTCCCTCCCCTCTATTTACAGCTACTCTCGCCTGTAGGTAAACATATTTGTAGTTTAAGAGTCTCCTAGTATTCTCCTGTTCAAGAACCTTCATTGAAGACGGACAAACTCCTCTAAAGATATTATTTCTATTATTGTTCAGATGTGAAGAGCATAAAGCGCTTGATTGAACCACACTGACGACTTTCCCTGAAACTATAACGAATGGAAATTAATGAATAACGCCCTGTTAGCTTTGTCACGCCTTGCTTCAAATCACACCACAACATTATTATTCTCTCCAAGAGCCAGTATAATAATCTGCCATTTTAAAACTATCTGCCACTCTTTTGCTTGGAAAAGAAACCCAATAACGCACGAAAAAAAAAAAAAAAAAAAAGAAAACTAGTGGGCAAAGAAGAAGAAAAAAAAAAAATCCTTGGTAGCCTGATAAATCCTCTCTCGTCCGGGGGCCAAACACGATTAGCCCAATCTTTGACACAATCTCTGTCGCCCTCAGAAGTAAAGCTGCGCCCGAGCCGCCAGTCCCATCCATCCTTTCAGCAGCAGAAATTTCACAGCGCACCGATAAATGATGGATTTACTCTGTAGTTTTTTTTTCTAGAAATGGGAAAGCAGTGTAAAGGACTGGAGAGACAAGAAAACAATTATGTATCGGCCCGGCGATGGAACTGGATGTAATGGATGCAACCATGTAAGCAAAACTAACTTTCCAACCAACAAACTAATCGACAAATGTACCTGACTTGTTCACTTACTTACTAACTTACACTGCAGTAGTAGAAGTAAAAAAAATCTGCCAGAGAAAGAAGGATTTTTGCACTTAAATGAACATATTTTTCCCTTTTTTGTATTTTTTTCCCCCACAATTGCTCTTTTTGTTGCCAGTGACCTGTCCTTCATGGCCCAGTGGCAAGAACTCCTCCATTTATGAACTGGACAAAGGAGAAGGACAAGGCAGCGCTGACAGATACAAGATCAGAGCAGAAAAAGAGGGGGGAAAAACGACTGAACAGTAGATAAACGGGGCCTAGATTGTGCCCGTGTAGTTCCAGTCTCCTAATGCTGAAAGCCAGAGGAGTCGGGCTTGTGCGTGATGCCTTTGAGTGAGACAAAATGACAGTGAGCAGATGGAGTGGAAGAGAGGAGAAAGTGAAGGCTAAAAGATGGATGGAGAGCAGTATAGCAAACGTCCAGGGGGCGGAGAGATGAAAGTCATGTGTAGATAGGAAAAGGAGGAGGTAGGCGGTATCGTGTCCAGCAGCAGTGGCAGATAGTGTTGTCAAGCTGTGCAGCATTGCATTCTGGGATTTGATGGCTGGGAGCGTCAAACCACATTGTGTGATGTAGGAAAAAATCTTACAATTTTCTTAACCACTTTTTTTGAAAATATGCTTTTGAAAATATTTTGGTTACACTTTAGAATACGGCCCGGTAACTCCTAGGTAGTTACTGTAGTACATCCGTGGTACTTACAGAGATAATTACCAAGTACTTACAGTGGTACGTTTAGGTAAGTACCTAGGAGTTACGAGGTCGGCCCATTAGTCCGACGTCTCATTATTCTGAAATCACCCATTGAGTAGGGGTGCCATTAGGGTTAGGGTTAGGGTTATATTTTTGTAATAAAGAGACGTCGGACTAATGGGTTGTCGGACCAATGACATGGCACCGGAGTTACCAGGCCATACCACTGCAAGTACCTGGTAATTACCTCTGTAAGTACCAAGGATGTACCATAGTAACTACCTAGGAGTTACTGGGCCGTATTCTAAAGTGTTACCTGCAACTTTTTATGAGGAAAAAAAAGTTGATATCTGTACGTATTTGACCTTGTAGTGATCGAGTTGTTGTATGAGTGATCAGCGTTGCGCCTTTACTTTCCATCACAGTGGTTTTTTAGGACGCTCCAGGATCAATACTTTGGAAGGTTTTCTCTGCTCTCCCCAGAAAACCTAAAAACACAATTGATTTTTTTTCCACATGAAAAGTTGCATAATGCAGCTTTAATGAAGAAATGTTGCGCAGAAAAGATATTTGTGTTAGAATTTTTAAGCTACTGACGGGAAGTGACATAGGTAAAGTTTCATAGCAGTTTGACTCACTCACTTCTCATTGACATCGTTGGCACCCAGTTTGAAATGGTTTCTATCATGTCACTTCCTGTCAGTGTCCAATAAGGAAGTTGACATAAGAACAATATAATGAATACATATGAAATGACATGGAAATGGAAAATGGGATGGATGGAAAAAATATTTTGCCCCACTAGTCTTCTTTAAAACAATAATAAAAAAAGGAGAGCTTCTGAATCGTATATTAATCTGTTATTTCAATGTGACACATACAACATGAACTATGTCAGAAGCAGTGAGGATATGTGCTATTTTTGTATATGAGGTGTTGCTGTCATCGACTTCATAAGAGGGTTTGAATTTCTGCACACATATTCCCTTCCAAAAAAGGAGGCGATCTGGAAAAAGAAAGCTCTGGTGCACTTGACAACAGAGAAATTTTCCAAAGTTGAAGTCAAAAAAAGTGTCTGTGGAAAGTGGTGGGTGTGCTGGTTTCCCGTCCGGCGGCGGTGGCAGCTAAAGCCGGTGTCATCAAGCTGCGGAGCAAAGATTCTGGGATTTCTGGACAGGGCGCGCTGTACATCAAAATCATCAGCCCCTCGTGGTGTCGGCGCCAGAAGCCTTCACCGTTTAGGCGGCAATTTTACACCGTTTTTTTTGTTTTTTTACCCGGCACTAGGCCCAGGCAGAGATGGAACCCCAGCGAGTGGAGTCTGGCAAACGATGGCAAAAAAAAACCCCAAAGCGATGCAACAAACCACTGTCAGCCTGCCAGAGTCTGGGTCGACTGAATGGATGCCACTAAAGGGGCGACTGATAGACGTTGTTTTGGCTGGGGCAGAGAGGAAGAAGAGTCGGCTGGGAGCATAGAGGCTTCTGAGCGTACATGATTGTGTGAATTCGCAAAATGAGTCGGTTAATTTAGACTCCGGCACCAGACAGGACCACAATTCAGGCAGGGCCACTTTGTCAAACATAATTTAATTAGCGGATATAAAGGAAAAGAGCGGAGGTAGCTGCAATATATTGGAAATGAAGAGTTTGGAGGAAATATTTAGCTTGTTCCTATTTTTGTTGCATAGTATTAACTGGATATGGCTTTTACTCCCACAGTAGAAAATAGAAAAGTAACTTTCCACCTGACCTGGTTGTTTCTGTACAAACAGGAAGCAGCCGCCTCTTGTGATACTGAAATGTACAAAGATGTCCGTTTGCTGCTTTTTATTGCCAAGGTCATCCGTTCTGAAGTCACCGTTAGAAATTGAAGATCAAATTGACAAACTGGAGAGATTTTCTCATTAGTTGGACAATTAGCTTGTGGTGTATTCATTACAGGGCGACTGTCAGCTCATTAATCACCCCAGAACAATGGAGGAGCCGTACCTGCGACTACTCCATTAGCGTCGCAGCACAGGCTTCCTATTCCTCTCTGTTACAAACCAATCCATTAGAAGCCGAGTCCAAAAAGGTGGAGACAGTTTACCAAGCAGATAGGGATTCTATAAATTTGGACGACCACCGTTCCGTTCATTCACTCACACAGTACATTTTGCACGAGGCGAGGCGGAGGCCCAAGGGCACAAGAACAGTCCGCACCAGTGGCAGCGGGATTCAAACCGCCAACCTTCTGTCGCCCCAACTAATTGAATAGACAGTGTCTAGACATTCTGAGTGTGGCTGCCAAATTGCACCTATAGCCTCCACCACCTTTCACACAATAATGGCTAATAATGGTATTGCGCTTTACAAGCCTGAGTGGCCAAGCGTCTCAAAGCGCTACACTGTAGTCATTGTTTATTCCATACTAATGGTAAGCTATTATTGTAGCCACAGCTTCCCTGGGGTTCACCGATGGATGCAAGGCTGCCAATCTGCGCCATCGGTCCCTCCGACTACCACCAACCACTCATCGCACACTACAGTCATATTCAGGCAAGGAAGGTTAGTTAAAGCTGGCGTACCTGACTTTTTGTTTGCAAGTAAGTTGTAACCACAGCACAAAACTGACCACGTTGTAAATGTATTGTCATCATCTAAATGTTTATTGAGCGATGGTAGATAGAAGTAGAATATAAATTAGTGCAATTTATTTTGGGAGTGGTCCCCCTGCTTCACCTTTCCATTGATCACAGCTGTACACGAGCGTGAAATGTGCATATTCATTCATTTTATTTCATTTATTTCAGGCAGACAATGGTAACAAAAGGAAAAATATACAGTATATAAATAAAATGATCCATTTCTACCTGAAGGGAGTGGGAAGAAGATTAATAATTAATTTGCTTGAACAATTCAGATGTGCAGGAGGGATTGTAACAAGTATAGCTTTCAAGGTTCATCTGGTCAGACACTAGCATTAGAGATATTGAAATCTTTACCTTCACATGTTGCAGTCGCCATCTGCAGTCCGTCAACAGAAGTACTACTACTACTACATACTTCTGATGGCGGCCTGCAGATGAAACATGTAAGGGTAAAGATTTCAACTTCTCTAATTGTAGTGTTTGACCAGATGAACTCTGAACGTTACTAAGCTTAGAGATTGTAACAGCTAGAAATTAGCTTGGGCCAAACTTCAGTTGACATGACAAATCAGGTACCCCATTTTTAAGTGTCTTGCCCAAGGATACAATGACATGCAGCACCTGTAGGATTGAAACCGCCAACCTTCCGGTCATGAGACGACTCGCTCTACCACGTGACCACTCACACAACATAGGGGGTTCAAACCACTTTAGTCCTGAGCCAGTGCCGCCCCTTTAAAATGGCCCTCACTGTGTCGGTGGCTTTCTCACTTGTAAACAAATATGAAGGAGGCAGTCTATCGAAGAGAAGGCGCGGGCGAAACTCCTTGCTCCCCGCTCAGCCCTTCGCTCGTCCCTGTAGTTGCACATGCAATCATCACAGCTCCCTATGCGGCCCCCTTGTCCAGAGGAGAGTGTTATTTGGCCGGTCTCTGAAACCCAGCTCCACATCAAAGCGGCGGCAAAGGGAGAGCTGCTCACTGCTGATTAACCTGCTGGCTCACCACAGACGCGCTCCTTTAGCCCCGCCGGCTCCCTCAGAGCCCGATCCGCACTCCGCTCCCCGCTGGCTCTGAACCGAGCGCTGGCCTTTTCTGTTTGCGAGCGCGGAGAACAGAAGAATGGGGGAGGCGTTCTGGCCCAGAGAATTACGTCATGCCAAAAGGTGTGCAAAGCAGGGGCTAAGGGATTTTGACACGGAGGAATGATGCAGAGAGGAGCCGCTTTGTTTAGAGATCCTTTGTTACGCTTCATCAGGCTCTTTTCGTTCACCCTCGCATTATTTCTTTTATATACAGCATACTATTATGACTTCATGTACGGAAAACATGTACAACTCACATTTCTGAGCGTTTAAAACACCTAGATCAATTCCCTGCCATCTTTGAAGTTGAGGCAATTGGAGTGCTGGATCGATCAGAAGGAGTCCATTGAAGCTGTCACGTTTTATAAACATAGAGAAGTACCACATTGTGACATCAGTATGTGGGGAGTTCAGTCTTCTGGAAAAGTAGACCGGATACATTTACTTACTTAAGGATTACTTAAAGAGGGGGCATTATGCTTTTTTTCAATCACATAGCACCAGTCTATAGCATACTACAATGATGACGTAACCTTCGTTGTCTGTATATGCAGTAAATTAAAATAACTGCCTTGAATAAAATTGCTCTCTCAAAATGGCTGTACTGAACGTCTTGAAATAGGCCTCTGTCTCTTTAAGAAGCTTTCCGACACGCCCCCTTCAGCACACTGCTGTGGCATCTAAACAACAACACTGTGCGGGGAGGGGCTCTGCTGAGCTGAGGAGCAGTGGTTGGTGGCTTGGCTGGTGACGAAAGGTCCAGAGGCGTCTCCAGGAGGTGGGGGCGTTCCTAGGAGGACTGAGGCATAGCTACACCTAAAATGGCTGCCGTCTAAGTTTTTACTGATTACTCAAAAATATGTGAATGAGCCAAGGCAACACTCCAGGCATGTGTTTAATGAGGGAATGACATAATAACATGATATAAGCTTGAAAAGTCGATTTTACATAATACCCCCCCTTTAAACATGCAGTAGTAAAACCAAACAACATTATAACAATATTGGCAAATGAGTAGTATTTTGTAAAATTAAGTGTTGATGTTCTCTATCGTAGTCACTTCAGCAATAATGATGAGAATGTTAAAAATGTGCATTGTACCATGCCATGCAGCTTAATAGCAAGTAAAAAGAAAAAAAAGACAGAATGACCCTCTTTAACTTGCTTGCAGTAAATAAATTAGATCACATTAGCTATTGCTTTGCTCATAATGTGTCAAATAAAGTATAAATATCCGCATCCCCAGTCACCCGGGCTAACAATAGCACCTCAACCAGAGTAATTTACTTATTCAAATTTCTCGCCCTTCCCCACGTGTGTGCAAATGATAGCGCACCAGCATCCGCACGCCTTCTCACCCGGGATCCAAATGACATCACGCTGCCATTTAGAAATCTTTACGAGCCTCATCTTCCCTTTGTCGAGTATTCAAAGTCATCTCCGCGCTTACCGGCTTTCCACTTCAAATGCCTCTGTGATTGTCAGACAAAATATTGCACCCCGGCTCTCGACACAACAGACAAAATCCCATAATAGCCGCCGTAATACCAGGAAACACACGACGGATGAGATTCTCCATTATCAGTAATTCTAGTTTACCTGTAATTCGGCGGTCTCTGCGGGGGTAGCTCTAGCTGTGGTGCCCCAAAAGACCTCCAACCATGTCAGTAATGCCCTCATTTGTATGCATTGTCCTGTACAGCACTATGCCACCGTGGGACGCCCCCGACTTCTCTCAATGGGTCTGTTTTAAATTACCTCTTCCTCTTCCCAAGCTACAAGAGCCGTGCTCCTTTTTATTCCAAGTATCCCACTACGGAGGATCGTCGCTCAGCCCTCGAAAAGGGAAAACAGGTGGTGTCCAGTGGGAGTCATTCTGTGCAAATAAAGGCACTGTTAATGCATGCTTTAATTCTTGATTTTCTAAATGATGCAATGATTAATTTGTTCATGCTGAAGATGGGACGTGTTCCACGAAGCAGGTTGACGCGACATTAGTCAATTAGGCCTAAAACTATGGCGGGCAGTTAGTTAGTGTATAGATAACATTAGCAAGCAAGAGGTAAGTGAAATGTTTTATATAGCATTTAACTGGGTTGCTAAGTAACCGTCAGGCATTTTATAATGAGACGTGTCAAATTATAGCCACATAACTGATAGCAGATGTGTTTTAGACTCAAAATACGAAATGGAATAAACAAATTTTCCATTAACAGTGATCCATGCAGACCTGTGTGCCCCATTCCTTTGTTTTTTTTCAGCATAAAACTTAGACTTAGTAAATCAGTGGGGCTTTTATCACTCGTCACATATCCGTAATTCCTGCGAGTATGATATTTTATTTGATTTTTTAACAAAAGGCCAGACTGTTGTTTAACTTGAGTAAACACAACGTCAGACAGTGCCTGACTAGCCTTTAAAGCAAGCGTTACAATGGCATTTATTCGCGTTTTCACCTCCAAGTATATCACATGAACATATCCACTGCTAATTAGTGCTGTTAATGTTCATTAGGATTCCCACATGCTTTGTTATGAAGCATGTTCAATATCAAAGGTGTGAGTGATATTCTATAGCAACGGAAAGAAAAGTTGGAGAATTGTTCGATAATGTGTTGAAAGAAGGTGGAGATGGTGGTTTAGTTTATTTACACTAACCAATGGCCATTAAGTTCTTGCAGAGTGAGTTTAAAACATTAGCAAGTAACTAGGCCTTGGTACCGTTAAACGATACCAGTCTGGTATAAAAAAAAAAAGGGTTAGGTTCTACTGGTATCAAAAAAATAAAAGTATTGAAAGCACGTACCTATATGAAAACTATTTTAGTGTAAGTTTTAATGTAAGTTTTAGTGTAAGTAAGTATCGAAAAAAGGTATCGGTATCGGAAAACAAGTATCGTTAAAGTACCGGTATAGAAAAAACATTTCACTGCACCCAGCCCTACAAGTAACATAACTTTCACTTAGCCTCTGTTCATATACATTTGTCAATATTTGAGCCATATGTTCGCCAAAGTTCGTCCAGACAGACGGTTTGGACTTGGCTAGACTCGTGCTGTCACCATGGTAACAAATCCGGAGTTAAACAGCGCTAAACCTGCTTCTTGAAACAAGACCTTGTAATTCTGCTGTGCTGTGTTTGCGTGTCTTTCCCTGACTAACCTTTTCTCTCAGGTTCTGTGAAGACATATGCATTGCTATAGCCAAATAAATATGAATAAAAATGTCACTTAATTAAAGCTACAAAAAAAACTCATCATAAAGCTGTTATAAATGACCATAAACTATTATAAACTTCTTCATAAACCAGTGTATAAATGTCTGATGTGTGCTGCTGTCATCTCAAGCTGTTTGTCAAACTCTCAAACTTTAAAGGCAACAGCGACAGTGAGCGCTATCAAATGGCAAATAAGAAAATCCCGTTCAAATATACCCGGCCAGTAGAAGATTGGCTTCAGGAGAAAGGTAAATCTCTGTCGAAATTCCTTTGTTTTTTTTGTTTTTTGTTTTCTCTGTCATTCCATCGGCTTGTTCCCCCTTTTTCAACCTTTTTGGAGAATGAATCCCTTTAAACCTCTAAACGAAACCAGTAAAGCACCAAACCAGCGCTTTCTCCTGTCTCTTCTTACTTTATATATATTTGAGTTCCCATGCCCTTTTGTCATCGTCATTGTTTTTTTCTTTCAGTCATGGTGTCCAGTTAAAGGGACTGGGTAACAGATGCACCATTTTCTAATTACAATTATAACATGTAATGGTTTTTAGGTCCAAGCTACACCAAGCAAACAAGATAACCCGCATTAGTTGAAATACTGTTCAAACAAATCATATTATAGACATTAATTTAGACTACTTGCTGCAACCCTGCTTCAACCCTATGCATGGCAAAGATATAGAATTTACAAAGTGATCATTTGACAGCAAAAAAACAAAGTCACTTATAAAACTTGTAGATTATTTGTCGCATAAATGAATGCAGCAAATCGCTTTCATGGATGACCAAAGCAATATTACTTTAGCACCACTACTTGAAGCAAGTAAACAAGGCCATTTTATAAATCCTATCTGCCTCGTGCCTCTCAAGAGAACACTGTGAAGTAAACAGTGTAAAACTTTACAATCATTATGGATTGCTGCCGCTGTAGCCTTATTGGTGCGGTTTAGATAACGGCAGCAAATTAGTAGTGCCACAGAAAGCAAGTATTTCTCTCAGAGAAACTAAAACAAGGAGGGAGTTTGAACTGTTAGATACTGTCCCGACTTGTTTCTAGCTCTCACAGTCCCACTCACACATTCTGTTTATATGTCAATTAATAATAACAAGCCTCGCCCGCATATACAACTTTGGCGGATGGTGAAGCAAACCATAATTTGTGTGTTTGGCGCGTTTACAAAAAGAACTATACTCTACTATGAGAAAATCAGCTTTAAACTATAGTCAAATATAACTTGGACCTGGCTTGGACCTGAAAACCCAACAATTGCGTTACTATTTACCAGTGAGATAAAAGTAAACAGTATCAGCCCTTATCTGTGTTGTAACAGTGCTCGGCATGTTGTGAGGAGAGAATTAACTCTCACGACGCGCCAGTGTTTGGGCACAAACTAATCAGCATCTCCCTCTGAAAAGTTTCCAAACAGCAGGTGCGTCCGCTGCAGTCGTTAAACCCGACTGTACCTGAACGCATCGCACATGTTTTCAAGCCTTGTGCTTTGTTAAATGACGGAGAGATAATTGGGTGATTCTTGACAGCTACGGCGTTACTGCCGAGGTGTAGCTCCATCAACGTGATCGTTTTTAACAAGTCAACACCTCGCTCAATTTACGCCCCACGACTTTGATGTAATCATTTTTACCGTCCATAATATCTACATAAACTGCACATAAAGTTCATTCTACTGAAAGACATTAACCTGATTATAAAGTCCCTTTAACAACTGCTTAAACCCGACAGGTCTCAGAATGCATGCATGAGTCCACCAGCTTCATTTCTCGCTTCCTTGTGGTATACGCCTGTCATTCCCAGTGTCTTATTACCAATACTTGCAATGTAACATGTCTGCAAATTATACGAGCCAGATTTCAATTATGATTCCATATTGTCAAAGTTTGGGGCGCGCTTCATAATGAATGCATGAGTGGTGTGTTTTGACGACGATATTTAGACGTCCGCTAATGACATCCCACATGACGCGCAGTCAGTGTGTACGGATACGGCTTTATCATAATACGCCAAGGCCCGTATACATATTTATTAATCACTGTAGCGCACGGGTCCACGGTTTCGTCCAGAGAATATTAAGTGTTCCGGCTCATTTTTCAACAGTGTCCCGCACCTGCATGTGCATTGTCCCTCGCCATCGAGCTGCTATTTATGCACAGTGTTCTCCAGCGTTAACAAGTTCCATAATGCATTCTGTGGTATCGCTTCTTGTAGCTGCCGCTGTTTCATTTATAATACAGTGGGGAGAGGAGCAGATAAAAAAATAAAAAAAACCTTAGCATTTCCGTCTTTTTCTTTCTCTCACTGTTTTCCATGCACATCCATATATATATATATATATAATAACCCCGTAAAGCAATTTATAAAGTTTTGATAAATGGAGTAGAAAATGCTGTTAATGTTTCACTGAGCATAACCTGTTAGCATTCTGAAAGCGTTTGTAGCAACATTTGGTCACTGGTCCAATGAAACTATGCTTTCTGTGGCAAAAACTCATTGTATTTCTTGACAATGGGGCAATTTTACATTTGTATCGTCGATCTCAGGTTTTCTATTGATTGAAGTATCACAGTATAGCCCTCCAGGAAAAAGAAATGCAAACAAAATATATTAGTACATACGTATACAAAGGCCTACAAAGACTCATGGAACAAGAGGAAACTATCACACAACTAAATAAAGATCATATTCACATGTTTGTGTCCATAACAAAGCACACGTTCCGTCATGGCTACCACACTTTGTAAAAGGCGTACAAGAACAAAAGAGGTTTCCGTGGTTGGAAATTTGCCAACAATTGTCACCAAAGTGCATTCTGCCAGCGAAAACAGTGTGACAAAATTGTTAGTTACTCATTTTGACAGTCTCTTGGCGTGAGCTTTTGCAGCGATATTTACAGCTTATGAAAGTGATAATGAGAACAGTAGGGGCGAAGACTTCATCAGATGTTGGCATAGAAATAAGGCAGTGGAAAAAGCTGCATTCTATAAAACGGGGAGTTGCAGCAATGTCAGTAATTACGAAGGGAATGAGCCAACACAATTTATTAATGGTCTGTTAAGTGCGATATTTTAAGAGAGAACACCGCAGTGGAGTCACTGAGTTGTTAAAGGGCCTGTCACAATTGGCGCAGCAATTTTGTCCCACATTTGTTCTGCGCCAAAATTGAAATTGCCATCAGCCGCAAAGATCGCAAAGTAGACTTTTAAGAAATCGCAGTCACAGTCTCAATAGAGTACGGGCTGCGACTGGATGCGGTTGATTTGGATAGTGTCCAAATGCGAGTGGCGCAAGGAAGAAAGCGAATGGTGAGCGGCTGGGGAGAGGCTGGTGAGTCAGTGTTTCACGGGCCACAGACATTGATTGCGTGCGGACTAGATTGCTGCAACCGGCTGGGACACATATTTAGAACTTAATTTCGGGCTCAGTGCGT
This sequence comes from Neogobius melanostomus, assembly GCA_007210695.1. NCBI lineage: Eukaryota > Metazoa > Chordata > Actinopteri > Gobiiformes > Gobiidae > Neogobius > Neogobius melanostomus. The sequence continues at coordinate 720,707 of VHKM01000496.1, forward strand.
TAAAACAAATCAAACTGGGGTAAAATTAAAATGGGCCTGTTCGCGACTTGGCGACTTTTTTGTGGGGGAAAAAATTAACTGGGTCCGCGGTGCACGATGTTGGCCGCCCCACACATGGCGGGGGCATTAGCGCACCACTGCTTTTACGCGCCAAAGCTCAGCAATACCCTGAGCTCAGGCCCTGCTCCAGGGAAGTGACCAGCTTCTGTATGACTTAAGGGGGGAGTGCTCTGTGGAGCTCGCTGACAGTCCAGTACTGTCTGAAATGGTTAACTCTGTGGCGGTGCAGAACACAGCGCGCCATGTGCCATGCCAACATTACGCGCTGCGTAACCTCACTTCAAAGGCTTTTCTCAAACCATGCAGCGCTTTAAACACATGATTTATCCATTTATCAAAAATAAAATATAACACGTAAGTCCGTGTTGAAAGAGAGAGGGCAAACGTGGCTCTTTTTAGCAGGTTCATGGGTTCTGTGAAGCGCGTGCATCACTGCCAGTAGAAATGTGGTGAAACTGTTTCAAAGCGTCTCGGTGTGTGTTCGCTCCAAGCGCACGGACTGAGAGAAGTTTTAACAAGTTTTGAATTCACCTGCGCTACGAGGTAACAGCGGGTTTACGATCACCCCCATCCCCCTCCAAGGGCCGGACTCGGACCGAAAAAAACGGTCCGAGCCGCGCTCTAGACCAAACGGGGGAAGAGGAAACAGCGTCTAGCCTCTATATACCTCACCAGTCTCTCACCAGTCTCTCACCATCTGCGCGACTGAGACGATTTATCTTCCACCATTCTCGCGACCGTAGCGGCTGCGGCTTTATTCAGTTGCAATCGACCGCAACTGAATTTTGTGCATGCATGACATTCAGCTGCGACTGATGATCCAAATGCGATTCACACCTTTTCATGCGGTCAATAGCGGTCACTCGTGCAGATGCCCGTGCGCCAAAAGAGACTGTTCGCACGACCTTGATATTTTGAGGCTGCAAACGATCGCATAGTGCCCGCATTGTGACAGGCCCTTAAGGTCGCTCTTTACACAACAAATTGCTAGCGGCGAGGAAAAAACTAAACGCACAATCATATTATAAGTGTCTCAAAGATAACAAGAAATAAAAACATTCAGAAAGTTGACGACGAAGCCTAAGTAGAAGAGCATCAGAAAAAAATAATCATAATAAAAGGTGAGATAGCATCAAATTGCTCAGAAGAAGAAAGAAGAAGACACAAAAAAAGGAAGCTTAACAAGAGGCGATTGCAAATTATAGGCTGCCACTACATTGTTCCATAAATGATCAGTGATTAAACGTTGTAATACAATGGCTTTGGAATGATAATCAATGGTATGCTTAAGTTAATATCTAATTAGAACAGAGATGTAGCATAAGGTTACACTGCAACACCTTAAACATTTCTACCCATCCCTCCACATTAGGCCGACAGCTGACAATCTTCAACACCCAGGCCACCATCTCCATCGGCGGCAACGACAGGAAGCGGCCCTACCAGGGTCAGCTCTCGGGCCTCTACTACAACGGGCTCAAGGTGCTCAACATGGCCGCCGAGGGGAACGCCAACATCAAGGTGAACGGGAGCGTGCGGCTGGTGGGTGACGTGCCCACGAGCAGAGGGGGGCGCGCACGACCACCTCGGTGCCCCCGGAAATGTCCACCACCTTCATAGAGACGACGACCACGCTGTCCACCACCACCACGAGAAAACAGCGCTCCCCGCCTACCATTCAGGTGAGGCGGTAATGCATGTTCGCGTGTTGTTCACATTCTGCTTCCTGCTTTGATCTCGCATTAATTGGAAAATGTAAATAGAAGATGCAGGTACTTGTGGGACTAAAACAATAAATAAACTGCATCTTCCATACTGCATTATCAAGCGCAAGCACTTGTGGCAATGTGAATGAAGTGTCTCGCTCATGGATACAACAACAGTAGAGTTAAATGTACCATCAATATTTGTCTTTGTCATCTCACCTTTCGAGCAAGACACTTTCCCCACTTGCTTATGTTTAGACGACTTGATGGTGCTGGAAGTTTTTTGAAGACTTTATATATTATATGTACATTTTTATGCGTGTTATTCCAACACAAGTCTCCGTGAGAAGACCCATCGCACTTCACTGCAGTGTACATATTGGTTTTTCGTACTGAGGTGGCAGCGTGTCCCTCGCGCTGCCTTTTTCTCTGCCCGATCCGTCAAGGTCAACAATACTTATCATTCCGTGGTGGACTCAAGCACAGCTGTTCACCTACGTCTACAAAGCCAATCTCCACACTGCTAAAACACCTTTCTCTTCACTGTCAACTACATCACATGGCTTATGTGTGTTATTTTATGTTCATGTTTTTTTTCTCCTATCGTCCAAGCTAATGAATGTTGCACTGCTTCTTGGGAAAGTAATCACTCCACGCTGTCTGGTGACATCCAGAGGAGAAATCTAACTGTTTGTTGTTCATATTAAAGCTATACTTCTCCTTCTTTGGCCCTTCTTGGTCAGACGCTGACATGTTACTGTTATCGCGCTCTTCACCTTAACTGCAGATTGCGTGTGGCGTTCACGGCCTTATGTCACAAACAGCGCAGGGTAGCTGAAGTGGATGACATTTTTTCAAGTGATGCCCCATAATTTGAAGGCTACAGTTCCCTTCTCTATATACCAAACATGGTGATGTTAAAGTGTGGTATCTGTGTCTCACAACTGATTTTTTAAATGTCTATGTTAGATGATTGAATGTTTTTTGCAACAAATGATTGCAAATAAGAATCTGGATGTGAGGACTGGGGTCCAAGGAAAGTTGTGTCAATAGTTTGGACTACGAATAGTACTTAATTGCACTTAAGGGCCTATTGTGGAGAGAATTGTGGAGACGTTGGGAGACTGCCACTCACGGCAATCTCCGCAACTCGGACTATGTATGCGCGCATACATAGGGCCTATCCCACCGACCTGGAGATTAGTTGGAGACTAGATGTCTCCGATACGTCCCTTGGCAATAAGGTGAGTCTCCAGGTAGTTTTGGTGAAAACGAACAGGTTTCGATTTCAGCCGCCGCATGGTCTCCGGGAGGTCAACGCAGTCTCAAGCAGCTGTGGCAATGTTGCAAAACACTATTTGTTGTCCTCAACCTGTGAGACGTTTCTGTGACATCCCTGGAATGTATAAAGAATAAAAACTCTGCACCGCTGTTGCGCTCCCAAGGAATTTAATTACGGCACCACAAAGATAAAGTTTCGGGCGCTTAGCCCTTCGTCAGACAGTGACCCTGGAATGTCTCAGAGACTGTCGGATTCCAAGGAGATCTCAAAGCGTCGCATGAAGTCTCTTTGACAACTGTTGGTACCCGAGAAGTCTCGAAGACATTACAGGGACGTCACAGAAACGTCTCACAGGTTGAGGACAGCAAATAGTGTTCGTGACATAACTGAGACCGAGTAGACCTCTCGGAGAGCGTGCGGAAACCTCTAGGAGTGTCCATGCGGTCTCCGCTGAAATTATCCTGTTCATTTTCACAAAATGATCCTGTTCATTTTCACTGAGACTACTTGGAGACCGGCCTTATCTCCAGTGGACGTCTCGGAGTCATCTCCATGACCAGCGGAAACTCGAGTCTCCAACTAGTCTCCAGGCCGGTGAGACAGACCCTTTAACTAGATAATTTTGGTTGGAAAATGGGAAAAATCGTATATGCACATTTCCTGACTTATTACTGTATTACTGGTTCACAAAGCTTGGTGAAAACATGTCAGCACAAATTTGCTTACTTGTTCCACTATAGAGTGTCACGTTGTGATCTAAATTATTCAGTCGTATGTGCATTATTTTAGATATTGTAGCATTTTAAATGCTTATAAGTTTGGTATAAGTTATAGTTTGTTGTTATCCTATCCAATTACAATGGAAAGAGATAGTATAATTAATTTCGATTTTATTTTACGACTAAACTCTAACTTGGAATAAAGTCTAGTTCAGGGGCACCAGTCAAAATGTTGGACATTCAGGAAGAACGTCTCATACAGTATAATTAACACATATCTGAAGTAACGAAGTTCTTGAATCTTTTAACTATACTGATGAAATCAAAGCACAATATAACACAAAGAAACCCAAACTTTAAATGCCAATGTGTATTTATTCAAACTTAGGTCACACACACAACTTAAAGCATCACGTTATTAAGGTGTAATTTATAACAATCAATCAATCAATCAATGGTTTTGTATAGCCCAATATGACAACAGGAGTTGCCTCATAGGGCTGGACATTCAAGGCATGAAATGACAATTAGAAGTTGATGGCGTACCTTCGTTACATTGGTTTGATTCATTTTTAATATGGTTTGGCCCTGGTCGATAGGTTTACTAGGGGCTATTAAAAAATAAAAATCACGTAGTAAAATTAGTCAAAAGGGGTATTTGGGCAGAGCTAAATGGCTTATAATTGACACCAAGCCGACAATCACCGCGTGATGGAGGCAAGTTTACCTGGAGGCCAAGGGAGGTGGACACACTAGTTTGGAGGGCTTACGGTCCGACAGGTCAAGGAGGACCGGTACCGTGGTCATCAGCCTGGAATCGTGCCATAGAGGAGCCAGGTGCGCGTCGGCTTCAGTCGCTTCTCTTCTTCTGTGGGTCCCAGAGGCTCTCCGGTTTTAGGCTCGCTCAGGCCCGGCGCGTGCGTGTGGTTGAACCGTGCACGCTCGTGGGACAGCGCAGGGTGGTTCTATTGTGGCTGGTATTGGTCAGAGCCCGATTAGAGTTTGATTATGTTGCGAAAAGGTTATAAAAATTGCGATCAAAAACAAAGTTACAAAATTAAGTTTGCGTGTAAAGTTAACGTTACCAGGACTTTCTCCAACAGTAAATTGTTGACTTAAAACAATACGTATACGATTACTAAGCTTAAAAATTGATAAAAGATAAACTACGAAAAATAAATAAAAATGGGGAAACATGAGGTTTGAAATAGGGTAAAACAGCGCATGACCAGAATGGCCACTTTGCTTAAGATTTTAGACAAGAGGACAAGAGAACAAATAAACAAGAGAAGAGAAGTGAGTGATCAGTGTCTGATCACTAGTTTTAGTTATTACCACGCTGATACTCCATCAATACTTGTGGCTTAATGTGAGAGCAGTGAGTAAAAGATTAAAACATCACAACATTAAAACATTAAAATCAATACACACATGGCACACATGGCGAGTCAAACATATAAGGCACATATAAAGTTACTTTGGGACACAAGATGACACAATGAGAATTAGAGTCCTTAATCTAGGTTATAAATTATAGATTAGTGTGGTCTTCTTTCTTCTTGAGAGGTCCAAGGCCAGCAGTTGTTGCAGAACTCTTTTATGAGTGTCATATAAAGAAACCAATATTTGGAATCTGTTTCTTTCTTTGTTAATCTGGCATTCCCTCGCAGAATGTTCCTGTCTGCGTCAGGACCTTTATCTGACCTCAAACGCAGGGCCAGGAGCGAAGGTTTCAGCTGAGTCAGGGCTGGCCACCCCCCATTTCAGTCCTTATGGCTTAAACAAAGGAGTGTTAAGTTCGGCATGAGCTGTGAGAGGCCCATCTGCGGATGGTCACAGTCCTGCATTTGTGTGGTGTGAGTTCCTGTTTAACTTTTAATGTAATTCGCTCTGACACTGGGGTTTTTGCCCTTTAGCAAATGGCCAGTGTGGTGTGTCAGCTAGGCAAAACTGATAGGTAATCCATCTTGGTTGATTAGATGATCAGAGTTCAGTCCCAAAGAGCTCATATACTACAATAAAGACAGAGTATGAAGTCAGTGGATAAGAAAACACATCATCAAAATCTTCTGAGTGATATCGATTCCTCTTCTCCATCTTAGATTTGGACGTTATCAGATTCAGCGACATGAACGGAGCCTATTCAGACGGCACTAAATACCCCGTGATTTGGGGAAAAATCCGCCCCAAGCTGCCACAAGTCCACTCCAAAGTCTTTTCTAAACCTGCTCGACTTCAGCAATCTTAGATACATTACCCAGACGTCTCCTTCATTCTGAAACAAGGTCATGTCAGATTGCGCTGGTAAAGAGGCATTTTTGAGTTATATGCTATTAATATCAAGGGTAGTCAATACTTTGTGAGAGCTTTTCGTGCTGCGTTTTGCTTTTCAAGGTGAAACGATGAAGTGATATGTCTTTTGTCAATAGCAGGATGTAGGAGACATAAGCTCGCATTGAACTCTGCAATACGTCTTCCACGGCAAAGCAAATTCTTTCACAACTTATAACACGGTGACACAGGTGTAAGGTGCAATTCTAAGTTACAGACCCTGCGCGGTGTTCGGCAGGGGATCTTTACCGACACATTACAGAGTTCAAATAAGTTAAGACGGAAATACTTTCCCCTAAAGGCGTCTATATTGTCTATTGGCGCCTCTGGCGTCGACTTGCTTCAATTCTTCAACCCTGAGTGGAGGACAGCAGATTCGAGCTCAGAATTTTGATGGAGTTCAACTTACCTCATATAACCTCGCCAGGGGATAGCGCTTTAGTAACTGAGCGTAATTTTGAAAAGAAAGTTGTTTGTATCCTTGCTTGTAAAGGGTGCATTACAAAACTGATTTCAAACACCTTAGACGTTCCTCCATCTTTTTTGTTTTCCTTCCTGTGGAATTCAAAGTTGTGATGGTGGACAATGTTGGATGAACTCTCTTTCTCATTTTGGACCTTGTATTCAATAATGTGGTATGTCAGTTGATCCAAAAAGACTTAAAATGAAATGATGAAGTCTCTCGCCACATAGCAAGAAGGTCCCAGGTTTAGAAAGGGCATTTTCTATGTACAGCAGAGTTTGCTCGTTCAACCGATATCTTTCCATAGATGCCCCAGTTTAGCTTACTTAAAATGCGAGACAGGTTGGCTCCTGTGCATACAGTCACAGTGACTTAGAACTAACTCTCAATCCGATCTCCACAAACCTGATATAAAACCCACATCTATTATGACAAAGCTCTTTACCTTTATCTTGAATTAATTTGCTTGGCTCTTTTATCCCTCTTGTCAATCATTAAAAAGAACATTGTGTGGTACACTTCAAATAATGTCAATGTTTTCTTGAGCTAAGACTAAAATAAGATGCTATGTATTGATTTTCTAGGGCAGGGGTCTCCAACCACTCCCCCACATGAGCTGCTTTTACGAAATAAGTTTTCTCTTAAGCTTGTTTTGGTATGTTTTGCAGATTGCAAAACTCAAGGGTTTGGTGTGAAAAGGAAATGCATCTGCTATTTTTCACTCATCCAGCTCAGGTTGAAATGTTGAAAGCTGCAGAGCCCTGCTGTAGAAAAGCGTGTCCCTAACCCGTCATTTTCTGCTGAGGCAACCTGTCAGGAGCAGTGGGCAGGAGTAATGAGCAGCCGCAGTGCCGCACTCAGGGGCCCATCTTCAAATATTGACCTATTATGCATGTTTGGGTTGAATCACATGCGATATAATGATCGAGGCCGATGTTTTTGAGCGTGGTTCGAAGTTCGTCACGTTTCCCCTCCTCCTGCACAGTGCGCGCAGTATGTTCATTTTTCTTCCTCGGCTACGTTCCCATGGCGACGTCTGCTTTGATTCACGCCGCTGTGCCACAGAATTTCATTTGCCAGGCCCTTTAATTTTACAGCTCCCTCGCCGGATGTCAACCACACCGACGCGAGAGGTGCGGGGAAGGAACCTGCCCCGACTTGGCAGATTTCTCCGCCCCTCCGGGTAGTATAAGGGCGTAGGGGGAGTTGAGCTATCCTTAGTGATGAACTGCGGTGTTCAAAGTGAGCTATAGGCACCTGACACCGCCTGGACTGGCTGTTGCACCAAGGCGCACGCGTTTGTGTGTGCACTGAATTCTGAAGCGGCCTCACGTCTATTTCGGAGACCCAATTCCGACTGTTTCCTCGCGGAGGTGAGAAGTGTTGAATCCCAGGGCGGCGAAGGATCAACGAAACGGGGTAGACAGGGGCGGGGTAGTGGAGAGAGCCAATCTCACGCTTAATTAATGATTGCTCCAGCGGGATATATACGCGAGACGACAGGCACGCTCCAGCTCCTTTTCCCCCCCTCGTTCTTTCTTTTTTTTTTGTAGGTTGAGTTTTTTTGGATACTTCGCTGGGTCAGGTGGTCCACTGGGGGCGAGAATAAGAGGTTGTAGGATGGGCTGTTCACACTCCACTGCACAGTGTTGTGTCTCAAAGTGTGAAGCGGAAACAGCTTGTGTGAAAATAGATAAACCCAGGTGGGGGAAGAATATGAAGTGGAATTGTGGGTAAATTGGCTTGGCTTCTACCATAGATGTTATTTCAAACACAGGCCTAGTCAGTTTTTGCCAGGCTTGGGGCTGTCTCGATGGGTAGAATTGATAGATTCTTCGTCTTCCTCTTCTTCTTCTTTTTATTTTTATTCTCCTACTCCTTTTTCTCCTTTTCCTCCTCCTCCTCCTTCTTCTTTTCTTCTACTTCCTCCTCTTCTTCTCCTTATTTTCTTCCCCTCCTCCTCCTTCTTCTCATTCTCCATCTTCTTCCTCTCCTTCTCCTTCTTCTCCTTCTCCTTCTCCTTCTCCTTCTCTTCTCCTTCTTCTTCTTCTTCTTCTTCTTCTTCTTCTTCTTCTTCTTCTTCTTCTACTTCTTCTCTTTTTCTTCTCCTACTCCATCTTCTCCTTTTCCTACTCTTTCTTCGTCTTATCCTTCTCCTTCTGTTTGTCATTCTCCTTCTTCTTCTTCCTGTTCTTCTACTTCTTGTTGTTCTTCACCTGCTCCCCCTCCTTCCAGGTTGAACAGTTTTGTCTAGAGTGACACAGCTTCCCAATGTGTGCAGATAGATAAACCCAGGGTGAGACGGATTGTACCCTTTAAATATGTCAAGCAAACACCATAAAGTGAAATCATGTGCTTTGAACCAAAACCGCGGGGCCAAGAGAACATTTTAGTAGTCGTTTTATTAACACTTTGACCAGTACCTTAAAGCGGAAATAAAGGGTGATAAATATGTACAAGGCCAGTAAATGTAGACGGGGTTGAAGCTGAATCAACTTTTTGTGCTTTTTGCCATGTAGCTCTACTGTAGACTCTCCATCTCCTGCTTCTTAAGCAGTTAGTGTTGACAGCTTTTTTTTATGTTTTTCATCTAAATATGTTTGATTGGATGACGCCCATGGTGTTTACTGTAATTTTTACTAGTGAAGTGGCAATTTTATGAAGAAAAGTTGACAAAAGCTGATTTTTTCAATGTAGGAGAATTAGTTATTCCAATGACTAGGACTCCCTCGAGGGCCTTATGGTTGAGAGTTATGAAATATTATATATCTTTTTTCAATTTGCAACAAGTACTGCTAATTTTTTCCCACCATCACCACCGCTGACAATGAACATGAACATCCTGACTGAACAGGTTATTCCATCAATGGATTTCTTCTTCCCTGATAGTCCAAAATGACAATGCCAGGATTCATTGGGCTCACATTGTGAAAGACATCATTTTCAAACATGGATTGGTCGCCATTGAGAATCATTGGGATGTGCTGGAGAAGGCTTTGCGCAGTGGTCACTCTCTCCCATCATCAATACAAGGTCTTGGTGTAAGACGTATGCAACACTGGATCGTTTGACATTGCAAAAGCTTATTGAAACAACGCCATTGAAGCATGTGATCTTTTTTTTTTGTGGCAACCTTTTTTGTGTCAGGCAGTGTATTTGCATTATCCATGAAAACAAAGCACGTCCAAAAGCACATAACACTTTTTTAAACGCCTAGATAAAGCATGAAAAGATAATAATGCCTTCCACATGATCCTACATATATAATTCAACGTGTATCCTTCCCTCCATTGAATTCCACTTGAAGTGAACACTGGATTTTTTCCCGCTCGCGGCTCTGATCTTCAATGCTCATTTCTGGAGCGCCCCTCTATCATGGGAGATCAACATCATCCGCTTACTCAATTAACTCGCGCTGCCGGCCCGAGATGTTTGAGAACAATTAGGGGAAAACCTGTGGGGAGGAAAGCTGCAATCCCTAGTGTACCGTAGGGGGAGAGACAGCGGCGGGAGCGGCACTCTGAGTGATTTGCATGGCTGCCGTGTTCCAGAAATTGCTCGCGTCCATCATGCTCAAGCGACAACGGGCGCAAGAGTCGAGGAGAATGAGAGGTAAATTGTTTGTAGTTTAATTGGGCTTTTTTCTCCTCGTTCCCCTGACAGCGCTACATTGAACTGACACGCTGGGGGATTTGAGAGCAATTTTTTCAGGTGCTGAGAAGACAGATGGAGTTTAGAGAGACAAGCCTGAGTTAACGGCTGAGGTCAAGAAGTAGATAGACTGAAAATAGTGTTCAACAAAAGGCTTTGGATGTATGCATCTTTACTTGAGCTGCTGTTTTGCCATTTATTCTTTGGCTGTCTGCTCAAAGCACATTGGGGATTTTTCTTTACGCCGGGTGTGTGATAATCACTGATTTATTCTTTTAAGCACAAGTGTCTCCAAGTGGCTGTCTGCTTGATGATGTTTGATCAGCATTCATTCGGAGTGTGTAGTTGTGTGCGCAAACTTGTATAAGAATGTACTTTGTAGCAAAGCGGAATATTTTTCAAAATTACCTTGTGGAGCAGCTAGATTCTGGCAAGACTCGGGCATTCAGAAATGAGATGCAGTTGAATACTAAACCCTACCAACATAAAAGTGTACACGGCCATGTCATTGCTTTGATTTGTCTTATTGAGAAGTACAACCACAGCATTTTTTTTTAATTTTTTTGCAGATGCATTTAAGAGATCATTTAAAATCATGCCACCAAGTTTTATTATATTGCTCAGATTAAAAAATTGTTCAAATACATTTTTTGCCCCCCAAAATCGATTCGATATTTTGGCTCATTAGACTGGAACTCAGCCGCCATTACTGAGTACCAGTCCAATTCCGCAGCGTAGGAATAAAAACAAGAGCAAAGCCTGTAAAAAGAGGCTTTGTCAACTCTAACCAATGCTGTAATTTCACTCTAAAGAATAAATGAAGGCATCAAAAAGCTATCAATAGTTTGTAAGTTTTTGGACGGAGTAGAGTCTCCAGCCAGTATTGAAGTTGCTCTGAGACAATACCAATACATGTAAAGTCCGTGATATCGGCACGAGAACGGACACTAGTAACTAGTATGAATATAGGAACAAAAGCATACAATGATACCAAACCACAATGATATGGCCATATATTTACAAGAACAAGGAAATACGACCACATTAGTCCAGTGCTCCGGTCTCTGCACTGGCTTCCTGTCACTCAGAGAATAGAATTTAAAACAGCTCTGCTTGTGTACAAGTCCTTTCATGGTTTAGCACCAAAGTACATCTCTGACATGTTAGAGCCGTATGAACCATCTCGGGCCCTGAGAACTTCAGGGAGGGGTCTCCTGGTGGTTCCCAGAGTCAATAATAAACACGGTGAGGCTGCGTTTCAGTTTCATGCAGCTAAAATCTGGAACAGTCTTCATGAGGATGTGAGACAGGCCTCAACTCTGACAATGTTCAAATCCAGGCTGAAAACAGCTCTTTTTACCCGTGCATATGAAAACTGAAAGTATTTTATCTGCACTCTTGCCTTTTACTGTCATTGATTAACTTTATGTTGATGTTTTATTGATTGATTTTATCTGTTTTCTTGTAATTTTCTGCAACTGTGAAGCACTTTGAATTGCCTTGTGTATGAATTGTGCTCTACAAATAAACTTGCCTTGCCTTGCCTTGCCTTACAGTGCCTTGCGAAAGTACTAATACACCTTGAACTTTTGCACATTTTGTCATGTTTACAACCCTAAACGGAAAGATTTTATTTAGAATTTTTTACTGAAAGTTCACACACAAGTAACAGACAACTGTGAAGTGAAAGCAAAATGATACATGATTCTGTTATTTTCCAAAAAATAGAAAAGTGAAAAGTGGGGCGTGCATAAGTATTCATAACGCATTTTCTGAGTGCATTAAATTGCCTTTATAACATTCCTAATGACTGCAGAATGTTCACACCTCGCCCTAACCATTAAATAGAGGCCACCTATGAGTAATCTACTCTCAGTATACAAGGCACTGTAGATGGGTGCACCTTTATAGAACTAAAACGGGTGCTGAAAAGTGCTGAAAGATGTAAAGCACTAGATTTAAAGACCTTTTGAATATGCATATTGTTTCAATGGCAATGCCTGTGTCCGGGAAAACACATGAATCCTACAAACAGTGATCAAAAGGTCAAACTAAGTGTCAGCATTTGCACAACACATTCTTCCCTCCCTTCTCTTTTCATCACTTCTCCATCTCCGTCTCTCTCTCTCTCTGCGGCCCACTCCACACACGGCGCCAGGCTGTGCTCTCACGGTGCGTTATGGGAGATGAATGCTGGAGGTTCGCTGGTAGCGCCGTTGGACCAATTAAGAGCCGGCAGAGTGATGGTGACCCTGCTGAGGTGCGGCTCATTAGCAACAAACAGGCAGCGGAGGCACGGAGCTTCTATGAGCCTCACCACGTCTCTGTTTCACTCATCTTCACACGAGCACCGCCAAATTAAGACACTTACTACGCTTTATGCAAATGACCGAGGAAGCGATCTTAAGTCAGTGTGAGTTTCTAGGCATAATTCTGAGAGGAAGTAAAACTTTAATATATGCTGTGGATAAATTAAAGATTAAAGATTCAGTTCATCCATGAAATATACAGGGAATTGAAGTGATATACTCTAAAACCCGTGTTGCAAATGGAATGAAATCTTAAGCCTTGTAATCATGTCAGTCTAAAATACTATAACGCAGCATTCAGCTCTTACAGACCACACACCGCATGCTGCTTTTAAAATGATTGATGTTTGGATTTTCAAATTCTAAGTATTAAACACCATTCAGCTCACTCTTTACTGGACGAGTTTGCAAAAAAGGACACCTTGAAATAGATATTTATGCCTCGACCTTCTACTCAGCACATATAAGCGGAGTAGAAAAGTTAACTTGATTGCAATTGACTCCTAACAACAGGTGTTTTATAGAAAACTGAATGCCTATACAATATATCTGAATTACCTCAGAAAGTAACTAGCAGCTACGCAAATGTTGTATATTATAAAACAAGAATTGCAATGCTTTTCTTATGTAAATGCCATAGGAGGACAGAGCAGTCCTTTCACTTAAGATTTTCCGACAAGACAAACCCATTTTAGCACAGTCATGCACCGACTGCCTGCTCAGTCGGCTCTGTACATACTGTATGCAAAGCTCACTGTGACTATGAATTTTTCATGTCTCTCGCAGCAAAAAAGACAACATGTACATAGGGCAGTATACATTAGACTTCTCGGCGTGTGGCGTTGGAGATCTCATGTTCTCAGATGTGTTGTGGGCAGTTTGTCTCTCAGTATGTGCACCAGGAGCTAGCTCCAGGGTGGGGAACCACAGGGGTGTTGTAATGGATGCCCCCTCCCGGTGGCTTATAGATCCTGGGGGAAGGCTTATGAGAGAGCAGACACGCTGTCTTGTCACTGACACGACGGGGCACACACACAAGAGCAGGGGATGTTTGTGAGAGAGAGACAGCAGGATGGTACATAGGCTGAGGGGATGTGCTGCTCTGACTGTTTATGGACGAGTGGAGAAGCCTTTCCAGGCAAATGCCGTCACTGTTGAGTGTTAGAGTCTCATGAAAAACTCTATGAACAACACCGCACTCAGTTTAACATAAAGTACAGACATGGAACTTCAAGTACATCTTGTTCCGTTCTGTTTTGGCTAGTGGATACAGAGAGTATGCAGATGGCGTCACAGCATGGCAACAGAAGTCAAATGAGTGTCAACGTTGAGCTAAGGCATTTGTAATTATTTGTTTTGATACTCGATACACTAGTCCAGAGGGTTCTGTAACTTATGAAAATTATGTAAGAAAATAGTTGCACAATGGGAAAAGAACATTTGTACCACAGGGAAGTAGATTTATGTATGAAATATGTATTTATCAGGGACCTTGCTGTCGACATAGTTGATGTTCATAAAGATATTTAATTAAAACATCTATCTGTACAGCACTTTTATAATACCAGCCCAGTTGACGACCTTGATCATCTTTATTATTGCAAATATACAGCCCCAACTGAACTTACTTGACATAATTACAATTATTACATTATTCTTCCAGCCCCAAGTGCACTGTTGAATTTTTACATTTTCAACCCAATTTACACACCCAGCTTCCCCCGCAGATGTAATCGATCCCGTGCCACCACTGAACGTGGCCTATCAAAGTGGAACAGTTGGTATTAAATCCTTTGCCAAGTCGTTTTGAAAAGTTGTGAGAATGCAGTGACATCTCAGACTCTTTGTAATTAACTTTCCTTTTCCAACACAACGCTTCCCAGAACAAAACTATTCCAAAAGTAAAAGTTCAGTCTGCTCTTTCTTCTGCACTTCACAAGGTAGTTGATATTGAGTTTTTGAAGTCCGGTCTTTTGACACACAAAGGCAGAGCTCATTTTGCTGGTATTATTTTTGCTGTTTCATCCTGTTTTCTCATTGGAACATTGGAGGAGTGTTCTGATGAAGGCTGCATGAGGAGATCAATATTAATTCCATCTGTCTTTGGTGAACACTGATAGCCGCGTGATGCGATTAGCTCGGATTAGCACTGGGCTGCAGCAGCGAGGTACAGCCAGACTGTCCTCCTATTACGCTGTCACATTAAACATAGCGTTTGATAAATGTGCGCATCGCAAACCCAAATGTGTAGGTTTTCATATCAGCATCTTGTGATGACTGACATTCTGGGATTCAATTCCTGCATCATCTCCGCTGTCTCCGTCAAATTTCAAACAATACAATCCATGGACTTATGTATACCCGTAAATAGAAACCACTGACAAATACCCTGACAAGGCACAATAAGTCAAAATTGTCATTGTTCAATCTAATGATGAATTTGTTTATGTAGGTGCTGTTCTAGTAGTAGATAGGTGGTGAAGCAGTGAACCAAAAAAAGAGTTGTTGTTGTAGTTTAGAGGCAAAACATCCAAGATAGGGTTTATTATTTGTCCTCAGCATTTTGCCCATCCTTCAATGCTGCTGAGGCAACATGTACGGAGCAGTGGGCGACTGCACCCGATTTTAAAGCAGTACTAGAGGCCACTGCAGGTTTTTTCACTCATTAATTGTCTCTGAGAGTAAATTCTACGCTGACAGAAAAGACAAAGGGAGAGATGGAGATAATTTTTTCACTCAAACTTGGCTGTAAATACTGTTTAAGTAGCGCTAGCCCGCAGTTAGCTTTGCCCGTTAGCCTGTTAGCTTCTTCTTCGTGATTTTATTAGTGTGTATTGGCAGAAAAGTTGCAATTGTGGTTTTCTGGCCAGAAACACCAGGGGGAGATGAAAGACCCCCAATCATCCCATTAACACTTGTATTACCCCCAGGAGAACTACGAAAAGGATTTAATAAGGAAAACACGTTACTTAGAACTGCTTTAAACCAGGCTAATGAATGGGTTCTTTGACACAGCTTTAAAAAACAATCACATCTCATATACAAGTAACAGATGTAAGATGGTGGCTTGCTGATAGTATCCATGAAACATCCTTTTGTGTGTTTAGAACTTCAATGTTGAAATAGTTCATTTGTATTTTTGAGCCAGTCATAAAGGAAATGTGTCCTAGGGCTGTACCTTGTGGCACCAGAGTTTGTCAAACAAGGCAAGGCAGATGGTGTGTGAACCATTTTTACCTAACTAGTTCAGTGCGAGTGTAATTAGGATGAATAGTGTCATTTCTGGGGAGCTGTGAACGGCAACAAAAGCCACATGAGTGTCAACTTTTACGGAACATGTTGCACCTAGTCCATAAGTGTTCATATGGGAGGGCGTACGTTTTTCTGGACCTGTTCAAGAGGGGCAGATATGAATGGAAGATTTTTAAACATTTAGACGTTTGTTTGTAATTTAATGCTTTACTTTGCCCCGGAGCTTGTTCTCAGCCCGCGGCTCCCCATGTCACAACCCGCACATCGCACTACACCGAGATGAAATATGAAATTGACATTCATCATTTAGTCGAAACTGTGTGCGGCAAATTCCCAGAAATGTTGAATTATAAATAGTATACATCAAGCGCGGCGCCTTGAGCTGAGAAATGTATGTAGCGGGGATGCTTTTTGAGGAGGCTGTAACACTTTCGCGCCTTGTTCCACTGGGAGGGTAATGAGGCTTTGAACATTATGAAGACATCCACGGCTAATCTTTGATGCACTGCTACTATGTACACTTAGGCGTGTGTAAGCGGATGAGGCCAATTGGGCATATCAGTTCCACTTTAAAATGGCGGTAAAGTGAATGGAACTCTGTTCTCAAAGCAGATTTTTTTTGTTAATGTTCTCACTCGCACTGAATGGATTTCTGTGCTCTGGTTTATCCAGTTAACTATAGGTAGAAGTTTTCAAAATCATTGACCGGACCCTCCAATCAACCTTTTAACAAAAGAACACAGTACTTCTGAACAATGTCTTGAACGACTCATTTTTCTTCAGGATTTCAAAGTGAAATGCATGTATAACATGTGCTGACTTCCTAAAATAAGGGCCACCTGATTCAAACCTGTTTTCCACAGAATGATTGACCTCACCAATTCAACTCCCGACTCCTATTATTTTGAACACACCCCTTTCAATTGAATATTCAGCTACACAGAAGTAAGAGCATGCATACCATGAATGCTGGGTCTGTCTGTGTTTCTAAGAATGTACTGCACCTACTGGTAAATTGTTGTCCATGTAGTTCTATGATTTATACCAAAAACTGGATAATCTGGTTAGTCATGTTGGACTGCTTTTATTTTGAACACTGCTGTATGTACAATGAATAGATATTTTTAGTGACTGGGTCCACAAAGTATTTTCATCTACGACATGCAAACCCGTGTGATTGAACAACACTGGACCTCTTTCACCTTATTTATTTTAGAGTTTTTTAGCAGCAAAATCGACCCATCACAATGGACATGATACAACATTTATAAATGATAGTGGTAAATGGTCTCATTTCATACAGTCATCTCCAACGGAACCCTCAAGAGAATGATGCCAGTACGCGTTGCTCAGAGAAAAGGCTTTGATGTTTAGCTGTGATTACGTGCTCTGTTTAGTTGCTTGGTTGAACTGTTAACAAAGCCTCCTAATGCTTCTCATTTACCCTCCACGGAGAATGTAAACTTCACTTCTGCGTTTTGGTCTTAATTGCAATAACTAGATGATAATAGTGCAAAGCGTGCATACCCAGACAGGCCTCCTCTAGTTTGTCATCGCGTTTCAACTTTCATCTCATAAAAAAATAAATAAAAAGCCTTGAATCGAATGCTTGATTTGGTTTGTGCTTTGTATGAGAAGCAGCCCATAAGGGACCCCTCAGCTAATTTATGAAATGCAAAGCTTCCAGCGGAGGCCATTACGCAATGCCTATATTGATTTGTATAGCGGCCTTGAAATCATAATAGCCTTTGACTGTGAGAAACTTGGAAAAATTGAAACTGATTGAAAAGGCGGATCAAAACACGCTCCACAAGGACTAAGTGTGAGCTCTAGTTTCACCAACTTCACACATGGTCAATGTAGAAAACCAATAGCACTCACCATGTAAAATATTGC
Organism: Neogobius melanostomus; assembly: GCA_007210695.1. NCBI lineage: Eukaryota > Metazoa > Chordata > Actinopteri > Gobiiformes > Gobiidae > Neogobius > Neogobius melanostomus. The sequence continues at coordinate 738,376 of VHKM01000496.1, forward strand.
CTTAGATTGAGCACTCTGTGGCAATTAGCGAGGTCATCTGAGACTATTAATCACTTATTAAGTTTAACTCAAAGTAGCCAAATCTATGTATTATCATTTTTATCCATAGGAAAAGAACAGTAGGAAATCTTAGCAAACAGCAAATAAATGTATAAGTACTGTGAATGGAAAAAATAAACAAATAATACAATTATAGATCATACAGATTAGTACAGTACACATGTGTAAGTAAGATAGAAAAATATTATCAATGGTATTTATCTATCTAAATAGAAGCAGCAGAAATTAAAAAAACACAACAAACTGCCTGAATATTACATTTTGTTTTTCACACCCACATTATTATATCGCCATTTGTCTGTGCCCAATTCATTCATGGGTTTCAGACACAATATTTTTCTTTATATGAACTCCATTCTCACTTTTGAGCAGTGGAAGCATTTCCAGGTAGTGTCAATTTCCATTCGTCTCAATGAAAGAGAGTGAGGAACTTAAAAATACACAAAGAACTTGCGAAAAAGCTCAAAGGAAATGAGTTTGACTCGCCTCAGGCTTATACCAGCGGGAGGATGAAATCATTATTTTAGGTTATTTTAGCCTTATTTCTGCATACCTCCTGTTCAATAGATCAATAGATTTACACAACCGTATGTTAGAAATGTGCATGTTACATCAATAACAGAAATAAAGCCAATGTTACCTGCAGTTTGGCCACGAACACAAAATAGCGCCACCCCCGCGAGTTCCTGAATAAGGTGAATATAATGTTTAGTTTTCCATTGTTAATTGCGATAAAACCCTAATTTTCTATCTCATGAGACCCATGGTTAGGCCTCTCCTGACACACTCTTGTTGGGAGACACAGCTGTCACCTGCCGTCACTTTTTTGCCCACGCCTGATATCGCCCCGGGGCTGGCTCGTGCTTGTGTCGCCTGGTTTCCCTGACGACCTTGTACACTGCGGCGGCGGGGGGTGATTAAGGATCAGGGCTGGCCACCGTTTCCTTTTCCGTGGGAAGATGGATGACCCTGCTGTGGAAGTGGCTGCCTATGGCCACGGGGCAATTAGACTTTGGAGTGAGCCAGCAACCCTCGCCGCCTCTCGCTCTGTGTATGGAGGCAGGTCCTTGAGAAAGAGACTGTAAAGACATTCTGCTGAAACCCAACACGCGCTGGCCAACAAATGAAATGATTTTTTTTTTTTCTAAGTGGTTATTTCCAATTCCTAAAAGGAATGTGCTGACGATAGGGGCCTAGATCAGCCCACCAAGTCTGCCCTGTGGATACATCAATATTTGATTTAAGAATTGTTTTATCGTGGTACTCTGACCCTGCCATTGTTCATTTGCTCATTATGTTGTAAATGGTCTCTCAGTGGAAATCTAAGGTTAACAGCAGGACACTCAGCCTTTAGCATTAGCAGCAGAGTACTGTTTAAAAATGTGTTTTTGCAATTAAAGACAAGTGACCAAATGCTACATCATATTTTGTACCGTCATTAGAGGCCTATTGATTAATGACCAACCCTTTTTAGCTTTATCGCACACAAAATGAAACCTTGGTTAAGTAGCTTTCTCCTGTAATGCCCCTTCTAAATGAAACACCCTTCCAGCTAGTGCAACATTTAAAAATGCCACTTTTAACAATAAAAAAAAAAACGCATCTTGTTATCTTATATTATTTTCTTCTAATTATTCTTTAATCTTGAGTCTGAAAGTGTTATCTATGTTTCAGTGCATCATATTTTACAAAGCAACTTCCCTCACAGTTAGATGTTGCTATAGATTGAGATGATTGTGACTGAATTAAGATAATAAGGGTCCAAGAGCTGAGCCTTGTGGGACCCCATGTTGCGCTGCAGATTTCTGATTTCTAACTCTTATCTGATCCTTCCATGGCCGCTCTTTTCCACAAGTTTGAAGTTGGGAGCTGCACATGGCAATAGCAACTGTACCCATCTGTTTCTAATTAAGATTATGCCACAAGGACAAAAGTCAGTTTCAGATGTGGCATGATTTGCTGCTGTGTTTATCATCAACCACATCGCTGGGCGGTTATTGCCTGATAAAGTGTGTTATCTGTCACAGAGCGGGCGAGTATGAGCAAAAAGAGTTGTGGCAGCCTATTGATAGGGATATGGCCTAGTGCCATTGATTCCCCTTGTAATACAAGCTTCTCCCTTGTCGGCCTGTCAAAGCCCAGATCGGACATGATAATGCGCGCATCAGACAGCCGTCAATAGAGAGCCGAAGCTTCCGCAGTGGAGATGACTATCTTATTTTGGTGCGGAGACCGAGGGAGAGGAGGGGGTGGCTGAGAGATATGAAGGAAGAAACGCTGGAGGGAGTCAACCTGACCTCTGCTTCCTGTCGCCTCCAGGTTTATTTCTCAAACTGAAAAATAGTGTGGCGTATGTATTTCCATCAAACGCGTGTGAAAATGAGTATAATATATGTGCAAGGTGACCACCGGGCGCCGTGGGAATACAGAGCGGCTTTGACTCGCCCTTGCCTCAGCGTCGTCACTTTGATCTCCCCGCATGCAGCACATTGAATATCCATGGCAACCGGCTATAAGGACGAGGTGCTCCGAGAAAATTGATTTGTTTAGGGTCCGGTCCCTTCAAAGTCAGCGAAAAGTGTCAGGGTTTCCATTTGGGAGCGTGGTGTTGTAAATACAGCGACAACCACCAATATGCAAGGGAGCAAGTTAGGTTTCTGAACTAAATCTAACGCTTCCAGCTGAGGACAGAGACATGAAAAGCCAATGTTTGTCAACTCAGAGATGTTCTAATAATTCACTCCTGGATAGAAAAGTCCTGGTTTCATTCTGATTTGGACATACTTTGGTCTTGATGCAAAATAGTCTTTCCTATTACACGTGGCATGGTGCTCTCACCTCACAAACCGGTCTGGGAGTGTGTGTGTGTTCATTCATAAAGTAATGCCTATAGAGAGAATCTACAATGTAAATAGTTCTTTATATGCCAAATGTCCTATAGGGATCATAACAGCAATAAAACAATACTTAAGAGCTGGTTTATCCTTGGTTCAGTCCACATTCTCAGTAGTAAACATGCTAATTAAAATTACAGTGGCTATTTATAGATGAGAATTAAGTATTTTATTTAAGACTCCTACTTCATACGTTCTCATTATCTCAATTAAGCCCACTCACTTGATCCCTCTCTTTCTGCAAGGTTAACCCCATCACACAGTATTTCCTCTATATACCTTTTAGAAACACAGCTACAGCTCAGGCTCCTCTGCTCGGATATAAACACACTGTACCGCCGCTTCCCTGTCCCAATGGATTTGCAGAACACTTGAAGGTCATTTGTTATGATAAGCTTGTGCTGCGTTCAGGGACATCCTCTTCTGCCCTCGTCATGATACGATTCTGTAGTTACTTAACCATGTGTGTCCTTCTCCTTCTCTCTCACTCCCTGTCGCTCTCTTTCCGAGACGCCTCACCGCTCCACTCATACTTCATGTCATGTTTCGGAACCAGGGGCCATGCCTGCACTTTAGCCTTTCTATCGCCACCGCTGACCCAGGGGAGAGCTGGAACAGTGGTCCACTACATAATGTCTTCCCTGCCTGTGGGTTTTGATGCGACCGCTTGCCTCACCAACACACCGCTTGGGAGCAGCTGGAACTGTCTCAAGCCAGGCATTTATTACACGATGTCCAAAATGGTTCTACAGAGTATATGTATATATCTTAAGGCGATTGGGTGCGAGGTGAGAAAGAACACCCTGGGCTTAGGGATGTGGAAGATAGAGGGATTTGGTTGCAAGAAGTAGGCTGAGGTTATACTGAGGACAGAAACTGGACCGTTCACTTGAGCTAAATACGAACCAGAGCCAAAGTTATTCAGATTAACGAACCATCAATGCTAAAGCTACAGACTAGTCTAGTGATCCTATGGGATGGGATATCACAGTGAGTTTGATTTGATACAAAAAATACCAAAGTAATGTAATTATGTAACAATGCAACGCCATGTGTTTCACAATGCATTACTTCACCTGTTGTAACTGAGTGAGAATAATATTTAAAATAGTTTTAAAAGTAAAACCTTTAAAGGGGGGGTATTATGTAAAATCGACTTTTTCAAGCTTTATATCATGTTATTATGTCACTCCCTCATTAAACACATGCCTGGAGTGTTGCCTTGGCTCATTCACATATTTTTGAGTAATCAGTAAAAACTTAGACGGCAGCCATTTTAGGTGTAGCTATGCCTCAGTCCTCCTAGGAACGCCCCCACCTCCTGGAGACGCCTCTGGACCTTTCGTCACCAGCCAAGCCACCAACCACTGCTCCTCAGCTCAGCAGAGCCCCCTCCCCGCACAGTAGTGTTGTTTAGATGCCACAGCAGTGTGCTGAAGGGGGCGTGTCGGAAAGCTTCTTAAAGAGACAGAGGCCTATTTCAAGACGTTCACTACAGCCATTTTGAGAGAGCAATTTTATTCAAGGCAGTTATTTTAATTTACTGCATATACAGACCAACAGAAGGTTACGTCATCATTGTAGTATGCTATAGACTGCTGCTATTGATTGAAAAAAGCATAATACCCCCTCTTTAAAAAATATCTGTATAAATGTTTAGAAATGAGGATTGAAGCAGGTATTAAAATGTCAACATTGTGGTATGAATCCACCCATTCCTATTCCTAAATCAAAACATGAATGTCAAAATCATTTAGTGAACCTATTGAAATAACTTGAATCATGTCCGTAAAATTGGGCATGAAACAACAGATTGATCAAAGCTGTTGATGTGGACTTTGTTGATTTTGTTTTTGGCCGTACATCTGTGTCAGCCAATAACTATGGATGATGAAAAGGTGAAATCAATGTCGATGAAAGCCTTTGTTTTTTAAGCTGAACATGAGCGGCGCAGAGAAGGAAGGCTGATCAGGATAATCAGCAGTGGCACATACAGCCTTGGTTGTTTTTTGTGTTAAAAATAGTTTGAAGCGCTGTGTTGTGCTGCGTGTGATTGGCTCTAACACAGGAACACCCCTCAGTAAGCAAGCTTCACCCCTACACTCATGCTCTTTAAATGATTTCATGACAATAATTAAACTTAAAATAAGTAATTACTTTGCTGGCGAAATATATGTAATGATTTAGAGAGAGAATTCGATTTCCCTCAGCTGTGAAATCAGTTTTTGTCTTGCTTGCCATCCGCATCATTGTGCTCTGCAGGCGCATATGCACTGTCTATGGTTTTCCGCTCCATGGAGCCTTTGCATTTACCGCACCGAGCCGTGCCACAATACATTATAATGGACATCTGAGATATGCCGTGCCACGCGTGTCACTCCATTGGTTCTGCATCAGTCCAAATCGAGAAAAATGGCGCCCTAAACCCTTCACCGAAAGCACTCAAATCGGAGGCGTTGTAGATATATCACGTGTTTATGGAAATGGATCAGGCGTGCATTGGAGAGGGTCGGCAAATGTCAAAAGGCGCACTTGGGAAGCCCTCTTCAATTTCTCTGAGAGGAATCAAAGGTGTTTGGATGAGCGCCGCTTTTCGCCCCGAGTCTGCTGATGGTTTTTCAATCAAAGCTGGAGTGAGAAAATCGACTGGAGTGTGCGCAGCCGACACTTACTGTAAACCCAGGATGTGATTCTGCGAAGAGAAAGCACACAGACCGCGCACAAGAGCAATAAAGTTTACTCCGGGCTAAAGGCCATGCTCGGCACCTGTTATTACATTGATTAGCTAGTCCACACCTGCTCTAACCATCAGCGGCTGCGTCAGTCACCTCTACACGTGTCCTCCCTGCACACCACTGTCTTCATTGGTTTAAGTGCCTATCGATTTTCTGCATCCACATCGGCCGCACTCATGGAAATGTTTGGTTCGGCCCTTTAATCAAACACAGCAGACCTGTGAGGCTCCAAATGCAATGCTTGCACAATACCTGGCAACACGAGCCTCGCAGGCAGCTGCCAGTGCCTTCACTGCAGCAACAGCAGGAGGAGCGCTCCAACCAGGTGAAGAATAATGATGTCGAGAGAGTGAATTTATCTTCAAACGACAACTGTTTCTGTTCATTTACTGGATTGCTGTCTTGTCCTCTTATTGGCTTGTTGTTGAGCAAATGTTCTTCTTTTAGGACTAATGTCTTATAATATCTATATTTGTTCTTGTCTTGTATCAAAACCCTCATTAAGGTAATGGACAAAGCTTTGTAAGCCTGCAATTTGCAAGTGCCAGCCTGCGGAAAAGGGGTGAATAAATAAGAAAGAAGTAGAAACTTATTCAGCAATAAATATGCAAACTAGAATTTTCCATTGTGGTGACTCCTTGGGGTTGCAGCTTCTAATGGATGTCACAATATAGAATATTAAAGCGTACTTTGTATCCATATGAACATAAAGAATAACTACATTGCTGTGGTTAAGAATCATCCAGTGCGTCTGTGTTCTGACATGCTGTGAAGGGTCTTTTTACTGTAGCTGAATAGATCTAGAGCCACTGCAATCCCTCCCATTGTGAAAAAGGTGAAGATGAGCATGTACTTATATTCCCATAAAATAGACACTGTATGCCTCTGCCGTTTGGCCGCAGATTGAATGGCTGTGGAACAATGTACCCGCAGTCGAATGCTTTGAACACGATCACATTTCTACCACAACAAGCACATTTCACACAAGCGATGAGGCCCGCTAACGGAGCTGTGAAAATATTTGCTGAGAAATGGAGGTGAGAGAGGGAGACGGAGTGTTTGGGGCTTGATACTGGGTTATGGCACAATGGTCGGCAGCTCGCGAAGACTGGAACAGAATTTGAAGTGGATGGGCCATTTTTTTTTTTTTTTTCCCCTCCGCCATCTCGCTGCCTCCCACATCTGCCGCCATCATAATAACAGGCAATAACCCCTCTTTCAGCAATAACCCAGACTTTTACGCCCATAATGTGGCTTCAATAAATAATGTCATGTTTTCCGAGGGGGCTGTATTTTCAAGCTATTTAGTCGCGAGCATTTCGTCTTCTGCCTCCTCGGTGTAAACTGCATCGGAGCCCATTATGGAGTAACGAGACGTAGTGAAAATAACAGCCTCCATGACTTGTGATTACGCTCAGAAAACATCACAGAGATGACAGGTCCGTTTGCATACACGTTACAGACTGCTCCCGCTAATGGCAAGACATAATATGAGACGCAAACAGTATGGCAGTTTGCAGTGAACTTTATCACAGGAGCTAGCGATGTGGAAGTAGCAGTTTTAATGATAGTGAAATGTGAGGTTTGGAGGTTCACATCATCTTATATTGGCATGTGTGCATTGATAAATTAGCGGACATTGTGTGCTTTGTATTCGCTGGTGTGATTTATTTTCCAACCATAAAGGTCACTATCTATCAAATAATCCAAGAACGGACGAGTGGTGTGCCGATGACACAACAGTTGGTTCACACGAAACGCACAAATTGTAACAACTACTGGGGAAGTTGTCAGAATACAAACTGCTGTCACATGGTCATTAGGCAAGTGAAATTCATGGGTATCTAATTAAGTATACTTTACCTTATAAATTGTAACCATGGGCTAATTTCCATCTGTTGTTTCGTATTCTATATACACTCATTCTTGTGGGGAACATACAGACTCCACACAGTAAGGCTTCACCAGGGAATTGACCTTTTCACTGTGAGACGAGAGCACTAATCAGCAAGGACAGTGCATGATATGCGTTAACCTTAAACCTGAAAGAAATATTGTTCCCTGTTTTAGCACAAGTGGTAATCCCTGGTCAAGTTGGATTTTTAAAGTGGGGCTCAAAGGCCGCTTGTAGCAGAGTTTCGAGATGACGACGCATTGCCCTCCATCGCTGCAGTACTTCCATACAGGGCCGGTAAAACAAGCTAGTTTTCCATAAGCTACCATTGCACTTTAGACACGGTGCCTAATTTTCCTAAACTTTCTACAGCTAGATATTGCTCCTGTGATAACGCTGGGTTAGGCACAATTACAGGGACCAGGCGGGTTTCGTATGAAACATTTTAGAAATCTCGTATACTAATGAGGGCCGGACTTTGATTGACAGGCCGTTGCATTAGAGCTAATGGTGCGGGCGTGGCTACGACCGAACTACACGTCACGTGAGAGTCTACAGTGAAGATCCCGCCTTTATGCCCTTTTTAGGAACATGCTCCGTCACAGCAGGGTAGGAAGAGTCTGTAAAACCGCCGTGATTTCCCCCTCGAACGTAGTTATTATGGCAAACGGGGAGGAGTGAGGAGGAGTTGTCTATAATTTCTACAGTCTATGGTTTGGATACTATTTAAAACCGACTTTTTAAGCGTTTTACCAAGTTACAATGTTGTTCTCTCATGTTGTTGTTTCGAGCCACTCGCACACCTTTGAGTAGCCTTTAAATCTTGAAATCCTTAGCATCGCGGTGGCAGCTCCTATAAAACCCTCCTGTTTCCAAAAAGCTCCTCCTGAGTCATACGCTTTCCGCACCTCTCAATTTCTTGCTAAGCCTCTCCCCAGTTTGGCATTACCCAAATAAAAATGAGATTGAAAACGCAACAATAAAGTGATAGATGTGTTTAAGATTATTACCAAATACCTGCGAAAAAGCACAACACCCCCTCTTTAACTTGCCTTTGTACAAAAGAGCAGATGTGAAATGGCCATCAATGCATCACCCATCATACTGTAACTACATTTAGCCTCCAGAATCCCCTTGTAACACGTGCACGAGGCAGAAGAAGACAGTCTTCCTCTCCAGCCTTTCTCAGAGCGGCTGCAGATCGAGCATGTGGGGTGCGTTTCATTAGTCTGTCAGAGCGCATGATATTTAGAGCCTCTGCGCCTGGGCCAACACTGGAAAACTCAATCAGCGCCGTGATTTCATAACCCCAAAGCACTGACAGGGCTTATTTTATCGCCACGCTGATTCATTCTAATAAACGCTGGCTGCCCCATCGCACCACGCCTTGAAATACAACCTCACCCTTTCCCTCCATCAACACTATATCCCCCAAACCCACCCACCGCACCTCCCTGTCCTCCTTGGGTCGACCCGGAGGAAGGGCCAGGAGGGGGGTGGACGGATAAATCAGAATTGTCAGTGCTGGAAGCCGTAGATAATCCATCGCTGCTGGTTCATGCTTAGTGCCCACACCACACACACACACCATCCAAAGCTCGCAACCCTTCCGCACAAATCTAGACCGGCGCTCGCCTGCTATAGGGCCATTGATTGCGGGACGAGAGGCGCGATAAATAAGGGGAGGCACGGTGCGCGGGGTGAAGGAAAACAATTATCGGCGGAGGTGGAAAGCACATAAAGTGAAGAATGATAAACACTGTGAAATATGATTGACCGCCGGGTGATGTATGGAGGCCAGGGGACAAGCTGAGAGGCCTGGGCCTGTGCTGATATCCTTGAGGGGGGAGATGAGGGCTCACTCTCCCCTGCCACGGGGCTGAGACATGGGCCAGTGCAGAGGTGGATTGGGCCATAAGATCAGAAACTAAAAGGGAGTATGGAGCTGGAGCGCGAGTTGGCATATAATATGGAATCATGGCAGCGGAACATCAGCCAACCCAGCGAATTTTGTAATGATCAGTTCTTAATCGTATAATTTTTGATGGATTGGGAGAGGAAGATGTTTGGGGATCTTTGGAATGTTTTATTTTAGGTAATATAAAATGTTCGAGAACCAAAGCTTTAACCAGTGTCTCAGGAACAGTTGGAAAATGCCTTCACCACATCTTGAGCATCTAGATTAGGATTACAGCTGAGTGAGAAGATGTTTTGCACCTCACTCATTTGTCTACAGGTGTTGAAAGTAAACATAATTTCCATAATACTAACTTTTTCAATGTCTACGTACTTTTGTTTCCACAGACCACGGATGACATAGTCTCCTCGGCCGAGTGTTCGAGCGATGATGAGGACTTGGAGGAGTGCGACTCGGGACACGCAGGTGGGATGGGTGTGCCGACATGTGCTTGCTTTCAACCTGGTCTGGTTCTCTTCTTTTACTTTGATTTGCTGCCGAGGAGCCTCTCCTCCTTTAGCATCAAGCCCCATGGGAGCTTCAAGTGTAACTTCAAAAGTCTTCCGCTCTGTAGCCACTGTAGTCTCAGGGAGTAGGTATTTCATACATAATATTTTTGGAGATGGAGGATACAGTAGACAGGGAAAGTGGAAAGTAGAAGACAAGAAGTGTAGATTATTGTAGTGTATTTAGACATATTGAACCATTGAATATATAACAGCGTATATGGGTGAATATGATAAGAGATGTTAGCTCTCCATCCTCTTGGCATGGAGTTAAATTATGGAGCCTTTCAAATAAGTAAATAAACTTTATTTGTTGAGCCTCTTTCACAAGAATATCTCACAGGGTGCTTCATATAGTTAAAACAGTCTGTAACTATGAGGATAAAGAACAATATAGATCACAAAAATACAATAAAAAGTAGTTTAGAGAGGAGGCAAGACTCATAGAATTGCATAGAATGGTTCCAGCCATGCTAAGTAATACAATCATCAAAGGAAATGTAGGATGAAAGAACAGTTTAGTCACTATAGCTGTGTTTTTGTAAGCCCTGTTCCGTACAGAGCTCTAGAATATGTCAGTTTAGGTCTAGCTTCGTTACAAAATCCATCTCCGAGACAAGTTACACTTAGCTATGGGGCCACTGGTCGCAGACATGATCGAGCGTTGATACTAATTTTTGCGCTCTCAGCATTCGGTGGAGAGCCAAACTTTTCCTCAAACAAAGTCCCGAATTAGTATCAAGCCTCATGTCGCCCGCTCTGATGCTTCAAAATGTATCTGCCCTGTTCCCGGTTGGTCTCCTCTTGCTGTGTGCGTACCCCCCTTTTTTTGCGACAGTGGATACATTTTGAGATTCTTCCGAGAGCAAAGATGCTTTCAGCCGATTGATACTGTGATATGTAGCAGACTATACCTGCAACAGAGCCTCTGCCCTCCCCCCTTTTCCTCCTCTTCCTTTCTTCTTCTCTTGTTTGTACCTCTGTTTTTTCTTTCCGTCGGAGGCTTGCCCTACCTGAAACATTCTAATAGAGAACAGATATCCTCGAATTTCTGTGTAATACATCGTCTCTCTCCCCCCTCTCCCTCCGCACGCACACAAACAAGCACCACACGCCGTCACTTTGTGGCTGGATCAAAGTTAAAGGAACTGACTCGGCGGGTCAGGGAGAAAACAGAGTGAAGTGGCAAATAGGAGGTTGTTTTGAGGACACTTGGGTTTGGCCCGTGTTAGGCACAACAAAAAGAATCGCAAAAATTAACGTAACCTAGTCTAAGGAGCTGTTCTTCTGCAGGACTCGCAGATAGGTGGAATAAATCTCCAACTATTAGCCATTAGAATAGTTGCAATTAGCAAATAAAAGAAGCGGCAAAGACTTTAGGCAACAAAATTGTGGAGTTTTATGTATAAATTATAACCAAACCTTGACTATAAACCTAGCAAATATGGCCCATAGCTAAAAACAATATAAAAGGGAAGAAAAATGCGTCTTAATATAGTGTCCAACGATAATTACACTGTAAAATGTAAAATTTGTTTCAACTCAAAAAACTAATTCTAAGGGCTGCCAAGAAATTTTATGTGTAACCAATAACCATTTTACAATCTAGTCGATTTGAAATTTGAGATTCACCTCTTTCGTTCAATTGTATTCTTAGGTTGACATAACTGTTTCCAGTTGTCTGAAGTGAAAAACGTCAGTTACAAATTAAATCAGTTGTGTCAACCTAAGTTTTTCACTTCAGACAACTGGAAACAGTTATGTCACCTAAGAATACAATTGAACGAAAGAGGTGAATCTCAAATTTCAAATCGACTAGATTGTAAAATGGTTATTGGTTACACATAAATTTCTTGGCAGCCCTTGGAATGAGTTTTTTTGAGTTGAAACAAATTTTACATTTTACAGTGTACATCCGCAAAATCATCCCAAACTTTATAGTAAAAAAATAGGTGGCAACAAAGTGAAAAATATAACTACAAATCCTATATTTAATATCAAAATTACAACCTTTAGCAATGTTTCTGTCGACATCAGTCTTTCTATTCAAATTCAGACTGATAAGACAAAAACAACCGGACGTCCTGCACTTTGTAGTTGTTTTTGTCGTATCTGTTTGAAATTGAATCAACGACTGAGAATGTACATTATTTTGTCAGTCCTGTATGAATAGCAAATCATCAGACGCATATCATTATCATGTAAAGAATATCACTTCATGTGTTATTATTCCACTTATCTGTTGACTTTACAAAATCCCTTGAAGACTTGGTCATGGTCTAACGCAAACCGCAAACAGCACATGGTGAGCGCGGTGGAAACTCGCTTACGCCGTAAAAACCATCATCCCTTAGGCCCAGTGCAAATCATTAACAGCTGAGACTGTTTTGATTGCTTCACTGTCCTTCAGAGCCCCATCACGGCCTGCTAATTGATGCAGTATTAATCTGGCTAAATATGCCTGAGCTTAGCAGCACCTAGCACAAGCCCGCTTTTCACGGCTCGTAATCAGGCCCCAACAATGCCCTGCCCTTTCCCTTCGGTTATCAGCGCGCACAGCATTGTGAATAATCAACTCTTTATTTTACGGAGAGCTGGGATTTTAATATTCGGCCGCACAGCCTTCCTCGTTTATTTACTTTGAGGCCTTATCGCAATGCAATAGCAATTGTTCTTGAAATTCGGACCATGTTTGCCGCCTTGTACTTAGGTGCGTTTGATGTAAGCACAAAGAGTATTTTTTTTCCTAGTGTGCGGCTCTTATCTCTAAACACAAATGGTTTTACTAATTCGGAAATGACTGGTGTTAAATGGGCAATTTTCGCGGCGTGTTTTTGTCTGTTAAAAAGCTCAAACCCAAGTGTTCTCAAAGTTCTCGAAGTGTAGCGAGAAGTTTGTAAGGAGAATGCGGTACCCTCGCCTCATATTGGGACAGTTTCCGCTGGAGTGCTGTGGTACGGGTTAATTCTGCGCATGTCAAAAAGAAGCAGTGATTTGGCTCTTTCTTTGCCCAACGAGCCACATGTGACAAATGGGTGAAGTGTCTTCCTCATTGTCACAACGAAATGATGTGTCTAAAATGCTGACCCCTCGACCCAAATGAAAAGTATCTCATTAGCAAATCCAAAAAGGTTCACTTAGCGACAGTAAATGATGAAGTGTAATAATTGGTGAATGTCTTTACAATGGATTGCAACAATGGGCAAAGGTTTCTGGTTCCTGAAGTTAACTTTCCTTTGCCGCTCTTGAAGAAAGGTCTCTGATTGATCTTGCATAGGTTGCGTTCACGACATTCTAGAAAGTCATGTCATTTCAGTTGGAGACCCAAGTTTTGTAAATAAATCTCCAAAGAGAAAACCTACAAATATTTTCCCTGATCATTATTTGGAAGTGCTTGGATTCACAGACCTTCCACATGAATCTTTTGGCTGAAAGTCCTTCCGTCAAACCAACATCAAGCACATCATTTTGGATAATGTCCCACTTTTGGACACCTTTATGAGACAGTAAATTGACCTTAGTTCATATGTGCTGTAAGAGAAAACATTGAACTCTGTGGCAGCTTTTGTCTCATGTGGATCAGTCCAGCTGTTACAGAGATATGAACAATTACACCAAGAAAGAAAAATCCGATGGTTACCATAGTTACTCGGTTTTATAATGTTGTGCAGTCACGTGAATGCAACCTATTAAAGAGGGGGTATTATGTAAAATCGACTTTTTCAAGCTTTATATCATGTTATTATGTCATTCCTCATTAAACACATGCCTGGAGTGTTGCCTTGGCTCATTCACATATTTTGAGTAATCAGTAAAAACTTAGACGGCAGCCATTTTAGGTGTAGCTATGCCTCAGTCCTCCTAGGAACGCCCCCACCTCCTGGAGACGCCTCTGGACCTTTCGTCACCAGCCAAGCCACCAACCACTGCTCCTCAGCTCAGCAGAGCCCCCTCCCCGCACAGTAGTGTTGTTTAGATGCCACAGCAGTGTGCTGAAGGGGGCGTGTCGGAAAGCTTCTTAAAGAGACAGAGGCCTATTTCAAGACGTTCAGTACAGCCATTTTGAGAGAGCAATTTTATTCAAGGCAGTTATTTTAATTTACTGCATATACAGACCAACAGAAGGTTACGTCATCATTGTAGTATGCTATAGACTGGTGCTATGTGATTGAAAAAGCATAATACCCCCTCTTTAAATAATAACTCTTACCTCTTTAATTATAAGTCAATGGGATAAAAATAAATGCGAAATTTGCTTCTGGAACCTGAAATCCCGGCCCACTGTCGTGCTCCTTAATGCATCCCAAACGGGTCGATGAATTTCGAATGCGCTCGAGGAGTCTAACCGAACAGGCTCGTACCGTAGCACTCACTGGACAAGCGCAGCGAACATACATACACACTCATACAAGCTGTACATCCTCCATGTTGACACAGAAATTCATCTCGTCATTCCTTGCCCCGCTTCCTGTCGTTGGACCAGTTTTTGCATGCCATGACGTTTCCTGCGTTTGCTTTTTTCCTCTTTTGTGCCTGCACATCGAACATCTCTCTCGTGTGTGACGATCCGGATCCATTTGCCCTGGGTCCGATTTCCTTGATTTGTTTTTTTTTTTGTGTTTTGGGTTGGGGTTTTGAGTGCTTGAACGTGGGCGGGGCGGGGGTTTGACTGCGTTGATGTTGTGTTTTGGTTCCTTTGTTTGGTTTGTTATTATTATTATTATTATTTCATCACCATGTCCTCATCATCCGTCGTCACCATCTTCCAAGCAAGGACAGAGCCGCTCCTCCCGTTTTTGCCTCATCTTGTGCCGCATGAACTTTTGGTGGTTGAATAAAAATTCTTCTAAGTTCCCTCCCTCTTCCGTCATCATCATGGCTTCCAAACGAGACTCCCCTTCCCTCCAAAAAAAAACAAAAAACATCCCCTTTCTTCACTACCACCATCATCATCACCGCCACACCCCTCGCCATTTTACCATTTAGGGAAATTGAACGGCAACAAAATCTTTTCTTGCCATCTCCCCGTATTTTTGGCCTCAAGAAAGTTGTGTGTGAAAGAATGACTCCTCGTGTACCTATCCCGAGTGACCCCGCCTCCTTTCACTTGCTCCGCCCCCTCCCCTTTTCCACTTCTCCATCCCATCCCAGCACCCTCCCTCTCCGTTCCTCCTATCCTCCTCTCCTGCATATACATGTCTGTTTGACTTGCGGATGGCATAAAAAAAGACTTTTATTGCCACAAAGTATATCTGTTTTTCTATTCTATCTGTTGCTCCAAGTAGAAGGTATTTGTGGCATGCAATGTAACTGGACTGTACCTTAGCGTAAAAAAGTAGCTTAACTCCCCTCCCGCTCCCCTCGCGCCCCTGCCCACTTACCCCGTGGCTTTTGCATGGACTTGATTGGCAGCCATTTTTATGTGCCTCTCCAACCCATAACCCCAGCTGGCTTCTACTACATGTCAGTGTGTTGTTCGGGGGCTGTTCCCCTTCCATGTCGGATGCGTCTCGTGTTTTTTTCCCCGTGCTGGCGCCTGCTTGTCCCCTTGTCAGTGGCCGTTTTGCGCGCCAACAAAAGCAGCATTGTCTGTCATCTGTCTGTTGTGCGTTGTTGGTTGTTCCGTGTTTTTGTGTGTCTATTATATAAGATATTGTTAAACCTTTTTACCTCCCCCCCCCCCCCCCCCCTCCTCAATGTCCCTGGAGTTCCACAAGAGGGACGCGTGCTGTGCAGTGACTCGACGGATACAACACAATATGAAACGATTATTTTGCAAACATGGCAACTCTTCATTCCAGGTTTAAAGCTTGCCGTGTAGCACCAGAACACTTATTCACAACAAAAAGATTGCATTCATATAAACCGATTATGACAAGTGCCTGAAATATACACAAGTTATGCAGATGACTTTAGCTTCATTTCTTTTAGGGACTTACTTTCAATGGGTTGTATCATGGAAACACAAATAAACATATATATTTCAACTTAGCTTTTCGGTTGCTATAGAAATATAGTATTTCTTCACAACCTTTTGTTCATTCAAGCTTTAATCTTCAAGCTAACGATCAAAACAATTTATCGACTGATCGCTGATTTTAGGACTGAAGCAACCCACTTTTAAGTCTCGACCCTCCAGTTGAGAACCAAATGAATAAATATGAAAGATACAACAATGATACAACAATAATATTTGAACATCTTCACCCCCACCTGGACCAAGCACATTTTCTCCAGTTTGGCTTCTTGAAAAACAGCATCAAAACAGCAACAAAAACAAATGCACAAAAATGTGACCAAAACGCAACATACAAGTGACAAAAAAAAGCACCAAAGAAGCCACAAAAGAGCGACAGAAACGTGCCCACAGAGTAACAATAATAGACAAAAAGGTGACAAACACGTGACAAAAACTCAACAGAAAATGTGGCGAAACCACGACAAAAGCAACAAGAAAAAACAGTATAAACACGCCAAAAACGCTTAAAAAATGTGACATAAACGCGCACTCATTTCCTAGATATCCAGAGTGTTGTTGATTTCTGGAGATTTATTTATTTTTAATTCATGCAGCCCTTATATTTGAAGAGTTTAGTGGCGCTAGGCTAGTGCTAGGCTAGCATTTCTACGGTAACAGTTAGCATGCATCTGGCGCACTCCACAGTGCACCTGAGGCAAATCGCTTACAACGCCAGACTACCCATATAAATGTCTGTGTCTATAGAATAATTTGAACTTTTTTTGCATTCATAATTACTTATATTTGAGCAGCATCAGCTTCGTGGTTGTAAGCTAACGCAGCGGCGGAGTGATCTGCTAGAAAATAGTCCCTCAAAATGTGGTAATTCATGTGATGCCAGGTCAAAAAAATTACTCTATCGACACAGACGTTTATATCGGTAGTCTGGTGTTATACGTGATAGTGGAGTGTTTTTAATGCAGGTTAGCTGTTACGTAGAAATGTGCTAGCCTAGCCCTAGCCTAGCGCCACTAAACTCTTCAAATAAGGACTGCATGAATTAAAAAAAAAAAAAACTCCAGAAATCACAACACTCTGGATATCCCTTTAACAGTTTAACAATGAGAATATGTTAATAAAGGGTTATAAATGAACTGAACAAGATGTACATAACTAGATCACACAGCTAACGTCAAAATCCATGCACACATATTACATACTTCAGTAACAAAGTTAATCTTGGCTAACCAATTGACTACAAATTAATTCAATCTCTGATCCAGGCGTTTTCCGTCGGAGCTCCGAATGTGGGTCAGTGGGCTGTTTACAGTTGGTGCGACACAAACCATCTGCTCTAAAAGCTGACGTCACAGCCCTCATCTACTGCAGACAACCTCCAGCCAAAATGCTAAAGTGTCGGGCTAAAACGGTTCTATGTCACTATCCACGCTCTGGCCCAGATGCAGCAGCCTCTTCATGACAAATCGGAGATGTTTTGGAGAACAGCAAACAGCGGGCCTATTTATGATTTCATTTCACAGTGATTAACGGCTTTGGCGCTTGTCATTACCGTGTAATCAGAGCAATTCTGTGATTAATATGTAATTATACTCTCATAATTGATGCAAATGATTTCCATAAATCTGAATCTTCTCCCTTGGGAACACATCAAACTTTTCCCCACCCGATTTAAAAGACAGATAAATAGCCACTTCAATGTGCGCTCTTGTCGCCGGGAACATTTTGACCTGATGTCAGAGGAGCGTTGCTAATTACATCTTTAGTTCGGCTGTTTTTTTTATTATTCGGGAAATTGATGTCCTCTGTCTCTCCGCCCTGCGCTGCGTAGGAGCCATTTTGACGCTGCTTCACAACAGGCCTTTTAGTTTTACATCAATGGGAATCATTCGAGTCAACGCGAGCGCCAGCAGGATGCTCATCATCTGCCCAGCGCCGACCGGCCGACCGACGCTCATTTTTTAAATAAACTCCAGCACATTTGCATCTTAAAAACATTTGATGTAGAGGGAAAACAGCTGTAAAACAACACACTGGCGTCTTCGGCCCCAATCTTTTTTGCCGTCTTCATGAATTAATCAACAACTTTTTTTTTTCTCTTTTTTTTTATGCAAGTGTTAGTTTGTTTTGGGCTTTTGACGCTCGCCCAACTTTTGATAACATCTGTATATAAATTTTAATAGGATTATGCAAAACGAATAATTCACTCCGGCACTCAAAGGAGAGGGGAAAAAAAGTTGGAGATAAGAAAGTAGTGAGTCGACAAAGTGAGGCATTCGGGAGAGATTTCCCAAACCTAGCTGTTATTAGTAAAGACATCGTTTGCAGGTGCATTGAAGCAAGTTAAGTACATGTGAATTCAAGATTAAAGATGAGAGTGTGCGTGGCTAATGATTTATATACTGTATACACAATGATGACTGACAAACTTACAGTAACATGGCAAAGGGTGAAAAGTGCCAGATTCAAACGGATGGCTGTCTAATCTGCAGATACAAAGATAAATCATCAAAGCTATGCCCTAGAACTATATAACCACTGTTTTTACTGTTATTAGACAGCGTAGCGTGAATGTGGGTGAAGAGTGGGGAAAGCCGGGAGGCGAACTCGCCCCACTGAGACCGGCAAAGTGTGATGCAGTCTAAACCCCTTGGCTATGTTTCGGCAACTCTAACTACTTTTATTTCCCTAAAGTTTACATCCAATATTCAAGGCAAAAAAGTTACTATAACAGTCAAATCCTCAACTGTCCTGTGGGTACTTACATTACGCAACTTTCTACAGCTTTTCGCCAAGTTATTGTGTGGTTCCCTCATCAAAAGCTTACTTGAGGCTGTGTTTTGAGACACATGTTTGGGAAATTTTGTCATCAGCCAAAGTGCAGTGGCGCCTGTTCAGACAATGCTCCTCCAATTTTCAAGAGCTCATTCCATTGCTAGAAGGAAGCACTCTCCTTATCTCAGGCCCATTTCCCACTTACACCTCACGTCGAACAAGAAACATAGCAAAGGAGAACCTCTTACCCCTCCCACCTGAATCGAACACATTTTTCTCCAGTTTGGCTGCGCCCAAATCTAAAAGCTTCTTGGACAAAGCGTCAAAACCAAGGATGAAAATGGTTTAGTTTAGTTGATTTCGAACAACTTAAAAATAATAATACATGTAATGCACAACAATACAAAAAAGCATGTGTTCGAAAAGGAGCGGGTTGAAGTGTGATCTTGTGTAGTCCCACCCGCTTTCAACAACAAACACAACAAAAAGAGCGACAGAAACGCAATAAACAAGCAACAAAGACACAATTAAAAAGTGACGGAAAAGCCCCCAAAAAAAGAGTCACGAAAAATCCACAAAAGAGCAAAAAACATGATGATAACACGACAAAAAAAGTGTCAGAAAGCAAGGGAAAAAGCGATAATGAACTCGACAAAACCTACAAAAACAAGACCAAAGAAACTGCAGGTTGTAGGTCTTAGTTTTCAAATGAGGCTTAAGGGGGTAAGTGGTTAAAATAAGCCTTTTCTTCGATCAGTGTGGCATTTCCTAACCAGCAAAATGTCAGACAGTGAGGAAAGCGTGTTTGAAAGTATCACCAATTATGTGAAAAAGCACAATACCCCCACTTGAACTTTGGACTACCCTGATCCTAATATGATATCCCATTATTAAAGGGATATTTCAGGTGTTGTTGATGAGATATTTTTTTCTTAAATTCATGCAGTTCTTATATTTGAAGAGCTTAGTGGCGCTAGGCTAATGCTAAGCTAACGCATTTCTACGGTATCAGTAACCCTGCATTAAAAACAGTCTGGCCCACTCCACAGTGCACCTGAGGTAAATAACTTATAACGCCAGACTAACCATATACTGTAAATGTCTGTGTTAATAGAAACATTTTTGAAATATAACTGACCTTGTATCACATGAATTACCGCATCTTGAGGGACTATTTTCTCGCAGATCACTCTGCCGCTGCGTTAGCTTACAGCCACGAAGCTGATGCTGCTCAAATATAAGTTATTTTAAATGCAAAAAGGTTATTATTATTATTCTATCGACACAGACATTTATATGGGTAGTCTAGCGTTATAAGTTATTTATCTCAGGTGCACTGTGGAGTGGGTCAGACTGTTTTTAATTCAGGGTTGCTGATACCATAGAAATGCGTTAGCCTAGCATTAGCCTAGCGCCAGTAAGCTCTTCAAATATAAGAACTGCATGAATTTAAGAACAAAATATCTCCAGACATCAACAACACTCTGGATAACTAGGAAATGAGGCCCAATGTCAAAAATCCTGAAATATCCCTTTAAAGCTTTGATAGGTATGTTAAGCAAATTAAACAACGTAACGCAGGATGACCACAAATCTCTAGCTCCACTCCTGGACTTTGCGCTCTCAAAATCTATCAGATCATAAAGTAATCGCCTCGGCCCCATCGTTTGTTGATTAAGTGGGCAGTAAATCTATGCGCACGTGTAACCGGGGCAAAATGTCACACCACATTACCACTCCGGGAATCCACGAAGCAGCAAATCTGCCACTGATAATAAACCGGACTGGCGGGTGTCATGTGGGCTTTTCTTTGCCGCGCTATGAAGAGTACGGTGTAGACATGTATATTTGGTTCACTGTGAGCTATGATAGGCACGGATCAGCGCGTCTTTTCTCCCTGCGTTTTTTCCGTCAAGCCCCATCAGCCGCGGTGACACCCGGGCGCAGACCTCAGATCACTTTAAAGGTTATCCGGCTGACACACCTAATCGCTGTACGGCAAATGGAGCGTCTGACAGGGCCCCGAGTCGCCACGCCTGGTTCGAGATGCCAATTTAACATGCCAGAAAGCTTCCCCCCCCCACCAACCCCTGGTGCTCCGCGATGAATGATTAGGCTCTAGCAGGCCGTGCACTTCGGTCGGGCCAAATTGGCACACACAAAAAATTACATCTTGACTTTTTTAGTGGATTACTGCGATAACAAAGCTCAGATGGATGTTTTGTAATCCCACAGAAATGTGTTAAATTGCACGGCAAATGGGTAGTTTGAAATGTGTTGAAATTCAGATTGGGGGGAAACAAACTCAGAGAAGTGACACAGTTTCTCGCTCCAATCTTTATCCCAAATTCAAACTCTACCCTCTAAGTTCCTCCAGACTGCAAAAAGTAATCTTGAAATAAGTTACATTTTGTTGAAATAAGTCAATTTGGCCTTACTTTGAGCTTTTACACTTGAATTAGGAAAAAAAGATTCAAACCCATTTGCTTGGAGTGGATGGATTTGCTGCTTGCTGCAATTTCCCTTTCCCATGAGCACCTATGCAAACTTTGGAATACATTTGGACACCTAGCGCAATCACGCTCTCAACATTTGATGAAAAATTTGAAGAAATGTTCATTCAGTGACATCTTATTTTACCAAGTCTGAAAGGGGTTTAGCATGAAATCTTGACCCTAGCTACAAACAATCATGGTGGACCCATTACCACTTGATTTTTGAGACCCAACCAGTGACTCCTGATATATATACTGATATATATCACCCACCTTTCCCGACACCGCCTCAAGCTCTTCCCCAGCGCCAGTGAGTCTCCCGCAAGCTCAAGTCCTAAATGAAACATTATCCAACTTTGTAGGGATAGAAAAATGAATGAACGACGGGTGAGAATTTGGACTTCTCTTAGGCCGCTCTGAGCTGGCATGTGCGCGCGGGAGATAAGATGATTTAATGGCAGGGTGTAAAGTGCGAGGCTCTTTAAGGCACGGGAAGTCGACCGATGCATAGAACGTAATCCTCGGCCCGTCCGTGCCAGCCAATCAGCCCCTACCTGTCGTGGGTAGTGAAGAATTAATCTGCCATAGCAAGCAAGGACTCCGCGCACAATGCTCACGACTACAATGGGATTTTAAGACCGGGCACAACCACCGAGTCGCCCGCAAATTGCCATGTTGCAATCTCATTGACTCCGCAGTCGGTGCTGGTGCAGGACTTTTTTTTCTATTTTTCTAACTTCTAGGAGTGAAATCCTCAGCACACCGTTCAGAAGCCTATAAGCGAACAGTGGAGGGACACGAGGATCAGCCTGGGAAAAGTGAGGAGAAAGTGCTGCTTCATGGTTTCCCCTGCGCGTGTGTAGCCTCCGAGCTGCTGAGCAAGCCGGTCAATCAGCCATTTAGGTTCAGTTATGTGTACTTAAGGCGGTGCCGACTTCGCCTTGTGTCAAAGTATAGACTTCAGTTTGTTCCGTGCCATTGCTGCTGTAGCTTTCCAATGATTTTGTTTTTGTCTACTCGGCTGCTCCTTGCAATCACTTGTTTGTTTTGTTATCGGCGCAGAGGCTGGCAAACAAAGCAACATTAAAAGAAAGGTATTAATCAGCGGTGGTTTCTTTAAAAAGTAGGAAGAGCGTGAGTGTCTATAGCGGAGTGGAGAATTATTTACCGGAGGAGGCAGAGGCTTTACAATCAAATCCCCATCCATCTTTAGGAGAGCACAAAACAAACGCAATCTGGCTAAGCAAACCCATTAGGAAGTGCCGTGTTTGTCCGGTTTGGAGACACAGTGAGATGCGCGACGCCTCGGCGAGGGCTTACACGGGATTAAAGTGTTTACCGAAACATCCAAGGTCTTCCACGCGGACTTTGCCACCGACCCTCTTCTCTCCCCCCTCTCACTGTTCTGTTGACATAGCGCAAAGCTAACAGTCGCCGAAAGCTGTTAGCGTAGAATGGAGTGGAAGGATGCAAACGAGGCGGAGGCAACAAGGGCGGCGCGAGATAAATAAGGTCTCCGATGAACGAAATCACTTCCCCCGGACTGCTGAGGCTAATGCCACACAGGCTGTCCTACAACGAGAGCGGTAGAGGTTAAGGTTCTCTGTTGCAAGTGGTATAATCGACTAGAGCAGTGGCTTCAAACGGGCGTTGCTTTGGTAACCGCCTCCGACCTCAAGCAACTTAAAACAATCAACATTTTGCAATTTGTTCCCATTACGTGTAACAGCTTTATAATATAATATCAACATCAAACACTACAATTTATCAACAGTCATTTTAGGCAACGGCCCACGACCCACTAAAGACGGTCCTGTGACCCACTTTAGGGTCCTAATATAATGCAAAATATGGTATTTTCCCCACAAATTATTGTTGAATACAAGCTGATCAAAAGAAATGGCGGGCGGCCCACTGAGAATCGATTCTGAAAACTTCTGGGTCCCGACCTACCACGTTGAGAACCACTGGTGTTAGAGTACTGGGCAAAATGATCCAGATTTTCAGCTTTTCTTCATCAATATATGAGACAGAAACGAGGATGAAAATGCAACAGCAGAGCGACAAAAATGCGATGAAAAAGTGACAAAACGTGTGACGAAAACGCAACGAAAAAGAGCAACAGAAAAGCGACAAAAGAGCAACAAAAAATGATCAATTTAGGTGAGTTTTGTAGGTCTCGGTTTTCATATGAGGTGCTACACTGCCTATAGGCTGTGACCTTATGGATAAAGCTGAACTGGAGAAATTGCACTTAAATGTTGTACTTCTATGACTTTAACACACTCCTTATCACTAAGACATTATTGTACCTTGTGATCCTGTCAAACTTACAGTCAGGAAAACCGCATTTACACCACGCCACAACTGATAACGCATTGCCCCGGCGGAGTGACACTTTCCATATTCCTTACACATTATCCCGCCGACACTCACCGGCGCTTAATAAATCAGGTTTCCGTCGCCGTCCTGCTCAGATAGCCCCGGCTCCGATATGCGAAGACAAATGTGCCTTTCACATCCCCTTAAGTTCAACGCCTCAAATGAATGTGTAGCCCCTTTGTGGAACTCCTCCCTCAGCTCCCCCCCCCCTACACCCCCGCTCTCCCTCTCTGTCAAACGAAGGCTGTTGGTTTTTAAGCACAAAGCATCCAAAAATTAAATAAAACCAGACCATTAATTACCCCCAGCGTTCCACCCCTTGATTAATTAGCGACCGCCGCTAGCCTAAATGCCTCATAATGCGGCTTATTCATCACCTAGCGCTCCCCGTTAGCGACTGATAAATGGAGTCTTCTTTTTTTGTGTGTAACTCGACGAAGCCCACAGCCATTGGTTGCAGCGACTATACCTCTTGACCTGCCACCTCTTTAAGCCCCTCCCCTTATCACCCGAACCCACTGCTTGCCCTGTAAATGTTACTGTATATTACTCTCCCTAAATGCAACTTACTTAAACGCATGCCATTAACCCGACTTGTGTTAGCGGAACTAAAAAAAAAAAATCCAATTAGGAAAACAAACCATGCCCGGTATTTCTTTTTCGTGAACCCTTTTTTTCTTGACGTACATCCAGATTGCACGCCCTGTCACGTGTTTTAATACTAACAAGAGAAACCCAACTAATAATAAGACCCTTGTTGTTATTATTAGTTAAACATATGAGGTGGTGACACTTTGACCTAACAAACTGTCCCCCCCTGTACCCGTCTGCCTCAGTGTGTGCTTTCTGGTTGTTCATCTTTGAAACTGTGGAAAAATCCAAATGCCTTTCTTTCTTGCTTGCCAATCTATTAATTTTCTTTGTCTACCTTTTTCTTTTTCTTTTTGTACATATATGTCCCCAATGCATATATGTTTATCTCTGTTTTAATACATTCTGAAAATGTTCCAACTTTTAAAGAATCTGTATAGAAATGTTTAACGACTTTTTGTCCCTTATTAGAAACAACGCTTCCTTTTTTTCTCCGTGAAATTATTCCGCAAAAAGGTTTCCAACATTGGACGGCCGTCTCGAATTCTCCCAAATTCAACAACAACAACAACAACAACAACAACAAAAAAGTTGAAGATTTCACAGAGAAAAAACGCGAAGCCGCCTCCCAAAAAAAAAAGTATAGACCCTATTGTTACTGAGCTTGTTTCTTTGCTAATCTTGATTCTGTCACTTAAGCTACTCACAAATTCGGATTCAGTCGTACTTTAACTGACTTTGTGCATGGCAAAAAGAAGTTGCAGCTTAGGGTTTGTAAAACTGTCATTGTTGAGAGTGCTGTTCTCTTTGTAGATGGGCATGTTTATGCTCATTGTTTGTATATTCCCATCCCTTCCTTACAGCCAAAAGCTCTAATGCCGCCCGACCGCTCCGTGCCGCCTTTACATGGACATGGCAACTGATGTACACTGTCACCCCCATTTACGCCATTACCCTCCTAGTATGTTCATAGGCCCCACCCCCTACCCCCCTTCCTCTCAATCACACGTCCGTTTCCTTCGACCCAACTGCCCCTTTACTAGAAAAAATGTACAGTCATAACATTTTGGAAATATATGAGGAAAAAAAAAAAAGAGAAGTCGTCAAGATACTTAACGGAGAGACTTATCTATCAAAGTATAGCTATAACATTTTTTTATATAAAGAAAAAGAAAAACCTATATCCCGAACAGAATGGTGAAGATTATTTTTCATGTCATGATGTGTGGATGTATGTGTCGTTGCTCCCATCCTGTCTGAAATACAAAGCTATATAGTACGTAATCAGAAGTTGTTGATAAAAAAAAAAAGAGAAAAGGATCTTAACATGTCCAAAGGCATTCTTACGCAACTTTCTTTTGTAAATTTTTTGTTTTCTTCCTGCCAAATCATGCGGGCAATTTGTTGATGTAAGTTGACAAAACTGACTGGTATGCTTTCCTTCCTTTCTGAAAACGTTTTTTCCGTAGGCTTTTATCATTTTCCAAGCTCAATTATGTATTTGTTTTCTTTATTATTATTATTTTTTTTATACTAATACCTCTTTCTGGGTAGCTCTCTCTCTGTGGCTTTACTTTGTGAATGTTTTTTGACGATGTTTGCTCTAACTCTGAACTCGTGCAATGCCTTACTTATGCCTTGGTTTGACTTTATAATTTCACGTTTATTTATTTATTTCTTTGATTTTTTTTTTATTTCCCTTATTGTTCCAAAAGGTTTGCATCTCTTTTATAGTGCCCCGTGTGTGCCTTTGCAATGTTCTAACAAGCCACTTTGGCAAGAGGATGAGCAGCTTCAAGAGACATCTGAATGTTTCCCACGCTTTGATGCGGTCGAAAAATGCCATCCAATATTAAGAGCTTCTGAACGGGCTAATCTTTAATGAGTGCATGCCGAAAAGTCTCCAGGTAAAATGAACAACACTAAGAGCTGACGCAAACATTCAGGTGTACTTGAACTGCTGGGCGACTTTGTGCCATTGTGGTCACTGTAGGGGTCAAAAGGCAAGAGGCCAGGACAAATAGGGGAGCCCACTTATAGGACAAGTCCACCCGTTATAATGTCAAAGTTAGAGAATAAACAGTACGTGTTAAAATAATAGGCCAATGTGAATAATTTATGTTATAACACAGTCAGTGAGGTTAGTCCGGCAACAGTTAAATCACGTACTATATCACTCCACTGCAGCCGTTTCCATAGTAACGACTAGGGCTGGATGCCGTTACTTTTTTTTTTTTAAGGTGAAAGGAAGAAACTTTCTTTAACTACAAACGAGTGGAAAAAACACCTTCCAAGTTTTTCTTATTTTTTCCCCAATTTTTAACAATTTATGTCAGGGTTTTTTTTTTTTTACCATAATGTTCCATATTTTTTCCCTAAATTTCCCCAATTTTTCTTTTTTTTTACGTTTCTCCAATTTTTTCCAAAATTTCCCCCATTTTTTTTTCCTCCAAATTTTCAATTTTTCCCCCACGTTTCCCCCCAAATGTTTCTCAAATTTACCCCAATTTTTTCCACTTTTTCCAATTTTTTTCACTTGCGTTTCCCTTTTTTTTCCTTAAAATTTGATTACCAACAGCCTCAAAACTTGAATAAATATTGTATATTTCTTTTTGGTACCCGCTTTCGATACTTAAATTTTTTCGATACCGACTGTACCTAAACTTTTTTTAACGGTACCCAGCCCTAGTAACGACAAACAATTGAGCTGTAACTAGTTTCAGGTAAAAGGGCTTAAAAAGTGAAATAACTCCTGCCTAAAAACAAACCAGCCCAAATGAACAGTTTTAGTTGGTGGGACCATGGTATAAGAAGATTAAACAGCTGTGCAGTTAAACAGTTTGAATGCACGACTCCTCGTTGTTTAATCCATACTTAGTTCATTGTGAGGGAGTCCAAGAAAATAGTTGTTTTAAAAGGGACCTATCATGCAAAGTCGACACTTTTTAACTGTTAAAATGGTCCATGTAATGTTAGAAATATACATATATATAATATATATCTCGCTTCTGTCACGCAGTTTAGAAGAAATTACCATAGTTTATCTATTACCTATGGTACCTTCAGTCTGTCTTTCTTGGATTACGCCGCATCATAGATAGAATCCGAAAGCCTCTCACGCATTTTTAAAGCCATCATTTCAACCGTTTTGCACTCAACGTGTGTTCATCACAGCGCCATAGATTTATTAGCATGCTGTTGAGCAAAAATGTAGGTTCATATATTGTTTTTAGCACATTTTAGTTTATGAGCCACAATTTTGCATGATATGTCCACTTTTGGGATAAACCGTTGCCCTCTGGCAGTATCAACATCATTGTTAGATTTGAGTATCTCACAACATTGGTATCGGTTATGTCACAATGCAAGTTAGTCGTTATTCAAGCTAAAAATAAATCTGTAATATAACTCTAAATAATGAATGTAGCCACGCAAAGACCTCTAATGCCACCTCAATGTGACTCTTTCAAAACTTTTAAACAGGCTCGTATAAATGAATGCTAACGGCCCCATACACTTTCCATTCTCAAAGTTTTTTTTGTTTTTTTTTACCAGGCAGTGGTTGTTGGAGTTCGTTCGGTCGTGTAGGTCAGGGGGGTGAAACGCTGCTTCACTGAGCAGCTACTCTGAGCGCTTTTTCACTTAACTCGCTCTCGGGCCCACCAGCTCGCATATGAATTGCAAACAAATGCTAAATCCCTGCGCAGGCTTTTAAAATTCACCAAGCTTTCCGATTTGGAAAAAAGGATTTACTCAGACAAATTAAGCAAAGCTGAACTGGCCGTTTAGATGGAAAAATACGCTGTAAGATCAGATACAGATTTATACTTTATTAACTTTGCTTATAATAGTCGACAGTTAGGTTTACCGCGGCTCTCCCTTGTGCACCCCTCAAAGCCTTTTGATGCAATGTTTACTTTTTTCTGGCTGTTGTTTTCTTTCAGTTGGGTCTTGTTTGGTTCTGAGTTTGATTGTTTTTGCACTGGTACAGTACTTTCTGTTTCTTCTTTTATCGTTTCTCCTCAGTTTTTTCTGTTCCTCTGTTGGGCTTTGCTTTTTCAGTTTCTTTTTTGGATAATGATTCTTTCGCTGTGTGACTCTGCTCCGCTCGCTTGCGGCTTCCTGACTTCTGCCTTTCTCTTCTTTGTTTCTAGGAGGGGAGCTAGTGATCCCCGTGCTAGTCGAGGACCCCATAGACATCCCTTCTGTATCCACCCGCTCTCCTTCATCCCCCTCCCCCCGACCCTCCGCCCCGTCCTCACCTTTATTGAGACCACCAAAGAGTCCTTGGCCATGGCCACTGAGGCGGGGTACCTTGCTTGTCGGACCGAGGCGGCGATGATTGTGATGATGGTGATGGGGATATTGATGGTGATGATGGCATGGTGATTTCGGGGTTTGGCTCTGGCGAGGCTTTCGACTCTAGCCTGCCCCCGACTGACGATGAAGATTTTTACACCACCTTCTCCCTGGTAACAGATAAGATCTTGACAACATCGGCCTATGAAGGCGGCTACAAAGCTATCGCGCCCAAGTGGGAGTCCAAGGACTTGAGGCCTAGCAAAGCCTCTGAGGCAGGTAGGACTACATCCACCTCTCCTGTCCTCGGCCCCCGCGGCACACCGGCTGTGGCTGTCCCGTCGGACACGCCCCAAAGCTGCCTGCGGGGAAAATGAACAACCGCGAGGTCAAACCGCCGCAGCCGGACATAGTTCTGCTGCCCCTGCCGACGTCCTTCGATGCGGACGGCACGAAGCCGCGGGGGCCCTTCATCACGTCGCCCATGCTGCGTACGGTGCCCGCGGCCCTGCCCACTGTGCCGGGGATAGTGCGGCGGGTTCCTGTTGGGGCCTCAGAGGTGATCCGGGAGTCCAGCAGCACCACAGGCATGGTGGTGGGCATAGTTTCAGCCGCCGCCCTCTGCATCCTTATCTTACTTTACGCCATGTACAAGTACAGGAACAGGGACGAGGGTTCCTACCAGGTGGACGAGACCCGCAACTACATCAGCAACTCGGCGCAAACCAACGGCGCTGTGGTGAAGGAGAAAGCACCCAGCGGCAGCGCCAAAGCGGGCGGCAGTAGCAAGAGACCGAAAGACAAGGACAAGGAATATTATGTATAGAAAATCATTTCCAACACGTGATAAACTGGAGATATATAAACTTTTTAGACAGTACCATATTGGCAACTGTGATTAAAAAAGAGAGAAATCTCCTGAACTGAACTGATGTTTCCAAGCGAACTGTGGCGTTCCCGGAAGCACGCTACTGTTAACCATTACGGACCGTTAATACAGTGCTAATTTAGCGGGACCCGAAAGGAACTTTTTAAGGAGTCCCCACTGGAGACATTTAGTAGTGTGAATAAAACATCTTTGTTGACATCCACGCAGACCCTTGACGTGACTGTATTACGAAGCGTGGGATCCTCGCAGATCTGAAAAACAACCTTGTCCATTGTTAACCCTGTAAAATACGAATCACTGTCATTTCGGGCCATTTCGAGCTTGCATGTGAGGTGTATGTGACGTGGTGCTGGCATCTGTGTAAGTGAGAGACCTTAAGAAACAATGATTGTAAGGGGAACGGTTGGAAGTCACATGACGAGTCCAGTTTGATTTCATGTAGCTCCCACGGATAACAATGGAAGAAATGTGTGTGTTGATACTTTTTTTTACGTTGAAACTGAGATTTCATTTATTTTTTTGCTTCAGTTGACTGATACTTTTGGGTTACAATGATGGCCATATATGTTAGACCACTCTGTAATGTTTCCCAATGTGTAATTCTCCCTCTTTGATAATCTAAGGCTATGTTCACATGTACACAGGTGCTTTTGCCCCATCAGTCTGTTTCATAACTTGCTCTCTTTGCGTTTAACACAATTTCTTGCCTCTCCCTTTGTTACCATTCAGGTTTGTTAAAAATCTATTCATTTGATTAAAAAATTCCAAATGTATTGAAACAAAAGTGCAATATTCTAAAAACTATGGCTAAATATATATTTACAACAGTCTATTATACAAATCTGTTCAAAGTATAAAATATATATTCAAGCGTGATACATTCTTTTCAGTAGCTGTCCTACATGTGAACGTAGCATCAGACTGCTAGCATAAGGGACCCAAAAATGGCAACGTGGTGTAATGGTAAGTGGAACTCACTAAATGTTTGGCATTTCGTCCAGGAGGACGACTAAAGCTACTGTATCAAACACGTCTCACGCGTCAGTGCGAGTCATTTTTGCGTATCGTCAACCTGAAGCCTTAGCGATGAAATGCGACAGAGCGATTCGATCAGTGCGTCTCGCGGGGGACCGCAGCATTAGAGACAGGAGGAGATGCCAGGCATTCCGATCAGAGGAATTACACGCTTCAATAAACTTACGAACACAAAAGACACAGACAGAAAGAATGAGCTGAATTCCAAATATGTTTTGAACAGGATTTGACAAGACACAGGAGGCTGCACAGGGGCCGTGTATCTGCTGCTGCCTCTTTGTACTGCACGGGGCCGCAGGGGGACAGTCTGTCTAGGGAGGGCATCTCTGAGTCTCCGGGAGAGGCTGAAGGTTCGAAAGCTGGTCGAGGTTTGCGTTAAGTGTCGGAGGAAAACTGTTCTACTGTCACCAAAGCACAAGCAAAGAATCAGGCCTAGTCCACACGTAGCAGGCATTTATAAATCCGCCCTCCGCCTAAAAATAAACTCCACAGAGCCTCGGTTTTTTAAAAAGCGGCATCCACACTTAACCGCACATATGCGTTGTCCATTAATTGTTCAAATCTCTCCACAAGTTTCTGCACAGCACATTCAATATTTTCTATGCAGCTGTATAAACTGTGGTGCCAAATGCTTATAGCTTTACAGACCTGCCAAACAATTGCGAGGCCACATAGGCTAGACCTTGACAAACAAACAACTTTCTTCCGTCAGATTAATAGACAACTTTCTTGAACAGACTGACCAGTGATCGCATGACAATAGACTGACCTGGCACGTAATGACAACGGCAGCAGCGAGGACAGTAACATTCGTTTCACCGTTTCCTCCGGGAGGACGACTTCATCCTAAAGTCTCCTGCATCAGAAACCCTCCTGTCTGCTGTTAAAATAGTTGTTTCATCTGTGCGCGGTAAGAGGGGGTGCATTTCTCGGCTGTCATGCAGTTTTCGGCGTAACACCTGTCTGAACCAAACCCGCTGTTACCGTCTTTGAGGAACATGTTGGATATGGGACGGTTATTTGCCGTAAAATAACTGTAAAGTGCTCCTTCGTCTGCGTCTTTTGTGTGGATGATAGGCCAGATCGTAGGAAATATCTTCGGTTTGTGAGATACCCTGCTACGTGTAGACGGGGCCAGAGGTTTTCTCAGAATCGCGCAGCAGCCGTGGCTCCTCCTGAAGCGAACACAGGCGACTGAAGCAACTCGAACAACTGATTGCAGCCGTTTTAAGAGGCGCGTAAAACACAATTCGGTCTGTGCACGTAGCATTAGTCAAATGCTACAGTCACCATAGAAACTGCGTACCAAAAAGAGTAACCTCATCCTGTTCCTAATCCTTATGGTCACCTTTTGTTTCGTTGTTGGCTGGAGGTGGATTTCTTGAAACAGATTTTAAATTTTTTGTCATGAACTCGACAATCTAAAGGCTGCATGTGATAACTGCTACAGCCAAATTCCAGATCATCAGTTTAACTCGTAGGTTTATTTCCTAGCATTATGTCCACAAATATTACAAAATACATCAAAGTATTCCTGGCAAAAGCATCCCCGTCTGGACGAAATGCCGAGTATTGAGTGAGTCTTAATGGTTAGCGTGAGAGATCCAGGCTAAGTGCATTGTTTAGGATTTTCTTTTCTCCTGTTTTTATTTTATTCTGTGAAGAAGAAGAAGAAGAGAAAAAAAATGCATTTTTCATGTTGAATCCATTTGGCTTCACACTTTAGAAATGACCGTGTCAAAAACAGCCTATCATGTTCACATCTATTGCTTCGTATTTGTTTTTCTTTGCCGGTCAATATTGTACGTGAAACTCGATTTCTGTCTGGTTTTGGATATGTAGATTTGATTTCACCGCTGTAGCGACATTTCAAAACTGTAATTTCTCTTCATTTGCCGCAAACGCCTGGAGACAGAGTACATTTGTTTATGAGGGCTGCAAATGTTGTCGAATTAGATGTCTGGTTTCTCGGAAGGGAGGGCGAGACTCATGAATATTTGACCAAGGGAAGCCGTCTTTACAAACGCAAACACCTCCCTCAGATCTTGTATTAGGGACTTATTTGCAAATTGTTTTCATGTTATTTATTTTTTTAATGGAAATTCTAAAAAAAAGAAAAATAACGAGAAGAGAATAAAGACTGATTACGATGGATTTGGAGACCTGTTGCTAGCACCTTAATGACTTTGAATACGTGTTCAATCGTCTTTTTTTTTACAGAAAACTGTGTCGGTGTCTGTCTTTTTAACATATTTATTTGTTGTATTTCGGTTCAATCTTATTTTTCATTTTTACATCTTCTGGCAGTATCTTGTTTATTTTTTTGTATTTAT
Organism: Neogobius melanostomus; assembly: GCA_007210695.1. Taxonomy (NCBI): domain Eukaryota; kingdom Metazoa; phylum Chordata; class Actinopteri; order Gobiiformes; family Gobiidae; genus Neogobius; species Neogobius melanostomus. The sequence continues at coordinate 771,198 of VHKM01000496.1, forward strand.
CATTTATAAATGTAAGTCCTATGTTGTCATTCATTTCCATGCAGCTCAACCGGTGTGTAACGTTCTGTTTTTTCTTTTGTGTTACGACCAGTTATTATTATTGTCTCATGCTCCTTTGACTCCGAACAATTCCCAAAAATAAAACTGTTGTTCCAAAAAAATCACAATCTGTGGATGTTCGCATAGGCATCTATGGTTATGACAATATGAACTTAACAATGGTTATTACATAATACGGTGTTATTATAAGAAACAGTGTAGTTATATTACTATTACTACATGTCACCCTAAATGTTGCCCGACCTAATTCTTTCCAACTCTGTTCTTCACAAAGAGCTTGGGACCTTGTTAATTTGGGATTGACAGACAATTACCCATTGTCTGTCCATATAAAAAAAAACATGGCGGCTTTTGCGAGTGTGAAAGCTTGGTTGAAAGAGGACAAATCAAGACTCACTGAATCAACAGCAAAGCACTAAAAAGCTGTTAATCAGGTGGGAAAGATATTAGGTGGTTAAAGAGATGAACAGCTGTGATTGGACAGTCCTGAAACCTGATGGTTGAAATGATTTACTACGAGTGTACCATGGCTGTAGGATTTAGAAATGCACTGCCTGACCAAAAATTAAAGGTCACACGCTCTAATGTTTCGTTGGACTGCCTTTAATTTGTCATTGGTCATAATTTGTCAGGCGTCATTTCAATAAGCTTCTGTAATGTCAACAGATGTGACAATTTTTCACCGCAATCTTGTATTGGCCAATCCATGTGAGGAAATGATGCCTCATGGTCCCTGAACCACTCTTTCACAATGTGAGCCTGATGAATCCATGTCAATCAGTCAATCAAACTTTATTGATAATGCGCTTCACAGACTGCTTTACAGATTACAACATTTAAAACAATACGCCTGGCACCCCCTCCCATCCCTCCGAATATATACAGATCCCTCAATCACACACTCAAACTTTTACCCCACCGTCTATGCACACAAATAAATAGATATATAAAGCTGGGTACAGATGGACAAGTGTGGAAACCCCATTTGAGGAGCCGCCTGCGCCGGGAGCAGCAGTCCAGCGCACCTACAGGAGGCTGATCCAAGAGAGCCCAGAGGAGGCGCGGCAGAGACACCACACCTCCACCTGAGCACCCACCGGACAGCACCCATACAGCCACAGCCTATCACCGCTCCTGAGCCAGAGGGCCCCTTCAGAGGAAACACTGGGAGAGCCTAAAAATATAAAAACACTCACAAGAGTTTAAAATCCAGAAGTAAAGGCAATTAAGGAAGCTAGAAATACATCAAAAATCACCAATATCATAAATAATCAACATAAATAAATATATAAATAATTAGGACTATAGTCATCTAGGAATATGCCTGTGCCAACAGGGAAGAAGAAACCCATCGATGGAATCTTTCAGGATGTTCAGGCAGTCCGCTGATCTCATTCGTTGGACACATAGTGTTGCTGAACCTTGACTCCAGCAACCCCAGATCATAACAGTTAAAGTGCATAATGACACATTAAGGTCCGCACACACTACACGACTTTTATGCCCGATTTTGATACAATTCTCAGTCGCGCCGAGTCTTCCCAAGTCGTGGCTAGTTGAAGGCAGTCACAGAGAGTCGCAGGAAATCAAACATGTTTGATTTTTAAGCCCGATTTTAGACGCACAGGAGAAACGTGGGTGATTTTACCGTCCCCAAAGCGGACACACAGACTGCAGCGGCCAATGACAGAGTGAAATAAAGACAGAAAAACACAGCGGCGCCTCCCTCGTCATTTCTCTGTCAAAACAGCGGCACAAACAACTCATTTCATGGCCACAGCGATTCCCACACGAAACAGCACAACTTTATATCACCAAAAGTTCACGAGAACCACCTTTTAAAGCTACATTTCAACCACGAACAGAGTTTAGCGGCACTTTCATATTAAATCCACTGAAATACGTCCCGCTTCTTCGTGTCGCCAATTTGTATCTCCATTTGACAGAACTATAGCCAAGTTGAAGGCTTTGTAGCAGTAGTAGCCTTGCACTGCCATGTTGTGACACTGTTGACACTGTTGACCAAACTGGGACACGCACATGTTTTTCCACGCTCACAAACACAGGCCTATCTTTGCGGATTTTGGGTCAGTTTTTGAAACCGGAGGAGAAATGAAGCGGTAGAGGACAGACGCGCTGTGTATCAAACATCAGCTGTTTGTCAAAATCGTGTAGTGTTCTCAAGTGTGAACCCCCAGACGTTCTATAATCGCACTAAATCCAGTCGTGTAGTGTGAACCCCCCCTCCAAAATCGTTTAAGACTGGAAAAATCGTGTAGTGTGTGTGGACCTTTTTAGATACAATTTTTGCTAAAACATAGTTAACACAATTATATTTAAGATTTTGCTAAAGATTGTTCCCAGCTTTCTTTCGCTTGACCATTTTTTGTGATGTTTATAGTTTCACTTCCTTATTGGACACCGACAGGAAGTGACATAGATAGAGGCAAACTATTCTAAACTGTTGCCGTGCCGCCCATGTTAAGTCAATGGGAAATGAGTGAGTCCAACTGGTACGGAACTTTACCTTTATCTATGTCACTTAGCGCAACTTAATAACTTTTCTGCCCAACATTTCTTCATTAAAATTGCTGCTTCGGTGAAATAAAATAAGTATTATTTTCAATAGCATTATAACCTGTCCTATGAACTTTAAATCCAGGTGACGACTTTTCTTGGTCGGGCAGTTTACTTAACGCCCCTCAGCCTCCAGATATGTTTGTGATGATGATATAAGGATATGAGGATGTAGCACTGATATATATATTAAGCCTAAAATGTCATGATACAGGCCCTTTAAAGGAATAGGCCACAGTTTTTACATACTGAGATATGTTCTTACCTTAGCTTAGACGAGTTCATTTGTACCTGTCTGGTCTTCACGTGTGCCTTCCATAACGTAAACACAGCACAGACAGCGTTAGCATTTAGCCTCTCTCTTCTCCTCTATAGCTCCAAACGAGGTGAAGATAGAAGCTACCAAACTCTTCCACGTTTTCCCTATTTAAATATGGTTACGTGAAGTGTTAAATTATAAAGTATAATTACACAAAATTAAACAATGTGGATTTTCTAAGCGGATAAAAAGGGGAACTATATTGTAAGGCGTAATAATACCAGGAGTAATTCGGCATCCGCACAGTAAAGTGAAGATATCACTGCGCGGATGTCGATTTACTCCTAGAGGAGAAGAGAGACGCTAAATGCTAACGCCGTCTGTGCTGTGTTTACATTATGGAAGGCACACGTGAAGACAAGACAGGTACAAATGAACTGGTCTAAGCTCAGGTAAGAACATATCTCAGTATGTAAAAATGGTGGCCTATTCCTTTATGACCTCTTTGAAAGGCAGTGGTCAGCACAAAGTTATAGTACATATTTGGGAATCCTCAATAGAGACGGCTGTGGGAACAAAGACGCGCGCCCCATTTTCATCGCATCGCATCTTGACAGAAGACGACGACCATTCACCGCGTTTCATCATGCGTGCTGCCCCTCTTCGCCGGTTTCTTTGAGGCAGAAAAAGGCCTGCGATCATTTCTATTCAAATGAAGGGCACCTCCGCTCAAACACTGTCATTTACCTATAGATGGTTATGCAAATTCATACACCGCAACAAGAGAAGCGCTAAAGAAAGGCGCGGCGCCAGTTATTAACGGGGTCCAGGAAGTCCTCTCTTTGACTTGAATGGGTTTTTCCGCGCGAGCATATGCTGAGGTTATGAGCTGCTCGACGGTGGCAGCACCTGCTCGCTCCGGCGCGCGCTTTAACGCTGTCCATATTTCGTGCAAATGGGCCTTCGAGGAACTGGTCATTAACTCGCAACAGCCCATTGATGTGGGATATCAGAGCGTTGCCCCGTGAGTATATCCAACGCACACGCTGACGCCTTGCCGGATTAACTCATTCATTCAGCCGCGGGGAATGGGAGGACGACTATGGGCCCGCGGGGAGCCGGGCTGCAGGTAGAGTGCTTGCTTTTTTGTGTGCAATTTCCTACGGTTTCTATTCAAAGTGACAATGTGTGTTTTGTAAAGGTCAACAGACTTGACGCAATGTCAGGTTCTGCTCAGATTATAGAGTCTAATTTTATCTCAATTTGTTGTCCAGCAGCACATCTCGAAATAGAAGTTATTACGCGCAATCTGGGGCGTAGTGTTAATCAAGTTCATTCAGTAGTGCACAATTCGTACACAAAGATATATAGAACCACGTTGTATTAAAAGTAGGCAACATAAAATGACAGAAGGCAGATCAAATCAATGAAGTATAGATCATCGTTATAAACTAAATTAACCTCAATTAACCCCTTGAAAAAGCGCCAAAATAGCTACAAAATGAGACAAAGGAGGCGGATGAAAAACGCAACAAAAACACATTAAAAAATGACAACAAGAAAGCAACAAAAAAGTGACAAATTGATGAAAAGAAACATAAAAAAGTGACGAAAACGCAACAGGAAAGTGACAAAAAAGCGATGAAATATAAAAACGTTCAAAAATGGACGACAACACAGCAACAACTCGTTGAAAAAGATCCATTTAGATCAGTTTTGTAGGCCTTAGCTTTCAAATGAGGCGCAGCACTGGCCTGTTGGCTGCAAGAAGCTTTTAGCTTTTAGTAGAGTGAATGTACAATTGTCTCATGTAAAGCGCTTTGTGACCATGTCTGTGAAAGGCACTATATAAATAAAAGTTCTTCTTCTTCTTCTTAGAGTTGGGTAGAGTCGAACTGCAGCAAATACACTCGGTTACGGCGGGGATAAAGAGGTTAAAGAGCGCCGATTAAGAATTTGCAGTTGTCGAGCGCAACGGCTAAACCAGAGGTGCCCAAACTTTTTGTCTCCGAGGGCCAAAATGAAAATGTGCCTGTGAGTCGCGGGCCAAACACGGCAATGTCAAGCGTGAAACACATATAACTGCAAATAATAATAGTTACTTTATTTTATTTTTCGGTATATATTTGCATTTGATTATATCTATGCAAACATGCTATATTAAAACAAATGTTAACTACTTTTAGTAAAACAAAATCAACAATTGTAGCCTACAGCACCAGTGACTTTACCTCATTAATTTGTTAACTCAAAGAAAATGTCATATTAGATCATTTTGAAAGTGTCAGTTTAGCATCAATTCTTTTATGTCAATTTTTAACATGACCTTTGTTGATGTCAATGATCTTTGCAATAAAAGTTGGAAAACTGGGAAAGTTGATGCTACAACGCTCTGTGATAAACACCAAGACACCACAACAGTGTTTCCTTAACTTTGCGAAAGGAGTGAAACAGCGCCCCCCAATTTGACGCCGGTGGCCAAAAAGTGTACTGCATCCACATTTACCATTAAGAATGAATGGGAGAGAGTTCGTATTAACAACACGCAGCGCAAAAGTAGGTCACTCTCTGGCGGGCCCACAGAATTGTTTCGGGCCCCACTTTGGGCACCCCTGGGCTAAACAGAACCATTTTCTCTACCTGGATTTGAAGGTTGTCAAAGTTGTCAATTATTAATTAGGCCTAAATGTTCTCTGGCTGACCCCTGATGTTTCATATATAGATTGGTTTCTTGTTCAGCAGAGAGAGTCCCAGGGCAAAACTTTTTTAATTGCTTTGGTACCTCCTACTTGACGCATATGACAAATAAACCTGAACTTGAACTTGAAAAGAAAAAAGTAGCCTAAAAAAAAGGTCACACACTCTAATATTTATTTGGACTGCCTTTAGCATTGATTTCAGCACGCATTCATTGTGGCGCTGTTTCAATAAGCTCCTGCCATATCAAAACATCCAGTGTTGCATTCATTTTTCACCAAGATATTGTATTGATGATGAGAGAGTGTGACCACTGGGCAAAGCCTTCGCCAACACATCCCAGAGAGATTCTCAATGGGGTTCAGATCTGGACTCTGTGGCGGCCACTCCATGTGTGAAATCTTCGTGCTCCCTGAACCTCTCTTCCTGGCATCTTGGAATAATGCCCGAGCCATGAGGGAAGAAGAAATCCATTGATGGACTAACTTGGTCATTCATTCAGACCTGACCAACTGCAGCAACCCTAGATCAGAACAGCCCTCAGAGATCAGACTTCGCAATGTAACGGCTCAAATGTACAATTAATGGCAGAGAATGAATATGAAAACCCTCTGTTTCCCTTACAGTAAATGTTCCACAGGTGTTACCCTAAATGCCCTGGATAAATAAAGCATCAGTCATGTCTTAAACCATAATGGGAAGCCGTCTGCACACGTTATCTCTCGCCTTTCTGTCTCTTTCTCTTTTCTATCCGCCGCACGCAGCACATCTATTTGCAATCCACGAGCCATTTGCTTACACAGTTGTTGGCTGACAAAGTTTATTGATTGAATTTTATGTGTAACAACTCCTTTTCCTTTTAGTCAAATTAGCACAAGTAGATTACATCAATCCCGCTGATGTGGGCCGGATAATTCATATCGTAATTGACAGAAAAAACAATTTGCGTCTGCTAATGGCTTTTCCAAATGGGCTGGCGTTTTACTGCATTAGACGGGTTCAGGCTTTTCGACGCCGCTCCCTGACCTGGAAAAAGAAAAAAAGCACAGCCTCAACTACTGAACTGGGTAATTCTACTTCATGGTCAAATTAATACACAGACTTTAGATTTTAGAGTTACAAGTGAGTGTTGATTTAATTGATAATTGTATTGTTATGGTAAGTTGCTGACGAACAACCAGACAAATGCAATTTTTATTTTCTTTGGAGAGCTTTTCAAATGCAGTATTGTTGACTGGACTTGGGTTATTTGATATGAGCATGTTTCACATTTATCGTCAGGAGCTTATTCTCGCTCCGTCTTCAGAAGGAAAACTGCTTGAATACACAAGTTCAGAGATGATCAGTAATGAAGTACATTTACTTCAGTACTGTACTGAAGTAGAGTTTTTAGGATCTGTACTTAACTTGAGTGGTGATTTTGGTGAGCGCTAATTACTTTTACTCCACTACATAGTCCAATACTTTCTACTCCACTACTTTTCTAAAAACTGCAGTTCAGTGAGATTCAGGCGGTGTACTTACTTAATCCTCCCTGTCCTGTGAATGTTTACATGTTATGGCCAATAAAAATATGATCAAATGTAAATGTTTGGGTGGTATTAGTTCAAGCAGACACTGTTTAATCATTCTTGTGATTTTAATAAAGATCAGACCACATTTTATGACCAATTTAGGCATACTTGTGACTCCCACTGTAGATATAGTATAAGATATAAGATATAATGAACGTTAAGCTTATCTAGAGCAGGGACAGCAATGACACCTATTTCTTCTTTACAAACAGTTCGACAAATCTTAATAGTCTATAACAGTGTTTCCCAACCAGGCGTATGTGGACTACTACTTGGAACTATTTAAGATTGAAAGAAAAAAATGGGGAACCTGACATGATTTTGATAGGAAAAGCTATATTTTGTAGTAAAATGTGTACATTTATTGTCTTGTTACATCCAAATAGTGCTTTTAAATGATTTCTACTGAAGATTTTTAAAAAAAGTGTATAACGCAGAGAAAGGCTGGTTGCTCTTAAGTAGGGTAACATAAGAAGAGTAAAGGGTGCTCTCTGAAATAAATGGGTCAAATTGCAAAAGTAAACTACAAATCCAGGCACTCCCAAAAACCTGTTTGCTGCTCACATGTTTTTTGTCCAGGGCTGAGGCGAAACTGAAACTGCTTCCTTAATCAGATTCTATTGTAATGTGGAGACAAACGCAAACCCCTCCCTACTTTTCATGTCACTGCAGCATCTTGTTATTGAGGCTGGCGATCACGAGAATATTTTTTTTTTACTAAGCAAACTCATCTAATTAGTTAACAGCAAAAGGAACATCTACGTCTAGTCACTGATTTTCTTGTCGCAGAGCGTGTTCACTCAGGTGGATACTTCTTCTTTCCATCACTCCCTCAGCCCTAATTAACTGCCAAGATATGAGCGCGCTAATCTGACTTCTAAATCTGCAGTTCTACGACAAAAGCTTTAAGACCGACGCTGCATGATAAACACTCCTGGCCCTCGCCCGCAGACAGGCACAGTGCCCCCTACAGACTAGTCTAGGCTAAAACTATGTCTGATAGGTAGAACACGGTGCCATAATGATCATAATCTGCTGTGGGTAGATGGGTTGATGGGAGTGGCACTACAGTAGTTGTAACAATAACTATACTACTGACTTTTCAGGGTTGTGCTACCTACAGTTTGCCCTTTGCCTGGAGAAAACTAGACCAGCCAAGGCAGAAAATAACAAGAAGAAGGCGGCAAAGGCTCCTATTAGAAATCGTGTCAAAATGGCTGAAATTGGCCAATTAACTTGAGATAAACTGCAGGGCGTCAACGTGTCAATAAATGTCACAATGCTGTTTGACATCGCTAAATATGATTGCCACGTAATTGCAAAAGATGAATTTTTTTTTTTAGACGCTTGACAACTCCAGAGAAATACAGTATTGAATGGAATAAACAGCAGTGGGTCGTGTGTCCTGTTCCTTAAAGGCACACTGCGTAACATTATGGACTATACTGTTGCCATCAGTACAGAACATGCTCCCAATGACACAGCTCGACACAGAATATGTTTCAATCTCAAATTCTGCAGACTTTAGTCAACATCTCCATGGAGACGAGCTGGAGACAGTCATGTCAGCAAAAGCACATGTTCGTTTGTTTCATTCATGAGGTATTTTTAGATGATGAAAATATCTGTCATAAAGTTAATGCTTGTATTTCAATTTTGTTTATTTGGTGAAATTTTACACGATGTGGCTTTAAGTATAAACTATTAACGTGACAGTTTGATAGACGCCAACTGCAGTGAGGCTAATGCTATCTTGCGAATTGAATGTTATTTCAGATGATGTCTTATATAAATCAGCACATCAGCTCACTTATCGTCTTTCCGTGTCCCTTCTTTCTGATGAGAATGTGTCAAAAACAAAGCCCAGACCTTGATTAAACAGTGCAAGAATCCAAGCATAGTTACATGAAAACTATCAACAATATTACAAAATACCTGCAAAACCTACTTTCCAACTCATTAAAAGTAGGCAATTTACAAAGTGGCCAGGGACCGTTTGTCAGTTTGTTCCCCTGTATCTGGACTGACAAATCAAAATGGTTGAGATTCTGAAGTGTGGAAATAATTCTACAACATTGAGACATAGTGTAGTCAAAATCACAGTTATACTTGGTCATTTCTGGTAAATCTCTGTGTCATGAAGAGAAACGACTTAAACACATAACTGCAACATGAGGAGAGTGTACAATTTAAAGGAAACAAAAAGGATAAATCCAAGGGAGGGCTGATTACAAGTAAAGGAAAGCACAAGACGAAAATAAAAAAAAGCACAAGGGTTAGGGTTAAAACTAGCAAAATCCTACACATATGGAATACGGAGATACAGACACGAATGTGAGCACCATGAACCAACAATAGACAACATTGGTGTAGAGAAGGTAATCAAGACAGAGAAAGGAGTGCTTATTTAAAAAAAACCACACATGTAATTTCTTTGTAATCATCTATCTTATCTTTACAGCACATTTAAAAACATCCATGGATGACTGAGGTGATCTCTGTACATTGACATCCTGGATATCTGTCAGTATCCACGAGTACAGAGGCTGTTTTTGCATGACCGACTGCTGCCAGCGTTTCCATGTGCTGCATGATAAGTAGGTGTTATCCCGTCGTCACTGCATTGATTGACATCAGGTCCTACAGTGCTGCCTGTGGTGAGGTGCGTGAGACGCGCCTCACGTGAAGCCAGCACTCGAACGTGGTCAGAGGTCATTCATCTGAGCATGGAAATCTCCCACTCACCAGTAAATATAGCCAACACTTCCACGAACTCTGTCAGACTCTGATAAATCGGCTAAAGCAGGTCATCAACACATTGGCTGATGTAGTTTGCCTGCAATTCTTTCATATAGACACAGTAACCAAGTAAATTCACTGAAGCACTGTACTTGAGTAGTGTTTTGGGTTAAATTCACTATGTTTGAAAGAGACATCTAACACTTTCTACTCCACTACACTTCTATAAATGCAACAAATAAAGTGAATGTGTTTATTTTACAGTAAAAGCCTCAATCCAGAACAATAGGTGGTGACTCACAGCAAGGAACAAGCTTTGTCCCCATTGTGTTCGGGTGCAATGTTATTATTAGACTTATTTTTTGTTCTCTTTCTACTTATACTTGCATACTAATATTACTACAGCAAATATTTCAGTATCTTCACTTAAAGGTGCATAATGTACCATTTTATCCGGAAAACGGCGGTCTCTTGGTTGCTCCAAAATCAATTGTTTTGGGGAGGTTTTCTCGGCTACGGAACCGTCTCCATGGTTACGCGTACGTTCCATCCAGAAAACATACCAGAAACCCTAAAAACAATTGGTCCAGGAGCCACGTATAGTGCTAATATCACTAATATCAACTCTTTTTTTTTTGGTTTGCATAAAGTTACATATTGCACCTTTAACATTTGACTGAGCAACTTTTACTTTTATTGGAGTAACCTTTTTAATTTGACCAGTAGTATCTCTACTTTTACCCAAGTAATGAAATCAAGTACTTTGACCACGATTGTTATGCAGATTCTGTCACAGCAAGACGACACAATCCATATGAGTGTCAATGTTGAATTATTAAATTTGTTATTTGTCAGATTTTATTACAATCAATAAATACAAAACTGAAATAAAGCCACACAAAACAGTATGTGTTTGATTAGAATATGTTGCTATTGAGGTGTCAACAATCAAAGCTTTATACTGTATGTTCTCCAGACATGGCACGGGTAGATGCAGCATAATGTATCAGACAATCACAAGAAAAATATTTTTTTGTCTGCGTAAACACTGCGTTCACCCACTGGTTGCTGCAGTTGTAGCCAACAAACCGAGTGACGGGAGAGAGTTTCCAAAATAGCTTCTAAACACATCGCACTTTCTCCAAACAAAAGCCCTGTATTTCCTCTGCGCCCCGGAGAGAATGAGGCTGATTGGGCGACTCAGCTGCAATAAGCCGTCCACTTATTGAGCGTTAGGAGCGGGATGCACCACAGCCTCCCCCGCCCTGTCCCGAGCCCCTGGGCCAAGCAGAGCCGGAGCTGAGCGGTCCGAAAGACTGAATGACTTCGTAATGCAGGCCAAATGGGTTTGTTGTAATGGGACTCAGAGATGGCTGGTCTCAGTGCTGGAGCGGCAGAGTGGTTAACTCCCTGGTCCTTTATGAGTGAGGGACAACAACATTACCAACTTTTAGTTTCTCGAAAAACTTCTAGGAGCAAGTTCAATACTTCTGTCCTGAACTATTTAATGAAATAAAATAATAAATGAAAATAATATAATTATTGCCAAATACCACAAAATATAATATTTGAACTTCAAAGTACCACCAAAGTAGCTCAAGATCAAATCAGGGCTAAACTATGGGTCTAAAATAAAACTAAATTTGACAAAAACATTTCTAAACCAAGTATAAACATGCATGAACCTGATACACTAAGTAAGTGCTTTATTTGTCATTGTACAACTGTACAACGAAATAGTGTTCATGTGTTAGTCCTGAGCCGCTGCAACTGAGCCATGCCGCCACTGTGGGCCAACCTGACCAGCATGTTTTTGGAGGTCAGGAAACCTGGCTGGCTGCTTTCAGTGCTCCTCTGATCCTCTGAAACGGTGCATCACCTCCTGGGTTTGTCTTGGTGCCTCTTCAGTGTTACAGAAGAAGAAACCTGTAGGTCTCAAACTCTCAACTGTTTGAACTGTCACTTTTAAAAAGCTGCTTTCTTCAGACCGTTATGGATTCTCTGGAGAAAAAAAAATCAAGGCAAAAAAAAATGCAGCTGTACCAAGATAGAGGAAAGTTGCTGGTTGTTTGATAAAACCAATAACTTAAAGTGATAGTCTGCAAGTTTAAATGTTATACAAATTCAATATATTGTCTGGGCCTGCAATTTGACGTAACGTAATATTAACTAATAATATTTTCTAAAGTCTCTCTTTGCTGATCTCAGACACTAATCAAAATCCCTGGGGTCACAACTTCGACCAATGAGACGAGCTTTCCAATCTTACAGATTATCACTTTAATTACTAAACCATAAATGAACTGCTCTCTGATAAAACTAGTTCATAAAACATTTGAAGACCAACGAGTATCACCTGAAGAAGCCCACGTGCCACAGTTTGAGAACCACTGTCCTCGTTATACAAAACATTCAGTCGGACGAGGGAGAACTCCACAAAATTGTGATTCGCTCATGGCTCATTCCTCTCATACCTCTTCATAAGCCTCTTCTCATGCCCAAGGATAAACAATCACAAAAAAATCTGGGAAAATTGGGTACATTTCTATACGCAAACTCTTGTAATATATTTGTACATTATATATACACTCAACAAAAATATAAACGCAACACCTTTGTTTCTGCTCCCATTTTTCATGAGATGGACTTAAAGATCTAAAATTCATTCCAGATACACAATATCACCATTTCTCTCAAACATTGTTCACAAATCAGTCCAAATGTGTGATAGTGAGCACTTCTGCTTGCTGAGATAATCCATCCCACCTCACAGGTGTGCCACATCAAGATGCTGATCTGACATCATGATTAGTGCACAGGTGTACCTTATACTGCCCACAATAAAAGGCCACCCTGAAATGTGCAGTTTTGTCTCACAGCAAAATGCCACAGATGCCACAAGCATTGAGGGAGCGTGAACTTGGCATGCTGACAGCAGGAATGTCAACCAGATCTGTTGCTCGTGCATTGAATGTTCATTTCTCCACCATAAGCCGTCTCCAAAGGCGTTTCAGAGAATATGGCAGTACATCCAACCGGCCTCACAACCGCAGACCACGTGTAACCACACCAGCCCAGGACCTCCACATCCAGCAGGTTCACCTCCAAGATCGTCTGAGACCAGCCACTCAGACAGCTGCTGAAACAATTGGTTTGCATAACCAAACAATTTCTGCACAAACTGTCAGAAACCGTCTCAGGGAAGCTCAACTGCATGCTCGTCGTCCTCATCGGGGTCTTGACCTGACTCCAGCTCGTCGCCGTAACAGACTTGAGTGGGCAAATGCTCACATTCGATGGCGTCTGGCACGTTGGAGAGGTGTTCTCTTCACGGATGAATCTCGGTTTACATTGTTCAGGGCAGATGGCAGACAGCGTGTGTGGCGTCGTGTGGGTGAGCGCTTTGCTGATGTCAATGTTGTGGATCGAGTGGCCCATGGTGGTGGTGGGGTTATGGTATGGGCAGGCATCTGTTATGGACGAAGAACACAGGTGCATTTTATTGATGGCATTTTGAATGCACAGAGATACCGTGATGAGATCCTGAGGCCCATTGTTGTGCCATACATCCATGAACATCACCTCATGTTTCAGCAAGATAATGCACGGCCCCATGTTGCAAGGATCTGTACACAATTCTTGGAAGCTGAAAATGTCCCAGTTCTTGCATGGCCAGCATACTCACCGGACATGTCACCCATTGAGCATGTTTGGGATGTGCTTGACCGGCGAATACGACAGCGTGTACCAGTTCCCACTAATATCCAGCAACTTCGCACAGCCATTGAAGAGGAGTGGACCAACATTCCACAGGCCACAATTGACAATCTGATAAACTCTATGCGAAGAAGATGTGTTGCACTGCATGAGGCAAATGGTGGTCACACCAGATACTGACTGGTTCCGAGTCCCCAGACCCCAATAAAGCAAAAAACTGCACATTTCAGGGTGGCCTTTTATTGTGGGCAGTATAAGGTACACCTGTGCACTAATCATGATGTCAGATCAGCATCTTGATGTGGCACACCTGTGAGGTGGGATGGATTATCTCAGCAAAGCAGAAGTGCTCACTATCACACATTTGGACTGATTTGTGAACAATGTTTGAGAGAAATGGTGATATTGTGTATCTGGAATGAATTTTAGATCTTTAAGTCCATCTCATGAAAAATGGGAGCAGAAACAAAGGTGTTGCGTTTATATTTTTGTTGAGTGTATATAAGTATAAAGTCTTTCGTGGGGAACATCCAAGCCATAACAAACAGCTACGCATCATCTCATAATCACAATTTTTATTTTTACATTTTTCTGGCAGACTATAAACATACATAATTACACAAATAAAGACAAGTCAAAACTGGATCATTATGAAGATTTTTCTTTTTAAGTAGAAGCAAAAATATAAAAAAATAAAAACGGCCCTTAAGCTAGGTTAGGATATGTAGCATTATGCTAACATTAGAATCATGGTTAGCATGATCTGTTTTATATATTTATTCTTTATGTATTTTGTCTTTTCCCACTACCCTGGTTGAATGATTTTTTTTTTTCATACGGACCCAATTTTTACTTTATTTGTATGTGATAAATATGCTCATACAACAGCAACACGTCATACAAGGGGCCGTGGCCTACACACAAAGGGGAAGAAAACCTCCAATGGGAATCACAATCTTTCACTCCTTTTAGCCGTTTTCTGGTGGACTATAAACATATTTATCACACACCAATAAAGTCAAGCAAAATTGGGTCGTCCATGTGGGTGTTTTTTCACAGCAAATTGTTCAGTGGAAACGAAAAAATAGCACTTGTTGCCAACTTTAGCATATGTAGCATGAAGCTAATGTTAGGATGATGGTTAGTATTGTCTGTTTGTTTTTTTTAAGTACTTATGGGCTTTTGAACCACTTTGTTCCTCTCTGTGTCACTGTATCTTTATTTAGTGGAAATATATATATATAATTTGTTGAAGGAATGGTGGAGAAATAGGAGAAAGTTTAGTATTTTTCCCCTCTTTGTTTCTCCTCCCGACTGCTTTGAGAACATGACCATGTATGGACAATTCCAAAGATTCCTCCTGTATCGATTTGAGCGTGACAATTGGCCGGTTTTGCCGTGGCAACAGAACATACATATAAGACGCATGTGATGTCATCTCATTTGAATATTCCACTCTTTAAGTTCCCAAGCATATTCCCAGCACGACACAGATCACTTTTGACATACCCGCTGAGCACAGCACACACTGTTAGCTAGTTCACCATTATTTCGTGAATTATTACACATTTTGGACATCTTCATTTCACCTTACAGTACCTTAAAGCGACTGTAACAAGTGAAATTCTCCACAGCGAGATTAATATTGTCTTATCTCTGAAAGTAAGACAAAAGCAGAATGAATACCGAACAGACTTCTCGGATCCAGTCAGCCGTTGCGCAAAATCCCCTTCGTAAGATGAGACGGATGCAACAAAGAAGTCAGGAATGCAAGGATAAGACTTGCCAGGTTCAGGCGCCGACTAAATCTGATCAACAGGACTCTGAACCGCTAATGGAACCTGTTGAAATGGTCCAGACTGCAGAAAATTGTCCTTCAATGGTCCAGGAATCTTTCAACGACATTAAGTCTAATGTTTTAGATTCAGGTAATAGCCAAGCTTCCCGGGAGGAACTTCTCCAACAAATAGAGCTTCTTAAAACACAGTTGAAAGACCAGAAGGTAGAACTTGTCACTAAAGACTATGAGATAAATAGATACAAAAGTGCAAGTTTATGCATGAAAACGATGAAAAAAGCCAATGAGGAATGCCAGAAAGTCATCAACGCCTCAAACACAAAAATACAAACCCTGGAAGCAGACCTTCAAGATGAGAAAAGGCACAACAAAGAGGCTTGGAGCAAAATTTCAAGTCTTGAAGCTGAGATAAATGGGCTTTACAGAGAAGTGAAAACCCATAAATCTGTCCTTAATGTGAAGAATATGGCATTGGAAGACGCCCAGAGCACAGTAAAAGCTCTGGAAAATGAGGCCCAGGACAAATTCACTCTGCTCCTAGGGGAGAAAGATGGATGGGAGGCAGAAAGGGCTGAACTACGGTCGCAGATTAGCAACCAAAAATGTATTCTCCGTGAAAAGACTTTGGCAACACAAGAGGCTGTGAATAAAGTTACAATTCTCGAAGAGGAGAGGTCAGCCCTAGAATCAACGCTCCTTTACGAGGATACACCGCTGGAAGAGATGAAGTTTCTGAGTTCAGATAGAATTCGCCTGATGTGGGAGGTGAGCAACTTAAAATTAGCCCTCCATGAAACGAATACATCACTGGAAGAGGCACAGAGGAAAGATAAAACTCAAGAAGAGGAGAATGCAAAATTGCAGGCGGAAGGCAAACTCCTAGGCCTGCGAGTGAAGAGCCTAGAGTCAACCTTAACTGAAAAGATCAAAGCATTGCTAGCAGAACAAAGCAAAGTTCAAAATCTGGAGGCAGAGATGGTTGGATTGCGGGAAGAAAACAATGAGATGTCCTTGCAGGTGGACAACGTAACATCAGTCCTCCTTGAAAAGAATACGGCACTGGGAGAGGCCAAAGGGAAAGTTGAAAGTCAAGAACAGGAGAAAGCTACATTGCAAGCCAAATGCAATGACCTATGCTTGCAAGTGGGAAGCCTAAATTCAACCCTCCTCGAAAAGAATACAACACTGGCAGAAACCCAGAGCAAAGTTCAAAATCTGGAGGCAGAGATGGCTGGAATGCGGGAAGAAAGAAATGACATGTCCTTGCAGGTGGGCTACCTTAAATCAGTCCTCCTTGGAAAGAATACGGCACTGGCAGAGGCCGAGAACACAGTCAGAGATTTAGTGTCGAAGATGGCTGGATTGGAGGGAGACAGAAATGCCTTATCCTTGCAGGTAGGACACCTAAAATCAGAAGTCCGTGAAAAGAACACAGCACTGGGACAGGCCCAGCACAAAATTAAAACTCATGAAGAGGAGAAGGTTAAATTGCATGGGAAAAGCCACAGCCTAGGCTTACGGGTGAGCCACACAGAAAGAAAACTCTTTGAACAGACTAAAGCGCTGGAGGAGGAACAGAGCAAAGTAAAGATCTGACAGAGAAGATGGCTGAATTGAGGGCAGAAAAAAATGGCTTGTCCTTGTGGATGGGCTCCCGAGAAAGAGTCCTCCTTGAAAAGAGCACAGCACTGGCAGAGGAAAGAAGCAAAGTAAACAATCTGAAGGAGAAGATGGCTGAATTGAGGGCAAAAAGTAATGGCTTGTCCGTGCAGGTGGACGACCTAACGTCAGCCCTCCTGGCAAAGAGCGCAGAACTTGCAAAGGACCGGAGCACAGTAAAGATTCTGGAGAAGGAGAAACG
Source organism: Neogobius melanostomus (assembly GCA_007210695.1). Taxonomy (NCBI): domain Eukaryota; kingdom Metazoa; phylum Chordata; class Actinopteri; order Gobiiformes; family Gobiidae; genus Neogobius; species Neogobius melanostomus. Next base: position 788,480 of record VHKM01000496.1, read on the forward strand.
TGATCTACAGTCCTCAGAGAAACACCTAAAAGCAGCCTTACACAAACAGCAAAAAGACACGGAGGACGCCTGCTCCAAAGTGACCGAGATGGAGCGGGAGTTAAGAAAGCGAAAGGCCACTGCACAGGCCTTAGAGCAGAGTTTAAAAACAACGCAGGACTCGTTGAAGACCATAGTCGAGCAGTGCAAAGCCAAATTCTCTGCTGTCCTTGCAGAGAAAAGGAACATGGAGAAGAAAGTGCAGGACCTAAGCCAAGAAGCGGAGCGCCTAAACATCTTCCACAACGAAGAGGTGAGCTTGTTACAAAGCTCAGAGGGAGAAAAGAGGTTTGCGCTTCAGCGGACGATACAAGAGCTTTCCGACGCTCTGAAGACTTCGCAGGAGAACAACTCTGATCTGCTCACGCACAAACTCGAGCTTCAGGAAACCATCAGGATCAAAGACGACCAGATTCAGGAGATTGAGGATCGGCGCAAACAAAAAAAGAGATGGTTTTGTTAAGGATTTCGGACATCAGTAGAGCTTGGCGTTGAAGGCTGAAGCTAAGGCCACGTGGCTGCTAAACATTTTGAATAATAATTAGCCAACACTAACCCTAAAAGATTAAAAAGACCCCCCAGACACACACACACACACACTCACATACACGCAAATAACAACATGCACAATAGTTCCTCTTAGCAACTTTTCCACACTTAGACGTTTCCTTACCTGCTTTGTGTGTTTCAACATCAAACACCAAGCCTTCCTGGAGGTGACAAAGCTCTTGGTGATGTGGTGATGAGGCAGAGGTCAGGCGTGTGGACATACAGGTCTGCTCGACTGACCCACAGCATTCAGAAAAACACCATGTCAACAGGAGCGCGGAACCTCTGAGCGTGGCGTCCAGTTAGCAGCTAAAGAAATGTCTATGATTTCTATCAACAAAAGAATTGGACACTATTTGACACGACTCATGACTTTAACTTAAACCATATAGATTAGATAATAGCACCGGCATCACCATTAATTGGATAAAGATTTCAACGCCCATTGGAAGTCAGATTGGCCGATTTGTGTCGTGGTAATCTTAGCAAACAGCCAACAGCGCGTCTACTGATGTTTCTTTCGGTAATCCTTTAATATTGTCAACCCATGTGTTGGAAGATGAGGAAGCTCAGATGTTAGTCCCATGGCAGTCAAAGCCGTGCTGCTAACCATTTCACTAAATAAAAATAATAAAATACAAGCATTACTTTCATTCTGTGTGTTTTTATTTTATGTCTTTCAGGCCGCGGTGCCTCCGTCCCCAAACCTTCGGGAACGCTCGTCATTTACGGAAACCCACGACGGACGACACGCAGCAGAAACGAGGGTGTTTGGTCGAGAGCGGTATTTTATTCATTAAAATAAAACCCATTGCAAAATCCAAAATAATATATGTCTTTTTTTCTTTTTCATTGCAAGATTAAGTGCATATTTACAAAGGTGCAAAGGAGACATTAGACATAGGTAACACATACAACACACAGGACATGGAACAATAGAAGAGTACGTTAAACGGGAATAAAGTAAACATTTGTGATAAAACAGAGGGGGGGGGAAAACAATTTTGCTGATTTGCTGATAATGTGTCAGTCATGTCGGCTATCTTTCATGTGTGTGGTCTTACAACAGAAGGGCAGCTGGATCTGTAGAGCAGGCCCAAAAGAGGGACAGCTCGCGAGGAAACTACAGATAAACCTCCACAATACCATTATAGGCAACTCAACTATACATTACATAATCGCAAAGTAAATAAACTATTGAGACTTTCTGACTAAATAGTTTTGGCTTGAGTTGGTGTCGCTGATGAGGCTTAATATTATTATGCTGACGTTGTAAAGCTTCTAACAGTGTTACAACGCTGTTCCCTCATCTAGGGCTGTCATGATAATCACAGCCCTAGATGATATCGTTCAATAAATGATAAACAATATATTTTTGGGCTCAATATTTATCATCTGTATATTTATTCGCATTTTTGTCACATGTATCTAATGTAACACTTTATTTCTTACCCTAAGTAGGTTTTTTTACATTGTGTTTCATGTTTATAGTGGAATATTTTAAGACGAGGGACTTTTCAATCAAAGCTTTATGTATTTTAAGATTTAGAGTTTCTGTGGCATTAACACTTCTTCAATAATATGGTTTTATCACAATATTTTCCAGGCTCAATCTGTCAAACTTCAGATTCTGTTATCGTGACAGGACAACGCTCATTAAAAACAAAACCTGCGTTGGCGTCAAGTTTAATTTGAATAATTTTCGCAGGTGGAAACTTTAAAGGCTGATGGAAGAGCTTTTTGTTCCCTGTATCGCCTCTTGTGACGCCTCTACTGTGCTGCAGGTGAGGGGGGCTCTTGGTGCCTCTTCAGTGTTACAGAAGAAGAAACCTGTAGGTCTCAAAAGTCTTCACTGTTTTAACTGTCACTTTTAAAAAGCTGCTTTCTTCAGGACCGTTATGGATTCTCTGCAGTAAAAAATAAATAAAATCAGCAAGGCAAAAAAAATGCAGCTGTACCATGATAGAGGAAAGTTGCTGGTTGTTTGATAAAACACATAACTTAAAGTGATAGTCTGTAAGCTTAAATGTTATACAAATTCAATATATTGTCTGGGCCTGCAATTTGACGTAACGTAATATTAACTAATAATATTTTCTAAAGTCTCTCTCTTTGCTGATCTCAGACACTAATCAGAATCCCTGGGGTCACAACTTCGACCAATGAGACGAGCTTTCCAATCTTACAGATTATCACTTTAATTACTAAACCATAAATGAACTGCTCTCTGATAAAACTAGTTCATAAAACATTTGAAGACCAACGAGTATCACCTGAAGAAGCCCACGTGCCACAGTTTGAGAACCACTGTCCTCGTTATACAAAACATTCAGTCGGACGAGGGAGAACTCCACAAAACTGTGACTCGCTCATGGCTCATTGCTACAGTACCTCTTAAATAATAAATAATGCATCGGTTTTATATAGCGCTTTTCTGGACACTCAAAGACGCTTTACATTGCACTATTCATTCACTCCATACTTGATGGTGGTAAGCTACTATTGTAGCCACAGCTGCCCTGGGGTAGACTGACAGAAGCGAGGCTACCAGTTTGCGCCATCGGCCCCTCCGACCACCACCAACCACTCACTCACTCACTACATTCGCTAGGCATCCTGGTGTTACCAAACGGTCTCCCATCCAAGTACTAACCAGGCCCTTCCCTGCTTAGCTTCCAAGATCTGACGGGATTGGGCATAGCTTCATAAGACTCTTCTCATGCCCAAGGATAAACAATCACACAAAAAAACTGGGAAAATTGGGTACATTTCTATACGCAAACTCTTGTAATATATTTGTACATTATATATATAAGTATAAAGTCTTTTGTGGGGAACGTCCAAGCCATAACAAACAGCTACGCATCATCTCATAATCACAATTTTTATTTTTACAGTTTTCTGGCAGACTATAATTACACAAATAAACCATAATTACACAAATAAAGACAAGTCAAAACTGGGTCATTATGAAGATTTTTCTTTTAAGTAGAAGCAAAAAAAAACAAAAAAACAAAAAAAACGGCCCTTAAGCTAGGTTAGGATATGTAGCATTATTCTAACATTAGCATCATGGTTAGCATGATCGGTTTTTATGCATTTATTCTTTATGTATTTTGTCTTTTTCCTACTACTCTGGCTGTTTGTTTGTTTTGTTTTCATACGGACCCAATTTTTACTTTATTTGTATGTGATAAATATGCTCACACAAACAGACAGCAACACGTCATACAAGGGGGCGTGGCCTATACAAAGGGGAAGAAAACCTCCAATGGGAATCACAATCTTTCACTTCTTTTAGCTGTTTTCTGGTGGACTATAAACATATTTATCACACACCAATAAAGTCAAGCAAACTGGGTCGTCCATGGGTGTTTTCTCACAGCAAATTGTTCAGTAGAAGCGAAAAACAGCACTTGTTGCTAGCTTTAGCATATGTAGCATGAAGCTAATGTTAGGATGATGGTTAGTATTGTCTGTTTTTTAAGGACTTATGGGCTTTTGAACCACTTTCTTCCTCTCTGTGTCACTATCTTTATTTAGTGGAAAATATATCATAATTTGTTGAAGGAATGGTGGAGAAATAGGAGAAAGTTTAGTATTTTTCCCCTCTTTGTTTCTCCTCCCGACTGCTTTGAGAACATGACCATGTATGGACAATTCCAAAGATTCCTCCTGTATCGATTTGAGCGTGACAATTGGCCCGTTTTGCCGTGGCAACAGAACATACATTTAAGACGCATGTGATGTCATCTCATTTGAATATTCCACTCTTTAAGTTCCCAAGCATATTCCCAGCACGACACAGATCACTTTGACATACCCGCTGAGCACAGCACACACTGTTAGCTACTTCACCATTATTTCGTGAATTACTACACATTTTGGACATCTTCATTTCACCTTACAGTACCTTAAAGCGACTGTAACAAGTGAAATTCTCCACAGCGAGATTAATATTGTCTTATCTCTGAAAGTAAGACAAAAGCAGAATGAATACCGAACAGACTTCTCGGATCCAGTCAGCCGTTGCGCAAAATCCCCTTCGTAAGATGAGACGGATGCAACAAAGAAGTCAGGAATGCAAGGATAAGACTTGCCAGGTTCAGGCGCCGACTAAATCTGATCAACAGGACTCTGAACCGCTAATGGAACCTGTTGAAAAGGTCCAGACTGCAGAAAATTGTCCTTCAATGGTCCAGGAATCTTTCAACGACATTAAGTCTAATGTTTTAGATTCAGGTAATAGCCAAGCTTCCGGGAGGAACTTCTCCAACAAATAGAGCTTCTTAAAACACAGTTGAAAGACCAGAAGGTAGAACTTGTCACTAAAGACTATGAGATAAATAGATACAAAAGTGCAAGTTTATGCATGAAAACGATGAAAAAAGCCAATGAGGAATGCCAGAAAGTCATCAACGCCTCAAACACAAAAATACAAACCCTGGAAGCAGACCTTCAAGATGAGAAAAGGCACAACAAAGAGGCTTGGAGCAAAATTTCAAGTCTTGAAGCTGAGATAAATGGGCTTTACAGAGAAGTGAAAACCCATAAATCTGTCCTTAATGTAAAGAATATGGCATTGGGAAGACGCCCAGAGTACAGTAAAAGCTCTGGAAAATGAGGCCCAGGACGAATTCACTCTGCTCCTAGGGGAGAAAGATGGATGGGAGGCAGAAAGGGCTGAACTACGGTCGCAGATTAGCAACCAAAAATGTCTTCTCCGTGAAAAGACTTTGGCAACACAAGAGGCTGTGAATAAAGTTACAATTCTCGAAGAGGAGAGGTCAGCCCTAGAATCAACGCTCCTTTACGAGATACACCGCTGGAAGAGATGAAGTTTCTGAGTTCAGATAGAATTCGCCTGATGTGGGAGGTGAGCAACTTAAAATTAGCCCTCCATGAAACGAATACATCACTGGAAGAGGCACAGAGGAAAGGTAAAACTCAAGAAGAGGACAATGCAAATTGCAGGCGGAAGGCAAACTCCTAGGCCTGCGAGTGAAGAGCCTAGAGTCAACCTTAACTGAAAAGATCAAAGCATTGCTAGCAGAACAAAGCAAAGTTCAAAATCTGGAGGCAGAGATGGCTGGATTGCGGGAAGAAAACAATGAGATGTCCTTGCAGGTGGACAACGTAACATCAGTCCTCCTTGAAAAGAATACGGCACTGGAGAGGCCAAAGGGAAAGTTGAAAGTCAAGAACAGGAGAAAGCTACATTGCAAGCCAAATGCAATGACCTATGCTTGCAAGTGGGAAGCCTAAATTCAACCCTCCTCGAAAAGAATACAACACTGGCAGAAACCCAGAGCAAAGTTCAAAATCTGGAGGCAGAGATGGCTGGAATGCGGGAAGAAAGAAATGACATGTCCTTGCAGGTGGGCTACCTTAAATCAGTCCTCCTTGGAAAGAATACGGCACTGGCAGAGGCCGAGAACACAGTCAGAGATTTGGTGTCGAAGATGGCTGGATTGGAGGGAGACAGAAATGCCTTATCCTTGCAGGTAGGACACCTAAAATCAGAAGTCCGTGAAAAGAACACAGCACTGGGACAGGCCCAGCACAAATTAAAACTCATGAAGAGGAGAAGGTTAAATTGCATGGGAAAAGCCACAGCCTAGGCTTACGGGTGAGCCACACAGAAAGAAAACTCTTTGAACAGACTAAAGCGCTGGAGGAGGAACAGAGCAAAGTAAAAGATCTGACAGAGAAGATGGCTGAATTGAGGCAGAAAAAATGGCTTGTCCTTGTGGATGGGCTCCCGAGAAAGAGTCCTCCTTGAAAAGAGCACAGCACTGGCAGAGGAAAGAAGCAAAGTAAACAATCTGAAGGAGAAGATGGCTGAATTGAGGGAAAAAAGTAATGGCTTGTCCGTGCAGGTGGACAACCTAACGTCAGCCCTCCTGGCAAAGAGCGCAGAACTTGCAGAGGACCGGAGCACAGTAAAGACTCTGGAGAAGGAGAAACGTGATCTACAGTCCTCAGAGAAACATCTAAAAGCAGCCTTACACAAACAGCAAAAGACACGGAAGACGCCTGCTCCAAAGTGACCGAGATGGAGCGGGAGTTAAGAAAGCGAAAGGCCACTGCACAGGCCTTAGAGCAGAGTTTAAAAACAACGCAGGACTCGTTGAAGACCATAGTCGAGCAGTGCAAAGCCAAATTCTCTGCTGTCCTTGCAGAGAAAAGGAACATGGAGAAGAAAGTGCAGGACCTAAGCCAAGAAGCGGAGCGCCTAAACATCTTCCACAACGAAGAGGTGAGCTTGTTGCAAAGCTCAGAGGAGAAAGAGGTTTGCGCTTCAGCGGACGATACAAGAGCTTTCCGACGCGCTGAAGACTTCGCAGGGAGAACAACTCTGATCTGCTCACGCACAAACTCGAGCTTCAGGAAACCATCAGGATCAAAGACGACCAGATTCAGGAGATTGAGAATCGGCGCAAACAGAAAAAGAGATGGTTTTGTTAAGGATTTCGGACATCAGTAGAGCTTGCCGTTGAAGGCTGAAGCTAAGGCCACGTGGCTGCTAAGCTAATCTGCACATTAACCCCTCCCGACACACACATACTCACATACACACAAATAACAACATGCACAATGTTCCTCTTAGCAACTTTTCCACACTTAGACGTTTCTTTCGCTGCTTTGTGTGTTTCCAACATCAAAACACCAAGCCTTCCTGAGTGACAAAGCTCTTGGTGATGTGGTGATGAGAGGAGGTCAGGCGTGTGGACATACAAGGTCTGCCTCGACTGACCCACACATTCAAGAAAAACACCATGTAAGAGCGGCGGAACTCTGAGCGTGGCGTCCAATTAGCAGCTAAAAAATGTCTATGATTTCCTATCACAACAAGAAGTGGAAACTATTGAACACGACTCATGACTTTAACTATTCCATATAGATTAATCAATAGCATCGGCATCAACCAAATTATTGGATAAAGATTTCAAACGCCCATTGAAGTCAGATTTGGGCCGATTTGTGTCGTGTACTTAGCAAAACAGCCAAACAGCGCGTCCTACTGATGTTTCCTTTCGTAATCTTTTAATATTAGTCAGCGACCATGTTGGAAGATGAGGAACTCAGATTTAGTCCCATGGCAGTCAAAGCCGTGCTGCTAACACATTTCACAAATAAAAATAATAAAATACAAAGCATTACTTCTTCTGTGTGTTTTTATTTTGTCTTTCAGGCCCGCGGTGCCTCCGTCCCCAAACCTTCGGGAACGCTCGTCATTTACGGAAACCCACGACGGACAACACCGCAGCGAAACGAGGTGTTTGCGAGAGCGGTAATTTTAATTCATTAAAATAAATACCCATTGCAAAAATCCAAAATAATATTATGTCTTTTTGTTTCTTTTTCATTGCAAGATTAATGCAATATTACAAAGGTGCAAAGGAGACTTAGACATGGTACACATACAACACAAGGACATGGACATAGAAGAGGTACGTTTAACGAACTAAAGTAAACATTTGTGAAAACAGAGGGGGGGGAAACAATTTTGCTGATTTGGCTGATAATGTGTCAGTCATGTCGGCCATCTTTTCATTGTGTGTCCTTACAACAGAAGGGCAAGCGGGATCTGTAGAGCAGGTCAAAGAGGGACAGCTCGCGAGAAACTACAGATAAACCTCCAAATACCATTATAGCAACTCACTATGCCTTACACAAGTCGCAAAGTAAATAAACTGATTGAGACTTTCTGACTAAATAGTTTTGGCTTGAGTTGGTGTCGCTGAATGAGCTTAATATATTAATGCCCTGGACGTTGTAAAGCTTCTAACAGTGTTACAACGCTGTTCCCTCATCTAGCTGTCATATATCACAGCCCTAGATGATATCGTTCAACAAAGATAACAATATATTTTTGGGGCTCAATATTTATCGTCTGTATAATTTATTCGTTTTTGTCACATGTATCTATGTAAACTTTATTTCTTAACTCTAAAGTAAGGTTTTTTTACATTGTGTTTTCGTGTTTATAGTGGAATATTTTAAGACGAGGGCTTTTCAATCAAAGCTTTATGTAATGTTTTTAAGATTAGAGTTTCTGTGGCATTAACACTTTTCATAATATGGTTTTATCACAACTATTTCCGGCATCAATCTGTTCAACTTCAGATTCTGTTATCGTGACAGACAACGCTCATTAAAAACAAACCTCGTTGGCGTCAAGTTAATTTGAATAATTTTCCCAGTTGGAAACTTAAAGGCTGATGGAAGAGCTTTTTTCCCTGTAATCGGGCCTCTTGTGACGCCTCACTGTGCTGCAGGTGAGGGGGCTCTTGGTGCCTCTTCAGTGTTACAGAAGAAGAAACCTGTAGGTCTCAAAAGTCTTCACTGTTTTAACTGTCACTTTTAAAAAGCTGCTTTCTTCAGGACCGTTATGGATTCTCTGCAGTAAAAAAATAAAATAATCAGCAAGGCAAAAAAAATGCAGCTGTCCATGATAGAGGAAAGTTGCTGGTTGTTTGATAACACATAACTTAAAGTGATAGTCTGTAAGCTTAACCCTCAGGGGCACCCTAGGGCCTTTTTGGGCCTTTGACATTTTCATTTTTATGGCATTTTTTCTGTGTTCAGTGGATGTTCCTCAAATTTCCTCAGGATATCATTTCTGGAGAAGTTCATTTTGGCTATTTCAGTTTTTTATATTAGCTTCCCAGAGCTGGGGCTGAAAAAAATCACACTTAACACCCTAAGGCCACAAAAGTGGCCTCTACTTTCAACATCCATAAATTTTTGTACTTTCATATTTTTTTTCTACTTTAAAAACTCAGAATCATAGAACTACTTCTGCTTGACACATACATACCAATATTTGTAAATTTTTATGATTTTTAACCCTTTATCGGCCAAAATGCACACAAAAGTTCACTGTCATGCAAGTATTTGTGATACCTAAACAGGAAAACTTTTTTAAATGCATTCCAAATGAATGAGGTGTTATTTTTATTAGGCCTTGGGATGGGTCAAAGTTGAGTGGTAAAATTATTTTTACAGGTTTTTTGTTTTTCTGTAGTGACAGATTTTTATAAAAAATCACACTTAACACCTAAGGCCACAAAAGTGCCTCTACTTTTAACAGCCATAAAATCACTATACTTAATTTTTTAATACTTTAAAAACTCAGACTCAAGATCTATGTCTGCTTGACACATACATACAAAATATATGTAAATTTGTAATGATTTTTAACCCTTTATTGGCCAAAATGCACACAAAAGTCCACTGTTGTGCTGTTGTAATGCAGAAATAATTGCATAACTTCTATAAAAAATATTCCAATGAATGAGGTGTTATTTTTATTAGGCCTTGGGATGGGTCAAAGTTTAGTGGTAAAATTATTTTTTACAGGTTTTTTGTTTTTCTGTAGTGACAGATTTTCAAAAAAATCACACTTAGCACCCTAAGGCCACAAAAGTGGCCTCTACTTTAACAGCCATAAAATCACTATACTTTCATATTTTTTCACACTTAAAAACTCAGACTCATAGATCTATGTCTGCTTGACACATACATACCAAATATCTGTCATATTTTTATATTTTTAACTCTTTATGAGCCAAATGCATTCTAACTCCTCATTTCTGCTCTTGCAGCGTCAGTAATACTTGTATAACCTTTATAAATGTGATTCAAATTGAATGAGCTTCATTTGTTCATTTGCCCTAAGGGTGGTCATACAATGGTAGTAACCTTGTTTTTAACAGTTTTTAAATGTTTCTGTAGAGCCACACTAAAATGAACAAAATGCTGTTATCCCATTGAAAATCAATACAAATGGTCTACAGAAACTCTGTTTCTGTGGTTTTATCTCAGGAGCAGTTTGCAAATGTGGGAACATTTTATATTAGTTGGATGACTGTGCATAAGATAAACATTTGGAGGGTGTGGTGTAGTGAGGGGGGATTTGGGGTGTGTGGCATCAAAAGCCTTTCCTCTTTGAAGAAACAACTAAACACAACAGCAATAACAACAGTAAGAAAATGTAAACAAAGCGTGTAGTGTTATGGTTTTCACACAGTGTTTCACAGGTGCACTGGCACGATCCAAAAAACTTAATTTGGTCTTTGTGTGTTAACTTGCAAAAGATTTCTTTTAGATCAGACCAGTGTTTTTTTATTCCTAACAGTTTCTACTGCTCACTTTCTGCAGAGTTGGTCACGTTACTGTGACTTGCCTTGTCAGCTCAAACTTCATGTGACCAACTCTGAGGATGATTGCAGAAAGTGAGCAGTGGAAACTGTCAGGGATAAAGAAACCACACTGGTCTGATCTAAAAGAAAACTTTAGCAAGCTCTGGGCACTATATAAGAGCAGTGGGACAATGAGGAGACATTTGAAGATACATCATGAGGCTTTGGATGTGATCATGAACTCTGGGAGAGAGGATGAGGAGAAAATATTAGACCAACGAGGATTCTGATTTAGGGAATGACCAAATGAAATTAAGCTCTGATTCAAGGGAGGACTCATCTGAAGACCACACTGAAGATGGCAGTGTAGAGGAGATTGGGAAGAATTGAGATGGATATCCAAAATGGAAGCATTGTGTGGTACTCGCTCCGGTATGTACTCGCCCCAACAGGATTGTCTCCTGGACATACAGTACTGCCTATGCTGTCACGCGAGTAAGTGATCCTTCGTCTAACATCAGGATGTTTCTAACTGATAAAATAATGAAGCATTTATTATAGCACTTCGGGCCAGATAAAGGTAGAAAAGCGCTGTATAAGTTGAGATCATTTATTGGCAATGACAAACTTGCAAACGTGAAATTGAAAACTGGCGAGATTAGGACATGCTGGAAATCTTGGCTTACGTCGGGCTTCTTTTTCTGTAGTCAGTCCAGGAGACATCCCATTGTCCCACTGCTCTTATATAGTGCCCAGAGCTTGCTAAAGTTTCTTTTAGATCAGACCAGTGTGGTTTCTTTATCCCTGACAGTTTCCACTGCTCACTTTCTGCAATCTTCCTCAGAGTTGGTCACATGAAGTTTTGAGCTGACAAGGCAAGTCACAGTAACGTGACCAACTCTGCAAAAAGTGAGCAGTAGAAACTATTAGGAATAAAAAAAAAACACTGGTCTGATCTAAAAGAAAACTTTTGCAAGTTAACACACAAAGACCAAATTAAGTTTTTGGATAGTGCCCAGTGCACCTGTGAACACTGTGGGAAAACCATAACACTACACGCTTTTTTACATTTTCTTACTGTTGTTATTGCTGTTGTGTTTAGTTGTTTCTTCAAAGAGGAAAGGCTCTTGATGCCACACACCCCCAAATCCCCCTCACTACACACACCCTCCAAATGTTTATCTTATGCACAGTCATCCAACTAATATAAAAATGTTCCCACATTTGCAAACTGCTCCTGAGATAAACCACAGAAGACAGAGTTTCTGTAGACCATTGTATTGATTTTCAATGGGATAACAGCATTTTGTTCATTTTAGTGTGGCTCTACAGAAACATTTAAAAACTGTTAAAAACAAGGTTACTACCATTGTATGACCAACCCTTAGGGCAAATGAACAAATGAAGCTCATTCAATTTGAATCACATTTATAAAGGTTATACAAGTATTACTGACGCTGCAAGAGCAGAAATGAGGAGTTAAGAATGCATTTTGGCTCATAAAGAGTTAAAAATATAAAAAATATGACAGATATTTGGTATGTATGTGTCAAGCAGACATAGATCTATGAGTCTGAGTTTTTAAAGTGTGAAAAAATATGAAAGTATAGTGATTTTATGGCTGTTAAAAGTAGAGGCCACTTTTGTGCCTTAGGGTGCTAAGTGTGATTTTTTATGAAAATCTGTCACTACAGAAAAACAAAAAAACCTGTAAAAAATAATTTTACCACTAAACTTTGACCCATCCCAAGGCCTAATAAAAATAAACACCTCATTCAATTTGGAATATTTTTATAGAAGTTATGCAATTATTTCTGCATTACAAACAGCACAACAGTGGACTTTTGTGTGCATTTTGGCCAATAAAGGTTAAAATCATTACAAATTTACATATATTTGGTATGTATGTGTCAAGCAGACATAGATCTATGAGTCTGAGTTTTTAAAGTATTAAAAATATTAAAGTATAGTGATTTTATGGCTGTTAAAAGTAGAGGCCACTTTGTGGCCTTAGGGTGTTAAGTGTGATTTTTTATAAAAATCTGTCACTACAGAAAAACAAAAACCTGTAAAAAATAATTTTACCACTCAACTTTGACCCATCCCAAGGCCTAATAAAAATAAACACCTCATTCAATTGGAATATTTTTATAGAAGTTATGCAAGTTTTTGTGATTTCTAAACAGCACGTCAGGGAACTTTTGTGTGCATTTTGGCCAATAAAGGGTTAAAAATCATTTAAAAATTACAAATATTTGGTATGTATGTGTCAAGCAGAAGTAGTTCTATGATTCTGAGTTTTTAAAGTATGAAAAAATATGAAAGTATAGTGATTTTATGGCTGTTAAAAGTAGAGGCCACTTTGTGGCCTTAGGGTGTTAAGTGTGATTTTTTAAAGGGTGCCCTGAGGGTTAAATGTTATACAAATTCAATATATTGTCTGGGCCTGCAATTTGACGTAACGTAATATTAACTAATAATATTTTCTAAAGTCTCTCTCTTTGCTGATCTCAGACACTAATCAGAATCCCTGGGGTCACAACTTCGACCAATGAGACGAGCTTTCCAATCTTACAGATTATCACTTTAATTACTAAACCATAAATGAACTGCTCTCTGATAAAACTAGTTCATAAACATTTGAAGACCAACGAGTATCACCTGAAGAAGCCCACGTGCCACAGTTTGAGAACCACTGTCCTCGTTATACAAAACATTCAGTCGGACGAGGGAGAACTCCACAAAACTGTGATTCGCTCATGGCTCATTGCTACAGTACCTCTTCATAAGCCTCTTCTCATGCCCAAGGATAAACAATCACAAAAAAAACTGGGAAAATTGGGTACATTTCTATACGCAAACTCTTGTAATATATTTGTACATTATATATATAAGTATAAAGTCTTTCGTGGGGAACGTCCAAGCCATAACAAACAGCTACGCATCATCTCATAATCACAATTTTTATTTTTACAGTTTTCTGGCAGACTATAATTACACAAATAAACCATAATTACACAAATAAAGACAAGTCAAAACTGGGTCATTATGAAGATTTTTCTTTTTAAGTAGAAGCAAAAAACAAAAAAAACAAAAAAAAACGGCCCTTAAGCTAGGTTAGGATATGTAGCATTATTCTAACATTAGCATCATGGTTAGCATGATCGGTTTTTATGCATTTATTCTTTATGTATTTGTCTTTTTCCTACTACTCTGGCTGTTTGTTGTTTTGTTTTCATACGGACCCAATTTTTACTTTATTTGTATGTGATAAATATGCTCACACAAACAGACAGCAACACGTCATACAAGGGGCGTGGCCTATACAAAGGGGAAGAAAACCTCCAATGGGAATCACAATCTTTCACTTCTTTTAGCTGTTATCTGGTGGACTATAAACATATTTATCACACACCAATAAAGTCAAGCAAAACTGGGTCGTCCATGGGTGTTTTCTCACAGCAAATTGTTCAGTAGAAGCGAAAAACAGCACTTGTTGCTAGCTTTAGCATATGTAGCATGAAGCTAATGTTAGGATGATGGTTAGTATTGTCTGTTTTGTTTTTAAGGACTTATGGGCTTTTGAACCACTTTGTTCCTCTCTGTGTCACTGTATCTTTATTTAGTGGAAATATATATATAATTTGTTGAAGGAATGGTGGAGAAATAGGAGAAAGTTTAGTATTTTTCCCCTCTTTGTTTCTCCTCCCGACTGCTTTGAGAACATGACCATGTATGGACAATTCCAAAGATTCCTCCTGTATCGATTTGAGCGTGACAATTGGCCGGTTTTGCCGTGGCAACAGAACATACATATAAGACGCATGTGATGTCATCTCATTTGAATATTCCACTCTTTAAGTTCCCAAGCATATTCCCAGCACGACACAGATCACTTTTGACATACCCGCTGAGCACAGCACACACTGTTAGCTAGTTCACCATTATTTCGTGAATTACTACACATTTTGGACATCTTCATTTCACCTTACAGTACCTTAAAGCGACTGTAACAAGTGAATTCTCCACAGCGAGATTAATATTGTCTTATCTCTGAAAGTAAGACAAAAGCAGAATGAATACCGAACAGACTTCTCGATCCAGTCAGCCGTTGCGCAAAATCCCCTTCGTAAGATGAGACGGATGCAACAAAGAAGTCAGGAATGCAAGGATAAGACTTGCCAGGTTCAGGCGCCGACTAAATCTGATCAACAGGACTCTGAACCGCTAATGGAGCCTGTTGAAATGGTCCAGACTGCAGAAAATTGTCCTTCAATGGTCCAGGAATCTTTCAACGACATTAAGTCTAATGTTTTAGATTCAGGTAATAGCCAAGCCTCCCGGGAGGAACTTCTCCAACAAATAGAGCTTCTTAAAACACAGTTGAAAGACCAGAAGGTAGAACTTGTCACTAAAGACTATGAGATAAATAGATACAAAAGTGCAAGTTTATGCATGAAAACGATGAAAAAAGCCAATGAGGAATGCCAGAAAGTCATCAACGCCTCAAACACAAAAATACAAACCCTGGAAGCAGACCTTCAAGATGAGAAAAGGCACAACAAAGAGGCTTGGAGCAAAATTTCAAGTCTTGAAGCTGAGATAAATGGGCTTTACAGAGAAGTGAAAACCCATAAATCTGTCCTTAATGTGAAGAATATGGCATTGGAAGACGCCCAGAGCACAGTAAAAGCTCTGGAAAATGAGGCCCAGGACAATTCACTCTGCTCCTAGGGGAGAAAGATGGATGGGAGGCAGAAAGGGCTGAACTACGGTCGCAGATTAGCAACCAAAAATGTATTCTCCGTGAAAAGACTTTGGCAACACAAGAGGCTGTGAATAAAGTTACAATTCTCGAAGAGGAGAGGTCAGCCCTAGAATCAACGCTCCTTTACGAGGATACACCGCTGGAAGAGATGAAGTTTCTGAGTTCAGATAGAATTCGCCTGATGTGGGAGGTGAGCAACTTAAAATTAGCCCTCCATGAAACGAATTCATCACTGGAAGAGGCACAGAGGAAAGGTAAAACTCAAGAAGAGGAGAATGCAAAATTGCAGCGGAAGGCAAACTCCTAGGCCTGCGAGTGAAGAGCCTAGAGTCAACCTTAACTGAAAAGATCAAAGCACTGCTAGCAGAACAAAGCAAAGTTCAGAATCTGGAGGCAGAGATGGCTGGATTGCGGGAAGAAAACAATGAGATGTCCTTGCAGGTGGACAATCTAACATCAGTCCTCCTTGAAAAGAATACGGCACTGGGAGAGCTCAAGGGAAAGTTGAAAGTCAAGAACAGGAGAAAGCTACATTGCAAGCCAAATGCAATGAACTATGCTTGCAAGTGGGAAGCCTAAATTCAACCCTCCTCGAAAAGAATACAACACTGGCAGAAACCAGAGCAAAGTTCAAAATCTGGAGGCAGAGATGGCTGGAATGCGGGAAGAAAGAAATGACATGTCCTTGCAGGTGGGCTACCTTAAATCAGTCCTCCTTGGAAAGAATACGGCACTGACAGAGGCCAAGAACACAGTCAGAGATTTGGTGTCGAAGATGGCTGGATTGGAGGGAGACAGAAATGCCTTGTCCTTGCAGGTAGGACACCTAAAATCAGAAGTCCGTGAAAAGAACACAGCACTGGGACAGGCCCAGCACAAAATTAAACTCATGAAGAGGAGAAGGTTAAATTGCATGGGAAAAGCCACAGCCTAGGCTTACGGGTAGCCACACAGAAAGAAAACTCTTTGAACAGACTAAAGCGCTGGAGGAGGAACAGAGCAAAGTAAAAGATCTGACAGAGAAGATGGCTGAATTGAGGCAGAAAAAAATGGCTTGTCCTTGTGGATGGGCTCCCGAGAAAGAGTCCTCCTTGAAAAGAGCACAGCACTGGCAGAGGAAAGAAGCAAAGTAAACAATCTGAAGGAGAAGATGGCTGAATTGAGGGAAAAAGTAATGGCTTGTCCGTGCAGGTGGACAACCTAACGTCAGCCCTCCTGGCAAAGAGCGCAGAACTTGCAGAGGACCGGAGCACAGTAAAGACTCTGGAGAAGGAGAAACGTGATCTACAGTCCTCAGAGAAACACTAAAAGCAGCCTTACACAAACAGCAAAAAGACACGGAAGGACGCCTGCTCCAAAGTGACCGAGATGGAGCGGGAGTTAAGAAAGCAAAAGGCCACTGCACAGGCCTTAGAGCAGAGTTTAAAAACAACGCAGGACTCGTTGAAGACCATAGTCGAGCAGTGCAAAGCCAAATTCTCTGCTGTCCTTGCAGAGAAAAGGAACATGGAGAAGAAAGTGCAGGACCTAAGCCAAGAAGCGGAGCGCCTAAACATCTTCCACAACGAAGAGGTGAGCTTGTTCAAAGCTCAGAGGCAGAAAAGAGGTTTGCGCTTCAGCGGACGATACAAGAGCTTTCCGACGCTCTGAAGACTTCGCAGGAGAACAACTCTGATCTGCTCACGCACAAACTCGAGCTTCAGGAAACCATCAGGATCAAAGACGACCAGATTCAGGAGATTGAGAATCGGCGCAAACAGAAAAA
Organism: Neogobius melanostomus; assembly: GCA_007210695.1. Lineage (NCBI taxonomy): Eukaryota > Metazoa > Chordata > Actinopteri > Gobiiformes > Gobiidae > Neogobius > Neogobius melanostomus. The sequence goes on from VHKM01000496.1 coordinate 805,749, forward strand.
GAGATGGTTTTGTTAAGGATTTCGGACATCAGTAGAGCTTGCCGTTGAAGGCTGAAGCTAAGGCCACGTGGCTGCTAAGCTAATCTGCACATTAACCCCTCCCGACACACACACACTCACATACACGCAAAAAACAACATGCACAATTCCTCTTAGCAACTTTTCCACACTTAGACGTTTCTTTACCTGCTTTGTGTGTTTCAACATCAAACACAAGCCTTCCTGGAGGTGACAAAGCTCTTGGTGATGTGGTGATGAGGCAGAGGTCAGGCGTGTGGACATACAGGTCTGCTCGACTGACCCACAGCATTCAGAAAAACACCATGTCAACAGGAGCGGCGGAACCTCTGAGCGTGGCGTCCAGTTAGCAGCTAAAGAAATGTCTATGATTTCTATCAACAAAAGAATTGGACACTATTTGACACGACTCATGACTTTAACATAAACAATATAGATTAGATAATAGCACTGGCATCACCATTAATTGGATAAGATTTCAACGCCCATTGGAAGTCAGATTGGCCGATTTGTGTCGTGGTAATCTTAGCAAACAGCCAACAGCGCGTCTACTGATGTCTCTTTCGGTAATCCTTTGTCAACCCATGTGTTGGAAGATGAGGAAGCTCAGATGTTAGTCCCATGGCAGTCAAAGCCGTGCTGCTAACCATTTCACTAAATAAAAATAATAAAATACAAGCATTACTTTCATTCTGTGTGTTTTTTATTTTATGTCTTTCAGGCCGCGGTCCCCAAACCTTCGGGAACACTCGTCATTTACGGAAACCCACGACGGACGACACGCAGCAGAAACGAGGGTGTTTGGTCGAGAGCGGTGTTTTATTCATTAAATAAACCCATTGCAAAATCCAAAATAATATATGTCTTTTTTTTCTTTTCATTGCAAGGTGCATATTTACAAAGGTGCAAAGGAGACATTAGACATAGGAACACATACAACACACAGGACATGGAACAATACAAGAGTAGTTAAACGGGAATAAAGTAAACATTTGTGATAAGAGAGAGAGGGGGGGGAATTTTGCTGATAATGTGTCAGTCATGTCAGCTATCTTTCATGTGTGTGGTCTTACAACAGAAGGGCAGCTGGATCTGTAGAGCAGGCCCAAAAGAGGGACAGCTCGCGATGACACTACAGATAAACCTCCACAATACCATTATAGGCAACTCAACTATGCATTACATAATCGCAAAGCAAATAAACTACTGAGACTTTCTGACTAAATAGTTTTGGCTTGAGTTGGTGTCGCTGATGAGGCTTAATATTATTATGCCGACTTTTTAAAGCTTCTAACCGTGTTACAACGCTGTTCCCTCATCTAGGGCTGTCACGATAATCACGATATCGACTTATCGTTCAATAAATGATAAATAAACGATACATTTTTGGGCTCAATATTTATCGTCTGTATATTTATTCGCATTTTTTGTCACATGTATCTAATGTAACACTTTATTTCTTACCCTAAGTAGGTTTTATTACATTGTGTTTCATGTTTATAGTCGAGGGACGAGGGACTTTTCAATCAAAGCTTTATGTAATTCTTAAAGAGTAACTAAACACCAAATCAAGTTTTTTTTACTGATAAACTGTCTCAATGGGTGTCTCATAGTGTTGTCCACTGGTCCCTGACATTATTCTGACATTATAGCGCAAACGTGTGTAAAATCCTAACTTTGGCCTGAAAACGAATGGGTTGCGCCCCCTTCAGGGTTAACTCTGCTACTAAATTAGATTTTCCTGATTGGCTGGAGAGTGTCCACGGCCTCCACAGAACGTCATAAGCCGCACCAGCTCCACACATCGTCATCAGGTGCTGCCCATTATCCTGCCCCATGCACCTGTGGTATATAACCAAGTCCCTCCCACGTAATCAGTCTGCTGTCATTGTGCCAATGCAAAGGCCCACACACTCACCCCCCGCATGTCACCCCCAAACCTCAGAGACCGCCTCTTTCACTGCACTTTTTGACTTTTGTTTGTGGGTGGGGAAAGGCTTTGGCACGCCCGTTTAGTTACTCTTTAAGATTTAGAGTTTCTGTGGCATTAACACTTCTTCAATAATATCGTTTTATCACATAATTATCTAGGCTCAAGCTGTCAAACTTCAGATTCTGTTATGTGACAGGAAACGTTCATTAAAAACAAAACCTAAGTTGGCATTAAGTTTGATTTGAATAATTTTCGCAGGTCCAAACTTGAAAGTGCATGAGACAGATTTTAATGCTCTTGAAAATATGACTTATTTAGATGGATTACATCAGTTGCAAGTTCATCAGTTGCAGTGTCTGCGTACACTGGGGTATGAATGAGAGTGTGAATGGGTGAGTGGATCCTTGCTGTAAAGCGCTTTGAGTGCCTAATGAAGGTGGAAAAGCGCTATATAAGTTGAGACCATTTACCATTTTACCATAGTTATAATTTTTTTCAATGAAGCAGCAAATTTAATTTAATGTTTAATAAGAGTTGTTGGGCAGAAAAGTTATTTTATTTGAATTTTTAAGCTGAAGTGACATAGAAGGTAACATTCCATAGCAGTTTGACTCATTCAATTCCCATTAACTTAACATGGTTGTTTACCTTCTTCGATATCACTTCCTGTCAGTGTCCAATAAGGAAGTGAAACTATTATCACAAAAATGGTCAAACTAAAGAAAACTGGGTACAGTCTTTAGCAAAATCTTAAATATAATGGTGTTAACTGTGTTTTAGCAAAAATTGTGTCTAATGTGTCATATGCACTTTAAAGGCTGATGGAAGCTCAGTGATTTTGCAGCATATTGTGGCTTTTTGTGACATGAATATAGTCACCAAATATTGCAATAACTTTAATGTGCTGATATATAGTGACGTGCCTAAATATATTCCAACCACATGCCAGGCCAGCTATTCAGCACCATGGACAGCGAAAGTAGACCCGTTGCTTTAAATAGTAGGTAATGGGGCTGACTGTGTTTAAAACCACTATCAAAACCACTTCTTGTGAAATTTGTACAGCCCGCTTATGAATACATGCTGTGACAGTGCAACAATCCGAAAGCCAACAACATTTGCACACCTCTCATCCAGTCAATGTGGTACAGCGACACCAGGTTGACACGTATGACACTATCATGCGCTCAGCCGCGATGATGCAGCGCAAGCTTGTCTCCGTTCGTTTTGTCAGCTCTGAACACGCTCCGACAATGACCCGATTTTTTTTTTTTTTTTTTTTTTTACAACCTCTCCGCCTTCATACAACAGGCGCCGCTCGACATTTGGGCTACGTTTTTTTGGTGCATAGATTTGAATAACAAGTCGCAAATCTCGGTGTAACGGTGAATAACTATGCTGCTGCTTATTTTGACAAGCCGGAGACAGACGTGTGCGGAGCCGCTCACGCGTGTGCAAATGCAGATTATCAACTCCTGCGACACGCTTTCTGCTCGCACAAGTGAACACGCCAGCCAATGGGGCAGGAGGCTCTTTTTTTACGAACGTCTTTCAGGCTGAGGGGAAAAAAAGGAGTGAAGTGGGACTAATGACGGGGCGAGGGCGCAAAATGGGCAAACGAGTCTGTTGGGAGTGCGCTTTTGGAAGTGTTGCATATCGCCATGGAGATAAGGAGCTTTAATGTGCGTATTCATTTCAGTTGTTCTATAAGATGATCGTCAGTAATGAGCGTAAGCAAATGTGACTTATTGGGAGTATTGTGATGAATGGAGATGAGGAAAGCGAGTTGTAATCACTCATTATGTTGCATCTTTAATATGGTCCGGTATATACAAGGGTATAGGCAAAAGGTATGAAATCAAATCTTAATGTATGAAATATTTTTCTGTTCAAAGCAGCTCTATGCTCAAATATAGCTACCACTCCTCCTATCCTTCAATTTCAGCCTTCAAGTAAACTTAGATGCATCAAGTTGGGTCAATTTCCATCATTTTCCCGATATTTACTCCTGTTTGGTGAAATATTATAGGTGAAATTGATTTGAACTTGCTGACCCACAAAAAAAATGCTGCTTCAGTCTGAGGTGTGGCCTGTCCTTGACACGTGTGACAGGTGGACGCGCAAATTGAATCCCGCAGGTGCACACTGTTGTGTCCTTGGGCAAGACACTGAACCCGCCTGCTTGAATGAATGAGCGTGGGAGGGCGAGTTCTTGATGTAAAGCGCTTTGAGTGCCTAAAGAAAAGCGCTTTATGAATGTGACCATTTACAAATCACAGTGAAGTCTTTTAAGTTAGTGATACCAGATAACCCATCCGTTGCCGGGTTGTGGAGCTGCCCAAATCACATTGAACCAGCCCCAATGGCTCCTCCTGCAGGTGGTGGGTCCACAGAAGGACGGCCTCATGGTTCTAACCGGGCCTGTTGGTCTCTCATAAGGGGCTTCTGAACCGCTCTTTGTCTGACCCGTCACTTAGGACCTGTTTGCCATGGGAGACCCTACCAGGGGAATGAAACCCTGACATACAGTGAGGAAAATAAGTATTTGAACACCCTGCTATTTTGCAAGTTCTCCCACTTAGAAATCATGGAGGGGTCTGAAATTGTCCTCGTAGGTGCATGTCCACTGTGAGAGACATAATCTAAAAAAAAAAATCCAGAAATCACAATGTATGATTTTTTAACTATTTATTTGTATGATACAGCTGCAAATAAGTATTTGAACACCTGAGAAAATCAATGTTAATATTTGGTACAGTAGCCTTTGTTTGCAATTACAGAGGTCAAACGTTTCCTGTAGTTTTTCACCAGGTTTGCACACACTGCAGGAGTGATTTTGGCCCACTCCTCCACACAGATCTTCTCTAGATCAGTCCGGTTTCTGGGCTGTCGCTGAGAAACACGGAGTTTGAGCTCCCTCCAAAGATTCTCTATTGGGTTTAGGTCTGGAGACTGGCTAGGCCACGCCAGAACCTTGATATGCTTCTTACAGAGCCACTCCTTGGTTTTCCTGGCTGTGCGCTTCGGGTCATTGTCATGTTGGAAGACCCAGCCTCGACCCATCTTCAATGCTCTAACTGAGGGAAGAGGTTGTTCCCCAAAATCTCGCAATACATGGCCCCGGTCATCCTCTCCTTAATACAGTGCAGTCGCCCTGTCCCATGTGCAGAAAAACACCCCCAAAGCATGATGCTACCACCCCCATGCTTCACAGTAGGGATGGTGTTCTTGGGATGGTACTCATCATTCTTCTTCCTCCAAACACGTTTAGTGGAATTATGACCAAAACGTTCCATTTTGGTCTCATCTGACCACATGACTTTCTCCCATGACTCCTCTGGATCATCCAAATGGTCATTGGCAAACTTAAGACGGGCCTTGATTTCCATAATACCTTTGATATGATGCTATTAATGTTGCTTGAACCAACACCAACAAAAACTTTCATTTATTGCACAAGTATGATCTTATAAGAGCAAATTTGCACATCGTCTTTGTCGGGCTCCAAGTTTGGATTTTTCTTTCTTTTACAAACTCCTTCCTCCATCTTTTACAGACGTGAACACGATAACTTCAGAGGAGAACAGCACGGTGCACCATGTGTTCTCAAAAGACAAACCATCTTTGATTCTTATACAAAGAGTGATAACGATGTGGCTGTCAATTAATTCCCTCGGTGAATATTAACAAGGTGTTTGACACAAAAAAACAGCACTTAACACATGGATTTGCACTTAATAAAAGGATTTTGGAGCCCAAATGTGTGCAGGTACTTGCAGAATAGTGCACGCCAAGTTAAATGTTCAAATTTGTGGCTGAATGGTTTGTGACCGGAGGGGATGTGGGAATTGGTTACCGTTTGCAGAACAATACTGAAGTAATATGTTCGATGCAGTGATGAAATTTGGGTGAAATTGTTAACCAGACACAAAAGGAAGACCGCGAGCCACTGCCGGTCTGACAAGGGCTGGATCAGCGAAGAAGACACTCAATGTATAAAAGAAAATCTGCAACTCTGATCAGATTGGCAAACCATATCAATTCCCTAAACCTGAAAAGTCTTTATAAACGAGGATGGGGAAAGAGAAAGCGAAGTAAAAAAGGCAGTGTATCTCTGTTGGTCTTATGAGAGACCAACAGGCCCGGTTAGAACCATGAGGCCGTCCTCCTGTGGACCCACCACCTGCAGGAGGAGCCATAGGGGCTGATGCAATGTGATTTGGGCAGCTCCAACGGCTTCCCCCACGACCCGGCAACGGACAAGTGGAAGAAAATGGATGGATGGATGGACTATTTGAAGTATGCTCGGATATAGTGAGAATCTATTACACCATGGCCTCCACGCTCACTATCGGCTGCCTGCAGTTCAACAATACAGCGCACCTCACAGATTAAGTACAAGCAGTAGAAGTGTTTACACAGCAGCTCTGTGTTTACGGCTTTGAAGTGGAGCGGTAAATTAGCAGAGGGCGCGTCTCGCTCTCTCGTGTGGCTCGTCGTTGAAAATGAAGGATTTTAGGGAAAAAACGCTGCAGCAGGAAATTCGCGCGTCTCGAGGCCCTGGCAAAGCGAACACTTCAATAAGAACACACAGGGACAAGAGGGCTTATTAAATAAGACATTTAGCCCCACAGGGATTTATTTATCTGCTGTGACGCGTGTAAAACAGACATTTCTTACACAAAAGATGTTTTTTTTTAAATTATATACTGCATGATATAAAAAATATGGTTATTTTAAAGTGTAGGCAAACACATTGGCATAAATTCATTGCAGAGACAAGTGTGAGACGGACGGGTATAAAATGCATGTTGTGCAGGAATTTAAAGGGCCCTGTATTACAGAGGGGAAATGACTCCATGTCTATGTTCACTCACTGATGACACTACATCTTTGCTATAACAAGTCAATATAGCCGTGTGTTTGCTCGGTGTCCAACGACATCGATCTTCACTCATCAGTGCAGCCAAAATTACAGCACTATTGTAAAAAAATAAGTGGAAAGATATGAGACCCTGCTACATGACTTTTTAAAGGTACATCCTACAATAAATTAGCAAGTAAACAACACTAATACAGTAGATCAGCACACTTTGGGCCTTGTTAAACTTGTACAAATGTAGATGCTTGTCCATTTTTTTTTGGCTTCTTGCACTATAACCACTTTCTGATATCTAGTCACATATGTCCATTTTGTGTGTTTTGTTGAGACCAAATGCTGTCAGTTTTCACACCAAACTACTTTCATAACTTTGTAATACAGGGACCATGAGTCACAAAACAAATACCACGAAAAACATTGGCATTCTGGATATAAAACGTTTTTGAACAACATCGTAGAAATACATTCTGTAACAGTAGTGTGCACCTTGGTCCACAGTGTGAGCAAACTTCGGCTCAGCCCGGAGCCGCCCGTCCCGCTCTCCGCTGCCCTCGCCTGCGGAGGTTTAGTGGAAGGTTCGTTTTGGTACAAGGCCTCGGTGTGGATTCCCTCTCGGTTCTGGTTCAGGAGAGCGCAGAGTCAGAAGAGCACGGAGAGCGAAGCGCCGTGTTTTTATTCGGGGCTGAGGGATAACGGGGCTCCTCGACTGGCCCTAATCTGTAAAAGGTCCCGTTCACAGAGGAGCCGCCCAGGTCTCGAGTGCTCAGGCGTTTGGGAGGAGCTGTGGTAAGACACAACAGGAATCTACTGTTAGTTAACGCCAAACTTAGTATTTTCTTCTGATAAATGGATTTTTGTAGGTTTGGTAAGAATATTTAAGCCAGTGATATTTTGTCAGCCTCCAAGCCTCTGCCCAAGTAATCTCAAGGACGATTCCAAAGTGTTTTATTCTTGTAGAAGTATCCATTACAATAATATGTTCTCCATTTAAGGCCGTGTTTCATAGAGGTTTCAACTAGACTTGTCTGCACCCTAAAGATACTAAGGTTTTCAAGAAGAATAAGCATTTGTAAACCTTCTCAGGGGAAGAACCCTTTTTTTTAAAGCACTGTCGCTTCGTTGTCTCTCGCAGACTTTACACCAAACAAGTCGACGCGTTCAATTGCAAACAACTTGTCAACAAGCACCATGCCAGCGTTGGGAGGTTGGTCTCGGCATCAGTAGCGTGTGCCTAACGCGGTGCCAGGTAAACGTAGCCGGCTCATGCAAACACTACCAGTGGATTTGGCTGTGAGCCGCTGGCACAGACAATACCGAGCACGAGGGACAGGTTTAGCTGAAATTAGCCACTGAAACCAAAAACAGAGTGTCTTCTAAGACCGTCAGGCTTATACACAGCCCGTCTCACATCGTGGAATGAAAATTTCTTCACTGTGTAAAGGATTTTCTCACCGTTTAAGCTCAAAGTTCTTGGCCTGTGTGCTTTGCCTCTAGACACACAAGTACTGGTGTGTAACGGTATTAATGGAATCGAGTCTCCATCCATGCCAGCTGAAACTGGCTTATGAACAGGGAAGAGTAATGCCGTTTGGATTCGTTGTATGTGCTTTACACGCAGTTGAATTGACGATAACGAATATAAAGCGAACCGAATAAATCATGTTTTGTTATTCCTAGTTTTCAGTGACATCACATTACATTTGACGATGAGCTGACAAAATATTATACTGAATAAACTACAAATGTCAACAAAAAAGGAGTGTGACAAACAATGATGTGACCTACAATGATGTGGAATGAAAGCTATGAATGGTAAATAGTTGCAGTTTCGTATAAATAAATATATATATAGATAAGGCAACACGTCCTACGAGGGGGCGTGGCCTAGCCAAGGAGAATCTCATGGGAATCGCAATTTTTCAATCTTTTTACCCATTTTCTGGAGGACTCTAAACATACCTACAATGAATGGTAAATAGTTGCCGGTAGTTGCTGCTGTACTACCGGCGGCACGGTAGTACAGCGGTTAGCGCTCGTGCTTCACAGCTAGAAGGTCCCGGGTTCGATTCCCACCTGGACGGGGCCTTTCTGTGTGGAGTTTGCATGTTCTCCCCGTGTCTGCGTAGGTTTCCTCCGGGTACTCCGGTTTCCCCTTCCACTAAAAACATGTACAATAGGCCAGGATGAATGTGAGTGTGTTTGAGAGTGCGCATGGGGGACGACGGGTGCAAATTAGCCCAAGGCTACAATCCGGTGTGGCTTGTTTACATGCATGAGACCCATGCATGTTCATTAACATGCACTGTCCCGACCAAATAAACCAATGAATAAAATAAATAATAGAGTCAAGCCAATATCGGGTCCATACAAAAAACAGCAATCTTAGCTAATGTTAGCATATGTAGCATAAAGCTAACATTAGCTTCCTGGTTGGCATTGCCCGTTTTTTAACTATTGACAGGCTGGTGAACCACTTGGTTTGAGCATGCGTTAAAGTAATGGAAGAAAAATGGGAGAATTTATTTATTTTCCTCCCTCTGGTTGCTTTGAACATACTGTATATGGGCCATTCCAAAGACGCCGTCTGTATCTATATGGGGGAAAATTAACCTTCAATATTTTTATCTGATATTTCTTGATACATAAAACTGGGCGCCTGTCCCTGGCATCCTGGCCGTTAGCTCTGTAGTTGCAATAATGACATGAGACTGAGAAACGAATACTGTGTGTGCTATCCTTCCCCGTGAGATTATAAATGTTATTGCGATATGCTTATTGATAATTGGATTTGACAAAGTAGACTTGCGAAGGCGCAGCACCAGATTTAAAAATAAACATACATTGTCAAATTACCCCGGCAGAGCAGAGTGTGAAGAAAACACGGCCGGCATCAAAGCCGCGTGATAGACGGCGGTGTCAGGCGGATTATATAAATACCCACACAGAGAGTCGGATCTGAGGGAGCCGCTCAGGAACGTGCCGGGGCCTTTGATGGAGGACGACAGAGTGGCCAGGCGCAGGCTCCGCGACGTGGCGTCCAGCTTGTCGTCCTGCGCAAAACACAAGGGGAGTGGAATTAAAACGCAAACTGCATTTCGACAGGTTTGAAGAGTGATTAGTGGGGGGGGGGGGAGGTTGGCAAAGATTGGCAAAAAGAATCAGGCTGAGCCCACTTAGTATATAAATTACACGTGGACGCTCCGGTCGTGTGAAAATGTATCACCAATTTACAAACAATATGGCACGAATCCAACAGAAAATATCAGTATTCAGACGACAAAAGCACAAATTGAGCGCGTGTCTGCCCTCTGTTAAACTCTGCAGAGAACGACCTGGAAAAGAGACAAATGATTTGAATACCAATTAAACAAAAGCGTGCCCGTTTGACAGCTACATATTTTGTAATATGATTTGAGAACATAATTCCGCATTGAAGCCTACAGTGGGAAATGTGAATCAAAATGTAAAAACTGTACTAAATGTGCTGTAAAGTCGTGTAATTTCCTCACACACACACAAAAAAAGACATTACTTCTACCTTAGGAGCCGACATCCGATCCATTCCATTTTCCTTAAGCAACCTGGAGTCGGAGCAGCTATTAGGCTAATGCAATGGCCACTTATCGCTCAACGCGGAGTCATTTGGCAAAGCGCGGTGGTAATCTGGCACTTTAAAGGCGTTTGAGGAGTGACAGCGCTGCAGCTCGGGGAAGGAGGGTACTCGGGCTGTCAACGCCGGGCTTCATGTGGAGGACTCTCTCGGCTGCTCCTCCTAAAGGATCGTTTAACAGGTGCTTCACGAGACGCCTCTGGGGCTTTACGCGTGCACTTGCAAGACGAGAGGGGCTTTTAATGTCATTCGGAATATTAGATGAGACATAATTGTGTTTTTATCATTCGCCGGCTTCAATTTTTGTCAGTTTGCCCACAGTGAGCTCGTGAACATGGTGGTTTTCCGTCTCTTTGTTCTGGGTGCCCTTCTTGTCGGAGCATTACTGTGACTGGAGTGGGCAAATGGGGGTTAAGTGCCTTAGCCCGAGGATACGATGACAATATGAGCTTCGCCATTTCCCAGACAAACGCTTACTGCCGTGTTTTGCGAGAAAGCTGCTCTGAGGCTGACTGACAGATACACACTGCTGCCGTTCTGTGCCAAAGGCCTCTCCGATCCCCACCAAAAAACAAACAACAACAAAAAAACATTCACAAACACGGTGAGTAAATTGTCTTGCCCAAGGATTAGTGTCATTTTCTTTGGCATATGATTAATCTTGAGGTGTGAATTCTATGGTAGAAAGTTGTGCCAGGTTCATTTGGTTCTCGGGAGCTGAGTAAAATGTTTTTTATAGCATAACAACTGAGGAGCTTGGGTCAAAACGAGTTTCGTTTAGCCTCTTAACCCCCGCCCGAACCGAGCACATTTTCTCCAGTTTGGCTTTACCCAAATCTAAAAGCTTCTTGGAAAAAGAAAAAGTGTCAAATAGCAACAAAAATGAGCCGAAAAAGTGATAAAAATGCCACAAAGGAACAACAAAAAAGCAATGAAAAGAACTGTCAAAGGTGCGATAACCACGGCAACAACCCAAGGAAAAAGATCCATTCAGATCAGTTTTGTAGGTCTTAGCTTTCAAATGAGGCGTTACACTGGCCTATAACCTTTTAGATTTGGGTAAAGCTGAAGTGGAGAAAATGGTTAAGAGGTTAATGAGAGGTTTTTGGTTTAACACTGCTACTTTCTTGAGTTTAGTGTTAGCTGTCGTCCTTGGAGTAACGTAAATCTGCGGGAAATGCATGACATTAATGTGAGAAAGAAGGTGCGTGATATTATATATAACCAACAAACCAAAGTTTAGCTCAGTTGAACACTAATGAGTGATAAAAGACCTGTTTTTATTTGGTACCATCAAAATCCTCGACATAGAAAGCACATGAGCACAAACCATCTGGGATCAACGATGGTGCATCCGGTTAAACAAGCTCCTCAGTTCAGTTTGCCGATGTTTTGACCTGGGGGTAGGAGGTAATATGTCTGTTATTTATTACTACACAAAACCAAAGCTGGAACTCCTGTGTTGTTACAAATGCCCCATAGTAAAATTATTTTCTCAAAATACGGTTAAAGAAGAACTAAGTAACTTGTTTACCTTAATAAATCCTTTTCGTAGTCTCTCTGGGGATAATACAGGTGTTAATGGGATGATTGGGGGGTCTTTCATCTCCCTGGGCAGCCAAACCCACCCAAAAATATCGGAAAAACCGCGGAAAACCAACAGACATACAGTGAGGCTGGAATGTTCAATATTGTTTACCAGTAAACAGAGCCCATGTGCTCCCGCGGTGATGGGAAAACGGCTCTTTCTCCTTCTCTTATTGAAAAAGCAGCCTTGGATTTGAGATTTTGTCATTCGAAATAGTGATTTTGATAAAAAATAAGATAGAAATAGCCAATTTTACATTGAAACCAGCAAGGCAAAAAAAACGCGTTTTTTGCCTTGCTGGTTTAACCGCGGACCTGGCAACCCTGGCAGCAATACACACTAATGGAATCACGAAGAAGCTAACAGGCTAACGGGCAAAGCTAACTACGGGCTAGCACCACTTAAACAGTATGTACAGCAAAGTTTGAGAGAAAAAAATTATGTCCATTGTGTAATTGATTGTACAAGATCCCTCTCTTCCTTTGTCTTTTCTGTCATTGTAGTATTTACTCTCACGAACAATTAATGAGTAAATAAACAAACGCAACATGCTACGACACCTGCAGTGGCGCTTATGGCCTCTGAGTATATGCTTTAAAAACATGCTAAATGGTCTCACATTATATAGCACTTTTCCACACGCTTGAAAAGTGGCATTTTTCAAACGTATGGGCGTGAGTGTTGTCAGCGAAAATAACTTTTAGCCACAAGATTGACATGGCAGGATTGTGGGCGTGTAATCCCCAGCAGATAATGATCAGGCTCAACAGTTGTGGACGTTTCGATATAATCACGGGTTTCAGTAAAGGACTATTTTCACATTGTCAAATCTGGATATTGTCTGAACAAGTGTTACGCTCATCATTATCGAGACTGTCATGAATTCAAACAATGAAATACTGTATCCGTCGTCTTCTTTGCTCAACCATTTGTGCCGGAGCTCCAGACTGCATTGCTTTGTCAGTCTGTGATGCATTAGCGGCCTGTGGAATTATTCATCTATTCAAACGAGTTGTAAATGAGATGAGGTGCGCAAACTGGCAGCGCTGTGGGCGAGCTCCACTCACGGACGGACTCCGCTATCCTCACCCAAAACCTCGACATTTGAGTTGAGCGCGGCGAGCACTTTGGATCGGAATAGATAAATGTGTAGGCTGTCGGGGATGGCAGCCTCTTGTTGTTTTGTAAATAGAGGGGTTTTAACGCTTCCTAATGAGATAATTGTGTTTAATGTGTTTACCCTGTACTCCTGTATTCTGCGCTTGGACTCGTCGAGCTGGTGCTGCAAGTCCCACACGATCTCTTTGTACTTGGAGTAACGCTGCTCCACCACTTCCCTCTGCCGCTGAGACTCCTGGAGCGAAAGACAGACCGGGTGATAAACTGTACGTTATCCAGTCTTAATATAGTCAACTAACATATTCTTTTCAACCAATATTTTTGCCAAATCTAATTTAAAGAAGCAGTTACTCATGACTAAAACAATACTCCCTCACTTATACACATAGAATCTGTCTGAAATTACATTATCTTTGCTTGTTTCTCATTCTACTTTGATGCTCAAACTCACCTCCAGATCCTTAAAGTTATCCAGAAGAGACGGTCTTTCTGGGATTGCCTCGAGGCGGTCCAAAGCTGCTCTGGTACTCTGTTCCAACAACAGACCACACAAAGAACTGAATCAAGAGGTTAAACTGTAATTTTTACTTAATACGTGTCGGTCTCCGTCTTTATTGTAGCAATTCAGCATAGGCCAGAGCTCTTTGGCAGATCGGCCTCGTCTCACCCCAGTTTCTCGCCCACCACCGCTTCTTTAATTATGTATTACGTTGGCCTGAAGGCTTTACAGAATAGAACAGTATAGCGTGAAAGGCAAAAAGCAGGAAGAGACTTTTAGCAAATTGACAAAACTGGGACTCTGCATCGTGCGCAGAGTCCATTGACGCTTGCACTGCAGCACGGACTGCACTGTTATTAAAACGGTCTAGTTTGTGTTATATAAAGAACGCCCCGACACTGAAAACAAAACAAAGTTTATTTTTCTATTGTTTTTCGGTTGTGCCAGAGCGGTCACTTGGCGTCTCCCATCTCTTCATGTCTCCTATGTCCTCGTCTTTGTCCTTCCTGCGCCTGCGCTGTCCCTTCCTGTCGTCCCAGTCCTCTCTGGTGTCCCTGCTGTGCCCTCTATGGTCTCCTCTTCCCTCTCCGCTTTCCTAAACAATGTCAGTTTGGATATTTATTTCAAAATGAGTAAATCACTTACGAGTTAAATTAAAAAATGTCATGAACACAACTCTTTAGCGCAAAAGTTAGACAAAAAGTAGACAAAGCTTAAGGTTGTGTCATCTTTTGGGAAAAGGATACAGACTATATTAATAAACTGCTGGAGGTATTGTTCACATAAAAAACATTTGAACACTGCAATGTGTCCAGCAGCTCTGAGTTCTTCCGCAGCTCTTTTCACGACTTTATATTTCTTTAAACTAATGTTGATCTATAAACAATGTTTGTGAGTTCCCCAGAAAAGGGTGGATTTCTACGGCAACGCTCAATTATAACATTAACTTTTGCTCCCAGACGGTATACTGTATTTAAATTGGATATTTGCAAGTTGACATACGAGAACTATCCTCCAGAGAAAGGCTTTTGCACTTACTTTGAAAAAGCACCTTATATAACAATGGAAATAGACACATCCCCAAACCATTTGACTGTCCTTAAATTCTTTCTTCCTCAGCAGTTCCCGCTTTAGAAGGTGCAGATGAAAGCAGAGGCGTGAGAGGAGAGGATCGATGATACACACATTAGTAAAATGAGACGTTGGTCCGAGACACGGGTCAAACGAACAGACAATTAGTGAAGACGGCTCACAGCTGGAGGGCGGCTTCAGGGCTCCTCTGATGCTCTTTCATTACCACTCATTATGAAACGCACTGTTCAAATAGTACAATACTGTTACCATGATAGGGCTTTGGTTTGACACAGATAGAGGATAGAAAGAAGTCCTTGGGATAGTTAAGAGTTTAGAAACAAAGTCATTTAACCAACTCCTTTTAAAACTGCCTTGAGCTCAACTATGCAAAACGTCATGATTGGGGAATATGAATAAAATAAATCACATTTTTTTAGGATTGTTCCAATATCATTCCCTGATTCAATTTGATACAAATACTTGGGTTTTGTGTAGCTGCTGATACAGAGTGCTAGTCTAATACTCAGACACATCAAAAGCTGATATTAACAATAAATTGAATATAGTCACTAATTATAAACATTGGCTTTGCCAAACCCCTTCAGATATGGATTTTTGGAGGTAAATATCTATCATAGCTGTATCCCTCCAGTTGTCTTCCCATTTACAATTCATTTTTTTGTTTTTCCTGGTCATTCTGACCTAGAGTTTTTGTGACTGTAAATGTAACATTTTACTGATAACTACTTTTCAAGTTGGTGGCCACCCATTAAGCTGGGAAGGTAAAAGTGTATAATGTGAATAGTGAAAACACTGATTAGCTGAGCTTTTAATCAGGTCGACATGCCCCAAAAAACAGGAAATGGAAATCAGGCACTTTGTTTTACCCAATATCAACACATACTATCTACAGTTTGCAGACAATACTCCCTATTTGCTAAAATAACATTGTTGTTCACACATTTACACTTTAAAAGTGTTGTTGCATTGATGGTTTAGTTCTTTATAAAGTACCGTTCACACTAGGGCTGAACGATATGGACAAAATTTCATATCTCGATATTTACGCCAGATATCTTGATAGCGATACGATATAACTACGGGTTCGGTGAAAACCAAGCATTTTTCAGAAAAATAAAAACATCATAATACAAAAGAGTGCAGTTTTATTGATGAAAATCTATATTGTTTATATATTGCTTTTTTGATATTAAGATCTTGAATGTTCATATCTCGATATCAAAACATAACGATATAACTTTCAGCCCTAGTTCACACTCACAAGTACAATTATACAGCATTAATGCAGACAAAAGACATCTCTACTTACCATTTCCAGCTCCAGAACTCGATCCTGTGAAGACAAAACAGAACCTAAGTGTCTCTGCACCATATTCAGAGGAGAACGCAAACAGATCGGTTCACATCAGAGTGCTTTAGGCCCAAAGCTTATTTCGCGGATATCATTTGAATTCTAAACGTTTTCTACATTTTAGTCACAAATGTTGACTTACATTATAGCAGCGCAGCAACTACCTGTAGTTCTGCCAAAGTCGAACATCGAAATCCTACACACGTCAACTTCTTTTTTTTGTGCATCCCCTCAGCCCACTCCTCCAGCTCCTGCCTTAAGTTCAGTCTCTAAAGATGTCTAAGCGCTTTTCTTTTTGCTCTGCCACTCAAACACACCTGCCCATCCTCAAACTGACTATCTCTCCGTATCTCCCAATGTTTTGACACCTCCCTGTATCCCACACATCCATTTTTCTAAGTCATCATCTCATCTCCTCTCCTCCTATCGGTCTCTCTGCTTCCTCTTTCTCTCCTCATCTTTCATAATTAAAAGCTCGACTGGCTCGGGGAGGGCTGATTAATTGCACATGAGTTCTGGCAGGTGCCACGGAAGCCGCCACAGATGGGAGCAGCAGTGAGCTCACGCACTCCGGGGGAAAGCCCAACTGCTCAGCACATTTTCGCTGCGTGTCCCAGGGCTAAGGAGTACGTGTTGGGCAGCTTAATGGGGAGTAAAGGGCCACGTTGGCGCCGCGGGCCGGTCCACTACAGACTAAGGTGACCTGGTAGTGTGCCAAGTAGAGAGTAGTGGCGGTGGTATTGGAAAGACACAGACGAGGGGCCTCCCCGGTGGCTTTTAAAAGTGCGAAGCGTGGTGTCTGCAGTAATTAGCTACTTGTCCAAGCAAAAGCTGTAAGGAGTCTGTCAGGCCCACGGCTGTTTGTAGCACTGCTCCACCGTCAGCCACACGAAGGAATATCCAGTGGAGCTTTCACAACAAGCAGAAACAACAAGTCTAAACAAAAATAGGAGCAGCTGTTTCTACTAAAGAACACTGGGCCATTACCTACTGTATACTAGGAATACAATATGGTGAAAGATTGTCAGCCATGCGAAATGAACAGCAACATCTTAACTCTAGCAATCTGGACCTATTTGTATTTATTTATAAAAGAATTATCCACTGAGATTAATAACTTATTCTTCATGGATGACTAAAGTGAGTCAGCAGCACAAAGTAGGAAACAGAACCAACTTTACTACAAATACTTTGTTTTCTCCAGGCTCCATAATAATAATAAACACTGAGACATTGGCAAAATACATGTCTTACAGTAACCTTAAAGTAAAAAAATATATATAGTTCCCATATAAAAAGCATTAATTAGTGTTGGCATAAATGACATGGAGTGCAGTCTGGACATCTGCCGTTAAAACACTATCGTGTATATAGTTAATGAAATGCTGCAGTGCAGGTCAAAGGAAAACATTTCACACCGACCTTAAACTTATTAACAAAGTGCTAATGTATTTGAATGAAGAAGCACGTTCTGGTAGGAATTTCGGAACAGGTTGTGTTATTCAGTGATGTAAAAACAGATTTTTCTTATGTCCGTTCATCAGACTTGGACATGTTTGTATCCGAACAAACCAAAGGAAATCCTGTTTGAAATAAGTGCTGGAAGGAATGTATAGTAGTACAGGCTAATACCCACTTGCAAACTTCTCATCTCATCTTCTTTATTGCGACTTCTCTCCAACAACTCTGTAATGACAACCAAATGCAAGACCGTTAAAAACAAAGCCACTTAACGGATAAACCCATCATAAGACTTGCCGAGGCTCGACTTAAAAGATGATGAGAGCCAAGCACTTGTTTAACCACCGCTAATGTTAGGAGCTGAACAACAATCCTGGGCGAAGCCGAGTGTCACACCATTTTGTTTGCAATTTCAACACCACTGGGCGTTTGCTTATTTGAGGGTTTGTGAATATAAGAGACTAGTTGAATAGTTGTGTGTGCTTCTACAACAAAAATGCCACAATGTTTACACATTAGGCAAGTTTATGTTTTAAACTCTGACCGAGACTTGAAAGTGTTATTCAAGAATTTGCTAATCTGTTCATGTGGGATGGATTTATTAAGGTATTAGTATGTTTTTTGCCACAGTGATTTGATATACAATTTAAAGTGTATGTTTCAATACCAAGAGACTTGTTGGGAAATGTTGAAGCTGAAGTTGAGAACTACTGTACTGCTCCAACAGGCCTAAGGCATTTGTCCACCAACTCTTGACATTTTGATCCTCTTGAGCAGAAAGCCAGTGTTTGAGCACACGTGAGAGAGAACTTATGAGTGCAAGCTTAGTGTAGGTCATGTCCACCCAATATTAAAAGGATTACTCTATAAATGTGACTGTTTACCATTTCGAGCGGATATTGGTGGCACAAATGGATCGGTGTCTTTCTAGACCGAAACCACTCAAAAACAGACTGAATCAATAAAATCTTTACCTTGCAGAACAAAAACATACTTTTTCAGCGGTTCATGCCATGTTTTGCGAAGCGAAAACACTCATGGATAATATTTACAATGCTTTATCCATTTTGTAGCGAACTGCACAGGACTGAGTGGCGCGACAAGGACTCTTCACAACATGCTGAGTGCCTCTCTCCACAGTATCACTTCAGTTCTTTAGCATACTCCAATAATACAGTGGTCTCATAAAGTCTGTAGACTAAAGAACACCTGTCAAAGTAAGTCGTTTCATCTTCTCTAAAACTTAAGCCGCAAACTTCAAACTATATGCCTATACTTTTAAGGGCAGAAGAGGGGAAAAAAACAATGCGTGACACATCAAAAAGCCTGCTTAGCATAAATGAACACTGGCTATAATAAAAACGCCAACTTTTACAATGTAATTCGAGACACGGGGGAAAGCAAAAACGTGATGGACAGGTAAATGTCATAATTAGAATTTCAAATTCTGCGTTTTTGAAAGCGCTGTGCTATTAGTGCTTTTACCGAAGGTAAGGTTCATTATAGAGAAACCATTCATGCGTGCAGAGGATTTGTAAGCCCGGTCAATAATAATTCAACAAAGGGAGCAGCAAGCAAGCAAGCAAGCAAGCAAGCGTGTTACCCATATTCAAAGTAAAGTTGATAAAATCTTAATTCCCGTGGTTGAAATAAGCCGATCTGGTAGCTGTTGTGGAGCGCAGATTAGGTGTAGTTCTAATTACTGGAGAGTCTGTATCAGTGCGAAGCGCGCGGAGCAGACGGGCAGGACGAGTGCTGTCGGAGGCTGATTGGGAACACAGATAGAGCTTCTAACAGCTGAGGAAGCGCGGCGCTCGGGCATAATATGATTGGGTTGGTATCTCATCACTAAAGCGGAAAATATTACAGTGAAAACTATTTTTATAATTCAGATTAGACAATTCACCATGTGTACTTTTGACTTTTATATATTTATTGTTTTATAATATCCCGAAAAATAAACGAAAACAACAACACATTTTAGTCCATGGTCAAGAAACAGAGCAGAAAGTGGCATCAAAACTGAAATGAATAATGAGCTGAACTCAAGAATTGTAAGAAGATGTTTGTGGTTGTCTAAATTACAGTGTTAGCAACTTTTCTTACAAGTAAAGACCTTGTAAAACACCATGGATGTTTTAATCTCTGCAGAACAAATTACAAAGTTCAAATACAGTGGGAGGAAAAAGCGAGTACACCGTTTGGAATGTCTTACATTTCTGCCTAAATTGCTCATTAAATGTGGTCTGATCTTTATGAATATAACAAGAAGTAGTAAACAGTAAAACAATTAACTAGTGTGTGTTTTTCAGTGGCAAGGGCAGCTTTAAGCGACACCTCAGTGATTGGCTCACACCTGACTCTAAATGTCTGCATATATTTGTTTAATTAGCGCTCGGAGCATCCTTAGCCACGCTTTCCTGTGAATGTTTACATGTTATGGCCAATAAAAATATGATAAAATGTAAATGTTTGGGTGGTATTAGTTTAAGCCAGTGGTTCTCAAATAGTGGGGCGCAGCGCGTGTGACCATGTGTTACTGTATCTAAAAACGTGGGCAGAGTAGAAGCCAAATAAATGAAGGCGTCACTTGAAGACATTACACCTCGGTCACGCTGATAAGCCACTTGAGTTTCTTCAGTGAAAACGTGCAGAATATCGCCAACAATCATCCCGCTTTGTGAAAGCGTACGTAAGTACGGCACGGTGGCACAGTGGTTAGCGCTCGTGCTTCACAGCTAGAAGGTCCCTGGTTCGATTCCCACCTGGACGGGGCCTTTCTGTGTGGAGTTTGCATGTTCTCCCCGTGTCTGCGTAGGTTTCCTCCGGGTACTCCGGTTTCCCCTACCACTAAAACATGTACAATAGGCCAGGATGAATGAGAGTGTGTTTGAGAGTGCGCATGGGGGACGACGGATGCAAATTAGCCCAAGGCTACAATCCGGTGTGGCTTGTTTACATGCATGAGACCCATGTATGTTCATTAACATGCACTGTCCCGACCAAATAAATAAAAGAAAAAGAAGAAGTGTGCGCACCGGCGTCAGTGCAGCTGCAGCCCGCACCTCAAAGTCGAGGGGATCCCCGGTAATTCAGGGGAAATAACGCACATTAACTGTCCACATTTAACTGTTAATGGATCCCACAGTGCCACGCTGCTACTCGTGCGCTCTAAATTGGTGTTTATTTGGGGAAGATTGGTCAAATACTCGCGTATGGTCATTAAATGGCACAGCGCAGGCATGAACAACACTTCAGCATCCTTCCCGTTCGTCTCGTTCTCCCGGACAGTGGGAGACTCAAAGCTAAACTTTCTCGGCAAACTCTAGCTATTTAATGACAGTACACATCGGGAACACCACTGAGAAAGGCTCGAACAGAGCAGTGCGAAAGACAGACACACAACGAGTGCGGTAAGACCAATAAATACACTCCTTAAGAGCATACGCGCCGCCACGGGTAGGCCTGTTATCCGTGTCCCACCCTGCGGTCAGCATCATTCAGTGTTCACTGACTCTCCCAGGACAGGGGGAGCTGCAGGACCTAGCGCGCACACCTCAGTGTTTCCCACACATAGACTATTCTGTGGCGCACTGCCACAGAATCAACACCGCCCGCCACACATTTTTTCCGTAAAAGTGTGCATGTGTGTGTGACACCCCGCCCCCCACAAGTCGTGGGGGCGGGCTCGAAATGTTTTCTTCTTCCTAAGGGGGGCGCCGCAAAAAATAATTGAGAAGCACTGGTTTAAGCAGACACTGTTTACCAAATGGTGTGACCACTTTTTTAACTCCCACTGTAAATGCAACTGCTTTTGAAATGTACCAAATCAGATCTGCCGTTTTGCAATTTTGATTTTAAACCTCAATGCAAATCAGGCTCTAGATGACTAAACTGACAACCTTTCTAAAAAGTTCTCGCCTTTGCTACACACTGGCTTTGGATCATTCCAAGAGCTTTTGTCCAAGCTTTCTCTCCTATTAGCTGTATACATGGTGTTCAAGATCTAATGACATAATTCAGGTGTGGTACAAATTAAGAAAAAGACTGAAAATTACAGCTTTCCATTTGAAGAAGAACATGAACACTCTGGGAGTTATCAGAGACAATAACTCAAATCTTCCTGTTTGAATGAAACGGCACCGATCGTCCCCGTCAGTCTCTCGGGGTCCAGCCTTCTCTTGTTCTCTCCAATAAAAGGAACCAATTTTAGACCAGTTTCTCCGTATTGTTCAGATGAAGAGCAAAAACAAGCTGTTCCTCCGCCGGCAGTTACAGCTCATTAGAAGAAGCGCAAGTCAATTTTCTCAGAACTCGGTGCACATCATGACGCCTTTTCAAACATCAGTAATTGTAAACAGACACCAGCCACGATTATTCAAAACTCACTTCAGCTGACAAGAAGAAATCGTAAGTGGCATATTTTTGTGAGTGTTTCAAAATGGGCCAAAAATCTGAGGTGATGCTCAAAATCTTGGTAGTTACTTTAAAAACTACAGAGCACAACTTAAACTTATAAAGAAAGCAATGCTTACCTAAATACAAATGTATTTTCCAATTATCTACATCTTCTTGGGTTGAGAAACCAAATTATCTTAAAGCTGCTGCTTCTAAAGTTACAGCTCCAGTTTGTGTAACGTTATGTGACTATCAATAGCTAGATGTTAGCATGCTAAGGTGTTAGCATGCTAAGGTGTTAGCCTAGCGGCCCTAGCCTTACCTTAGAGCAGACATATGCTTTATTTTGGGGACATTTAGCCGGGCGTAAGTCATCCACATTGTTTGATCCATTGTAGGCAGTGCTCAGGTTGTGTTTTCACTTTGAGAAGGGAAATAACTCCAATGCCCCACTGTTGTGGTACATAGTGTCCAATTTACACCCTCCATAGGCAGATCGCTTCACCATTTTGCTGCTTCTTCTTTGTCTGGTGGGTTTTTGGTGGTTAGCAGTAGAAAAAAAAAAAAAAGTTAATCTGCTCAGTGCTCATTGCTGATATGTCCCATTGTTTTTCATTGGAGATCTGTGGCATGACTGACTTGGCTTCATAGTAACGGTTGCTAGGCTGTCTGATTGGACAATTACCGTTTTGGGGCGGGGTTTTGCGAAAGGTCAATTGCAGCTATAAAAAATATCAGTGTTGCTTTTTTCTCTCTTTTTTTAAGGAAAGTAATCATAAAGTAGACTGTATAAGGCTAATTCAAACAGCATATTTTTTATCTAAAATACACCAGATTCCGCTAAATTGTATCTGATTATTCAAATAATTCCCTGGGTAGGACTGGGTGTTGCTCTAACCTTCTGGGAGTATCTCAAACAAGAGCACACATAAAGAAGAGTTATTCTGTTAAATGGTTTAAAACTTATTTTTAAAATAAATGAATTGAAAGTAATATAAAACTGTTACATGTAATATACACTCAGCCTTTCATAATCGACCTAATGCAGCGTTCTGAGTCTTCGAGATTAATCCACCACCTCCCAAAATCCACTTTAACCACTGGTCATAAGCATGGTGGGTGAAATATATTGCCCAAAGACACAAAAACAAATGGTGATAATAAGCTACTGTTACTTTGCAACGACATGTTCATTGTTCTAAAGTAAACCCACAAAATCTTTGAACATAGGTTAGTTTCCACCTTTACTAAAAACCTAATGCAAGGATTGGTTGTCGGGGCATGATCCCTTTGTACATGGGCTGTAGCACACCTTGCTTCTCGTTGCCGAGCGAGTGCAGCAGTTTCTCCTGTTGGTCTAAGCGCTGCAGGAAGTCGGCCTGTTCCTGTTCGCGGCTCTGCCTCAGGGCCTTCAGCTGATCCTTGGTTTGCTGATGCTGCCTCCTCTGGCTCTGCTCTCTTTTGTTACGCTCACGCACCTCTTCACACAGCCAGCGAACCTTGGACTGAGAGGGAAAAAAAGGAAAAAACACACTGAGTAGATCAAAAATGGCTGCGCTGGGATCTTCAGAAACTAGGCTGAATACTAAAGGAGTTCAAGGCACATTAGTCACTGGTGGTTAACCCTGGTGCGTCACTGCAAAAAGCTCAAAAATGTATGACTTTGTGTTGCTGCTTTACAAAACTTAAGAGCCAGTGCTCGAGCCTTGATATTTCTAGAAGTATAATATACATGTCTATTAGATAATACCTCTAGGACAAAGTTGTGATGGCATCTGGTTCTCACTGGAAACGGAAACAAAATGAACAACAATGGCAGCTCCTTTCCAACATACTAAATTGAACAGGGAAGACAATTTGACCGCGTATTTTAAGTGTGGAAGAGGGAACAAAGCTATATATGCAGACTGCTAAAACCCCTGCATAATATAGGTCCTTAAAAAGACAATTAGTTCCTATTAAACGCATACTATTAATGTTTTAAATGTGTCAAAATCATTGACGCTTAAAATCTTGTGAACACCAACATTAGCTAAACAAAACATACTGATGAAGAACGTCATTTACAATTTACAAGTTTATACTTTACAGCTTTCATATTTCACAGAAACATATTAAACTAATGAAGTCTGATGCCTTATAAGGGAAATCTGAGGTTCTGAGTTATGTAAGACGTCTAAATTAATAGTGCAGTGTAACCGCCATGTTCACGCTCATCATGTCACTTGCTAATCCTATGTTCTGTCTATTATGCCAAGGATTTGGAGAAAGCTGTGTTCGCACGGTGCCCCAGAGCGGTAAATCCTTACCTTTGTCTCAGCTAACCAGCGGTGGGGGTCTCGCACTAATCCAGGCCTCTGTAAGATTGCCTGTTTAAGAGCAAAGAAAAGACACGTGTGAGTCATGTTGGCGGCAGCTCAAGGTGTTTCTACAGCATTTGTCATTAGGCTGAAAAGATCCAGAGCTGACGTTAGAAATCAAAATCGGACACATCATTTTGTATTTACAGTAAAGCGTTATGCAACATCAATTTACATGATATGCAGCTGTATAATGTTTTCCCCGGACAATGGTGTTGGTTTTTATATATAAAAATGCATGGTGAAGCTTTTCAGACTTTGCTTGTTTACGTGAAGCCTCTTTGTATTAAGAATACCTCACTTATTGATTCTCTGTTGAAGCCCTGAGGAAGACCACTCTGATCTAAACATGTTGGCGCCCCTCATTATAATAAAGGACATTTAATGAGCTTTAGTCAGTGAGCCTCAGATTGTGTTGCCTCTATTTTGTAAGGAAATGTTTTTGCATTTTGATAGAGCACCGGACTACACAGTTCCTTCCTATTATAGTTTAAGACCCAGTGAGGCTCCCTCGTCCTCCAGTGTATCGATCATTTTATGATCTCAATAAATGGCAAGAGACCACAGGAATGGAAATGTGATTGTACGGTATAAGCTGACAGAGAAGAACTTTAAATCAAGCGAGCGGATGATGCATTTGTGCTGTCAGTGAAAGTGTTGAGAGTATTACCAAAGACATTTTGTGCATCTAGGCTTGACTTGAAACGTAAAGCATAAACATATGAACTGAATTCTTGCTAATTGTGATCGTCTTTATGATTGTGGTATAGATTGTCCTGTTTTTCAAATCCAAGAAAAAATAGCCAAACATAATTGATTGAAGATTTTGCTAATTTTTGTTGTTGGTATGGGTGGTATTTCAACTGATCCTCTGTCAGGGATCAGTTGAAATCATGAAAAAACATTGGCACTAAATGCTAACACAAGACAAAAATCAAGGTGAAGATCCAGAGCAGCTGTGTGTTTATGTGTTGTCAAAATGAGCTCTGAGACTCTGTCAGGTCCATCAGAATCAGCAACACAAACCCACTGTGTCTGCCACCTCCTAATGTCTGCTGACACGCACAGCTCTCAAAGACGCCCATAGATAAACAGGCACGAGGATTGCACAGTGCTTTGCTTTATGCTCGCTCCCCATGCAAATGCATTTGTCCTGTACACAAGAATCCTCTCAATTAGGGCTGCATGATCCATTTTTGAGCCACTATATTTATATAGCATTTATAAAAAACAATAGAGTTGCACCACCAAAGTGCTTTATATAAATAAATAGCATGAAAAAAGCAATATCTGACAAATGTCTTAAATATTGTGGTAATATTTTTGAAATATTTTAGTAAATCATTGCAACACAGTACATTCAACAAAGTTTAAACAAAAACTGTTAGCACTTGTTTTTCAATCCAATTCTGTCAAAACAAGACTCTAAACAAAAGTAAACAATAAGCAAAATAAGGCTGAAACAGAACTAAGAAAGGAAAATGAATAAAATAAATAAATAAATACGTGTGTATTGTGATAACTGTATATAGTGGGAGGGTTTGTCGGGCGAGAATGTTTTAATGTCTTTTTAAATGTCAAGCACTTTGTGATGCACTTGTGTATGAAAAGCGCTCTATAAATAAAGATTGATTGATTGATTGATTGATTGATTGAAAACTGAACTTTTGCACATGAAAAACGTTTTTCTTGTTTTAGGTTGTGTTATTGAAATATGTGTAACTCTCAGTCAAATGGAAACCTGATTTTATGATATATTGTGGCTTCTTGAGGTATGGCTATTTGCCGTCACCAGATATTGTGATAATAATAATTTATCAATATATTGCTCTACTCTCAATTCTTGTGGTTGAATATTGGCTTTAACACTTTCAGCTTAGGTGTGTCCGTTTTTTGTTTTGTTTTTGTTTTTATATGAGTGATTTTTATGAACGTACAAGTTTAACTACAACATAGTACACTACTAGACATTTCCTCTTTCCTCAGGTGAAGCCAGGAGCTCAATGCTTTACCAAAGTGATATGGTGAAACAGCTCATATTAAGATATGTTTTTTGTCTATGCAGAGTTTGGAAAAATAATTAATCCCACCAGTTTAAAATGGCATAGTAAGTTTTAGAAGAAAAGTCTGCTTCTCTTGGGGGCTCTGCAAAAAGTGCAGTCTATAAAATTCAAAATAGCAGTATGCCTCTAGTAGTTTTAAACATGGGTCTGCTGAAGCTCTGCAACTGACAATACACTTTGTCCTGAAGGGAGAAGTCTTAAATTCAGCCCAGAAGCCCCTTTGAATTTGGAGCTGCTAGATTATAGTATTGTATTGCACACAAAGAAAAAGTGATGATCTGGCTCGCCTTGAACCACATGTCTCTGCTGTGAAGACTGAGCAGTCTGGCAGAAAAGGTGAAGCAAAAAGTAGCAATTCTGACTACAGGCAAAGGTCCACTTCACATCCCCACACAACATCATGAAAAGGCTAACTCTACAACTTTCTTTTGTCAAGTGCTCCCTCGTGGTACTGTGTTTGCGCATGATCAACGCACTTGGAGACTAAACAGGGAGACTTTTCTGCGCTCTATCTCTCTGCCGTTTGCCTTGATAAAAAAAAAACACCAACACTGCACAGGTGTCGCGCGATTCTCCCCAAGACGTCACTCAAGTTCACTTCCAAGCAAAATGAATTTCCCGAGATGTTGCTAAAGAGACTCAAAGAGCAGAAATGGCATGCAGCTGTGTAGAGGTCCCTGTCATAGCCGTGTGGCGGCGCGTGTGATTGCGTGGGTGGATAAAGCTCCGCCGCTACGATTCTCCTACTCTTTTTACCCCGCGAATCATCAAAGACAGTCGGGAGCACTGGCAGACAAAAGCGAGGTGAAACTGTGGAGAACTTGAAGCTGGCTGGGAGTTCAAAGTGCTGTCTGCGGGGCTGAAGTAAAAAAAAAAAATGTAAAATTTTAAAAGCCACAAATTCACAGCAGCGGTAATCGGGTGTCTGCCCCGGCTAACAAGCATTTGCACGGGTTATGTCTCTTTTAAGCTTAGAGTTAATGTGTGACCGTCTTTGCCAACAGAACAATAGCAAAAGTAATATTGAGAACTTACTCAATATAGTAAAAAGAAAAGAAGGCTCTGAAGCCCTCAGACAGTATTTAACAAACATTCTCCTGTTCCTCTTGAAGTAGGGCGAAATGAGAAAATCTCGTCTCCCCATTTAGCCCGGTGACACTTGCGGCTGATGTCGGTGCAGCTGATATCTTCCTCCACTTTGGAAATGACAACTTTTTACAGTACGACGTGTAGAAAAGTGGAAGGAAAGAGGTTATCTTGGGGTAACATGCAAACTAATGCACCCCTTAACTGTTAATGATTCCCCTTCATTAAGCCAATCAGCAGTGAGTTTGACTTCTTTTCACTATGACAGATTACAAATGAGGCACGGCGCTGGCTCAAATATCCGGGTGGAAGACTGCTGGGCGAGATTAGGAAATCCATATCAGCAGATAAGAGCTGGCTAGGTTCATTAGCCCTGAGCGGCAGAGGAAACCAGTTTAAGAAGTAGGAATGAGAGGCCACAAGGATCATTTGGGGACTAATCTTGGAGTTGAAATTTGAGAAGAATTAAGTTAAGTGTTGCTGTGTGTAATGGCTCAAAAATGAAATGGTCGGGAAAATAATTAGCACTTGCGATTAAAATGTTAATAAAAAAAATATATATATAGCTTGTTCTTTTATGTCTTCTATGGTGTTGATGGGTAACAATTAAACCATTGAGAACATTTAAATTTGTCATCTTCCAATAAAATCAATTTAAAGACCCTGCACAAAACGTTATTTTTTACCGCTAATAGTTCAGTAAACCCCCATAAAGCAGCAATTTATTAAAAAAAATCCAATAAAAAGATCACTGTAGTCTGCACTTGTTGCCGTGGCAATAAACCCTGCTTCATAGTCTGAAAGTTGGATAACGTGTATAGAATTTTACATACACAAAGAATGTGCAGAAAGGTTTGTGAGATCAAGAAATGACCTGGAGCAACGGCTAACCACAAAATTCTATTTCCTTGCTCTGTCAATTTGAGAACGGTAAGGTTGGGTAAAGGAGCTTTAAAGTGAACATGTCATATATGGAGCTTAAAAATAGACTTAAAAACAATATTTTGGTGCCTCAGCATATATAATTTCAAAACACGTCTCTCTAAGAGCAGATAAAAGAGCTGAAATCTTGACTGGGATACCTCCTGCTGACACTATAGGAATAATTATCTTAAAAAATAACTTCACGGTTGGACGTAAACCGTGGTTAGCAGCTCCAGCAGTGTGTGATAAACGCACTTCAAGCACAGAACGGCTCAAAATAATATGAAAATAAAATCGATAATGTTAGATTATGGGCTTTAAAAATGTGGAGGACAGTTTTTGGGTTTGAACAATGACACAATTGTAATCAGGAAGTACAGAACGAGGCGCTGACACCGTAGAAGAAGAAACAGCTGAATTTAACAGCTTTGTCAGAGGATTACTCAAACTGCGTGAAAATTGTGAAATACTACTCTAGGTCTGTCTTTAACGAGGGAACAACATAAAAACATGGTTTAAACCTCAAGAAAGCCGATTTTGCATGATATGTTGTCCACTTTAAGCCATGTAAAACTAATAAATGCACTGTATACAACTCAGGTATTCAAGGCTTAAATTCCTACCTCTGTACAAAAGAAAAAAATCTTCCTAGTAGTAATTTAAGTCATACAAAGCCAATTAAATATACCTGCAATTTGTCTTCTCCATTCCGGGCGAGACTGCGGCAGGCACTGTCCAGCTCCTCTCCCATCGCTGTGAGCACAGCCTCTTGATCTGCCTCCATCTTTGACACCTTCTCCTTCAGCAGAAAGACCTCGGACTCAGAAGTGCGCCTCCGCTCATTTGACCTGACCTGAGGAAGAGGAAAGTCAGCCTTCAGTCAGACCTTAGCAATAGACAGAGTTACTTTGCAAAGAAAAGTTTAGGTATCCCCACATTTACACTTCCCAGACCACAAAACCTGTGCAAAGTTGCACTGAGGTCACATGCTACTTATCAATACGAACATCTTATTCCGCGTAGCTCCATGTATCTGCAGCTCATCTTTAGTGCTAAGTGCACATCAATACTTTCAGGGTCAGTCGATCGGAAAAGGTAGGGACCTGGATCGTTGCACTGTCCCCAGAAAATAAACCACCCGCGCAGTAACATTAAGAAGAGCACATTTTTCTCCATTCCCTTGCATTCAAATCAATACATGGATCCCCTATAGTCATCCTAGTACTTATCAGCGCTCGGTCAGAAAACGGAGTGGGTGCTCAATACTTCATCAGCGGCGATAAAACATCTGAGGACGTGACGATAAAATGCTTTTAGAAATAGTGCTTATGTGGCACCGTTGCAACTTCGTGAGGCTTTGAAATGCCTTTTGTTGATGCATGTGCGGAAAAGCAAGAAAGTAAGGAGCCTGAAGGTTAGAAGTGTGCTATCGCCATAGGCACTGGGGCAATATACTGCAGGAGATATTGGGTTAGTGCTCTTCTCAAAAAAGAACGTGTATCAAAGAATAGCACATTTTCAAAGAATATACAAATTCCCTTTTGGGGTAACCACAGCAAAATCTACCTCTAGGGAGATTGTTTAGTTGGCAGATTCTTAAATGCCAGACGTCATGGTGTATGCAGCCTAGACTGATAGACTGATCCAGCCTTGGGAAGAACACTAATGGCACAGCGGCTTGTACTACAGCAGTATTGACCCTTTATCAGCGTGCACCATAATGATGCCAGTACACATACACTATTTCCACTGTTTCCTGGTCAAAATTAGGAAATCAAAAAAGGACGAGTCTATTATGCGAAGTGTGACATCGCAATGCGGAAATACGCAAACTCGCAAAGTCATTCACTTTTCTTTCACATGTGTTGTAACTGTAACAAATGCAGCATAAACCATCATCTCAGACGTCCTCGAGAGGCTCCTGATTAAAGTTTGCGAACTTGCAAGCCTAGAGCACTCTCTCCGTCTGCACAGTCCAGTCAGGACCAAGCTGCAGGCACTTTAATTTTTGTAAGGACTTTTATTGTACAGTATTTTACCCTAAGCTTTCTATTTGCTTGTTTGTTTTTATGTTGTGTCCTTTTAGTTCGTTAGTTTCCTTTATTAATCTCCCAAAGGAGTTTGTTTTGGAACAGGGCAGCCACTCAAAGTTACCATACAACACCATTGTCACAAGTGCACATTAGTGAAAAGCACAAAGTTATTTCCTCTGTCTATTCTCCAACTCACTATTAAGGAGTTTCACAGCGGTAGAAATGAGATAATTCTTATACCTGTTATGCTTACATAGAAATGTCCAGTAGCTTCTTCCTGAGTGCAGAGTACGGAGTACAAACTCAGAGTTTAGGATGTGCGTAAAGTCAGATATAATCCGACTCTACACACATATGTGTTGACATTGTACTTTGAGCTCCTTACATATTTGTTTCCAATGTGGTTTTGTACTGCAAATGGCCAATAAACTGAATCTGATTTGAGCACACAGGCCAGGGGTGAATCAGAGGAGGGGGCAGGGCCCCACACACAAACATACTCCAACATTAAAGTCGAAATAATAATAGAGTTAATAAATGAATCTAATGCTGTCCCTTGTCAGGGCAGAACAGCAGAAAATGTCAGATTATTTAATATTAATTTATTTAAATCTGGGCGAGGAGTAAAACCATGAAATCTAATACAATTATTATGGAGAAGAAAAGAAGGCCAGGCATAAAGTTATAGTTTTTAAACTTCCACCCTTGGATCTCGCGAATGGTCGGTGCCTTTGTGGCTCTTCACGGGATCAAGGTTGAACATTTCGGCTCTTGGTCTCTGACTAGTTAGCCACGCCTGGTCTATGTGTTCTCCAAATTCACAAACTGAACCATTTGTCTCAACATCTCAACATAATATACTTGCAGGGAACGCATGTCAACACAACCTATATAATAGTTCTCTATAGTGTTCCATAGTGTTCATTGGCTGCTGATGCCACCAATTATATCCTGACCATCCAAAAAAAAAAGTAGATGTTTTGAAAAGGAAATATTTTTTAACACACCGCACTGCACAGTCACTAATGAGATTAAATATCAGTATAATCTTGCATGAGGTGGTGCTAGAAGCTGTAGAATTAAATATATTAAAAAGGTGCAAAAGAAAATATTTTTAACTCAAGGCAGGAAATAAGATATTCACAATTTATAAAAGTCAGCTAAATAAACATGATAAACTAGGAGATGTCTACATTATAAGCCAAAAGCCGTGCATTTAAGTACCCGCTGTGCCCCAGTGTGTTATCAGGTAACACAGCAAACTCGAGTTTCAGTGAAGTAAGAGAAACGTGCTGCGTCAGTGAAGGAACGCTGCCAAACACACACTTGTATCTTTACAGCTTGTCTTTTCATGTCCTTGGACTGGCTGCGTCACGTTCAATTAGAATCAGCACAAATACTGTACAACATCTACTGAGAGAAAAAGATGCATTACACAAACCTATGTCAGTGGATATTCTGCTATCAATGCAACTTGTTCCATTGTTTGATATCGATCGTGATTTTGGGGCTTACTTTGTCGTCCAGTTCTTCACGGAGGAGCTGGTACTTTCTCTGGAGGAGGGAGTGCGCGTCCTCCTTTGAGCCCAGTTGCGCTGCCAGTTTATCACACTCATCCTTCATCCTGTCCAGCTTGATGCGCAGCGCCTCACACAGCTCTTTGTCGGAGGCTGCATCTGCCTGGTACAGAGGAGATGCGGACATGAGCAATCATTTACGGCTGTAAAAGCAACCGGGCAATCCGCTGTGGAGAGCAAACCTGCCATATAACAAGCTGATAGGGTTTTTTAAAGTCTAATAGATCTACAAAGTTGCGGCAATGGCTTAATTATTCCATATAATGTGTTTGTGTGGGCTCTCAGTCGCCCAGGAAACTTCCATCGTAGTAAGAGACAAACGTTCTTAAGCCGTTAAAGGTGCACTACCTGGATTACTCTGTTTTCAAACCGTGAAAGTTGGCGGTAGTTGAGGAAAATGTCTTGGCTGTTGTCCAAACGCATTTGTAGCTCTCGCACACCCTCCCGTACATCCCAATTGTTTGCGTGAGTGAATAAGACGTGCGCTTCAGTCGGAGCTCAGACGGAGACCGTGTTGAGATTTGAACTAGGCGGACCGCCAAAGAAAATACTGCGCTAAAATAGACTCTCAACTGGTCCACTGATGTTTTTGGTTAATATCTTTTAAAAAGGTCTGGTCTATAATCCTGTGTATGACGCTTGTAAACATGTCAGTGTTGAAATATAACTGCAGGGGGCACTGTATATTCATGTTTAGTAGGTACTTCAGAGGGAGCTTGTTTGAAAGAAAAAAAAATCAGTAGATTCTAAAACAAAAAACGGCAAGTCTTTATCTCTTATGGTTCCGTTTTATACACAAAAGTCTACAACATAAAATACCGTATTTTCCGGACTATAAGTCGCACCGGCCAAAAAATGCATAATAACGAAGAAAAAAACATATATAAGTCGCTCTGGAGTATAAGTCGCACCTACCGTGGCTACTACCTGGGCATGGAGGCGTAACTAGCAGTACAAGCAAGTAAGAGTAACCTCCACTTTTCGCCAGTCCCTCACAAGTTTCTTTCTGCTGCTTGATTACCATTTTCTAAAATCTTCAGTGGTACAGGAGTAGCAGATACTGGTACACAGGCCTAGAGCGCCCTCTAGCGGCTGTCAGTGTGAAAATAACAAACATGTGAAATTATATATTTTGATATATAAGTCGCACCTGAGTATAAGTCGCACCCCCAGCCAAACTATGAAAAAGTGCGACTTATAGTCCAGAAAATACGGTACATAAAATAGGTGAACAAACTGGTGACCGAATTTCACCGTGATGTTTCTCCGCTCCCCTAAGGCTCGTTTTAAAGCCCAGAGTCAGTGCAAGAAACGGGAAGTCTCCATCACTTCCGGTTCCACAGATATCAGCAGATAGGCGATATTGAAAATACACAAATATTACCCAGATTTTTGTCATGTTTTCATCACGTTTTTGTTGTGTTTTCATCCTCGTTTTCGTTGTTATTTTGACACTTTGTCCAAGAAGCTTTTAGATTTGGTTGAAGCCGAACTGGAGAAAATGCGCTCGGTTTGGGCGGGGTGCAAGAGGTTAAACTTTGCAGTAATCATCATTGCGGAGGACTCATCTCACCCAACGCACACATATTTGTCACACGCATTGTTTACACCCCTCTCTGATAGTGTCCCAATCGCAGACTCCCAATACAATAACATAGCACTTCTCCACATCACATAAAATTACCAATGCTAATTTTGATATTACGCTAATCGTTATGGCCTTTTCACTACCCCCTTTTGTTACAATAATAAGAATTGAATAGCCAAAGAGTTATAGACAAAGTAAGAAAACACAGCTTCTAGAATTGGGTAAAGAAGAAAAACAGATGGAAAATGTACAAGTACCACTCGAGGGGAGCATTAAAAGACGGATTAACATTGAGACAGCGCGAGGGTGGATTGACGGCTGGATATAATGCAAGGACAAAATATACGAGTGCTTAAAGCTTTCCCGACTGGATCTAAAACTCTATTGAGGCCGGGGGCGCTTCTGCTACAATATTGGGTGGGCCACTTTGGGGACATCTGCCGCACCCGCAGGCGAGAGCACTTTAAAACATTCCAGCGAACGCCCTTGTCCTTAGCCCGCTTTGCAAATGACTCCATTACAATGAGCTATGTCAGAAATTAATGTCATTTAGTGGAGCGCTAATGGGCTAAACCGGAGCGTATCAGCGAGGACCGTGGCCCCTTAAGAAACAATGTACCCACGAGGGCTCATCTCGGGAGATACTGGAGAGGAGAGTGGAAAGTCCCCTATCTTCAGCCCGCCTCGATGAGACTGCAAAGGTCTGATAGCAGGGCCTTTTTAAATATTCACGCTCAGAGCCTTGGAAGAAGTGGAGTATCCATGGGGCACTGCACACCATTAGGAACCGAGATATCCTCAACTCACCCGCACTCCGAGGACAATGAATGGAAAAGTGCACAAAATGAGGATTTAGTCGGCGGAAATTTGCCAGATGTTGAGTGGCTGAGGCGTGTTCTCCATGTGCGGAATTTCAAATGTGCGCCGATGAGATTCCCGATGTCAATTAAAAAAAAAAAAAAAAAAAACTCTAAGCCGTGATCCGTGTTTATTCTTTGCTTGGCTTATGACCTTGCGATCGCTCACTGATTTGACAGAATGTGTTCGTGTGAAGTGGAAGATGCATAATTGAACGCCAACTGGTGCCTCTGGAGAATGCCGAGGTGTATTCAGACGTGGCAGACCATCGGTAAAAAAGCAGATGGACGATTTTTGATTATAACATGACAGCAACAATTACGGTGCGACTTAGATGAAGGGCTGACACATTACTGGGATTTGGGCATGTTTGAAGTATGACTCAGCCAATTAACTTGTGTTGCCATGTTGTTACACTTTCTTTTGTTGCGCAAATTGAAATGAAATGTCGCGTTCTAATTATTTTTTGAGCCGTGTGATTGGACCACTGCTTTTGTCATTTTGCGTGATTGGTGGCGGCAGAACAATATTTGACCATGAAGAAGTTGATAGAAAAACAAAGCAAAAAGGACACTAGAAATTGTTCCAAGTGTTTTTCATTGTCAAATAATTATCAGCAAATTAACCAAAATAACCAAGATGCATCGTCTGTATGACAATTTTCATTGCCATACAGACTAAAGCACATAACAGTGGCCTTATGTTGCAGAATCACCTTAAAAGAAAGGCTGTTTGTATGTCGGCGACTGTTTCAATCTACCTTGCACTTAAACATTAATGCCTTCAGACATTATGCAATAGTCTAGCAATTGGTGTCCTCATCTGTGTAACCTAAACAACTAATATTAAAATAATGTGTTTATTTGGTTATAGTGAACAACACATCAGGCATCTTTGGAGTTTAGCTGCAGTCAGAGACCAACCTTGACGTCCTTCAGGTGTTCCTGCAGTTCGTCCCGCTCCTGAGTAAAGATCTTGAGCATGTCCTGTAGATCCCTCTCCTTCTTTGACTTCCCGTCCTCCAGCGCTGCTTTGATGTTGTCCAGTTCATTGCGATGCACCTCTCTCTGTAGCTGCAGCTGCTGTCCCAGGGCGGCCCTTTCCTCCTGCACTGCTGTCAGTCTGGCCTGAAGCTCAGAGTGGGACTTGTGCAGCTCCTTCCTCAAGCCCTCCTCCTCGGCCAGCCTCTGGACCAGCTGAGCGTGGGAGACCGTGACCTGTTTGACTGTCTGTTGGAGCTCCACGTGTTGGTCCTCGTCTTTCTGCCGTCTGCGCGCCTGTGAGTCAGCTCGCTCCTCCAGTCTTTGGTTTTCTTCTTTCAGCCTCGTGTGGATAGCAGCCTGATTTCGCACCTCGTGCTCCAGGGAAGTGTAGGCCTCTCGTGCCTAGAGTTAACATTCAGGTTTAGGAAGGTGAATAAAAAGTACTGGTATTTGAAGGTAGGGCAGGTTTGCCAGGCAGGCATCAGTGGCAAATCCACCCAATACCCTTGGACATACTGCACAGCTTGAATTTCCAATGTACTGTACTAATCTACTTTTACAGAGCCACTGTGCTCCTAATGATGTGGGACAGCTCCCTCCATCACACACAGATAGTTTTGGTCATTCAGAATTCTTTTTTTTTCTTTAAAATTAGGCCATAAATAGTGAATTTTACATGGTAAACAACAGAGGCAAAACTTGTGAACAGTTTACCACGGCCTTGGCACCACGGATAGGAACAGTATGTCCAATGTTGCCAGTCAGATTTAAGGTAAACATGTTCAAATCACAAATTACACACATGTTACATGCTATGTTGTCCATGTGTGATGTTTTGTTGTTGTTCTGATTCTTGAGGCAGCCAATCATCTAATCAGAAAAGCACATAAGCCATAAGATTTGGATGGCAGCTCCTTCCTCATATTCCTCAGAGCCTCAGGATTTGGACTGCTAATTTTTAAAAACAAACAAAAACAATATGCAAGAATTAAAGAAAAGTCTCTGCCTGATCTAAAAATCTGCCAGAATCCATTCTTAATGTGTGGTAGTGCAGACCTCAGTTATTTAAAGCTCAGTAGCAATGCTAGAGGTTCTGACCTTTCTAATTACGTGTCAATATTGAGAGCAAGAGGTTTATCTTGAGGTTATACCCACAATATACACACGAGTTTCGATTGCAGTGCTTTTTAAACCAGTTAAGAGCATATTCATATTTGCCATATCCTTCCTGTTAATTCATTTATGTAATTAGTTAATCCCTAGTGCTGAAGGAATTTGCATCATATAGTATTGTTCACGCAATGAGCAGGAGGACATTTTTCATTCTCTTCTAATTTTAGTACTACATTTGTACATCTTTGCAGAAACAATAGGAAAAGCTTATGTTTCAGAAAAAAAAAAAAAAATACAGTCAAATAAGAAAAGCACACCATTACCATTGGATATAAGTTCTATTTGTAGCTTACTGCGCTCATACCTCCCTGACTTCCTGCTCCAGAGACAGTTGCCGATGGCGACTGTCGGACAGCTCCACGTCCTTGCGCCGCAGCTCCTCTTCCCGATGGGCGAGGCGGCCTAGGATTTCAGCCAGCTCCCTGCGGGCCGCCTCTGTCTGCTGGCTCAGCGCCTTCATCTGGGCATGAGAGCTCTCCCGCTCCCCCGCTGCCTGCTGGGACACACACACACACACAACGGGGACGGGCAGGACGAGCGGAGAATGACAAACTGAGGAGTGGGTGTAAAAGGTGTACAAAAGAAACATCTGAACAATAATGATTAGAAGAATAGAAAGAGCAACCGTAACAGAAGGGAAAAAAAACACTTGCAGCAGCGGCTTTAGCGCTGATAGGAAAACG
Organism: Neogobius melanostomus; assembly: GCA_007210695.1. Taxonomy (NCBI): domain Eukaryota; kingdom Metazoa; phylum Chordata; class Actinopteri; order Gobiiformes; family Gobiidae; genus Neogobius; species Neogobius melanostomus. Next base: position 843,031 of record VHKM01000496.1, read on the forward strand.
CTAGCACTCAGCTCTCTGATAAGGGACAATGGTCAGGTCTGTTGGAGGCAGATTGCCGCTAATACGTCGGCTTTGACTGGATTTTGCTGTAGCTCAGAAGCTAATCATTTAATTGAGCACTTGATTCCCCTCCCTAATTCATTAAAGGAGCGGAGACGATTGTGTAATAGATTCTGGTCACGTCGCAGAGCCAGGTGGGAGTCTGTCTGTGACTGTGTGAGGGCAGGGCTGCGGAGTATCAAGGTGACTCCGTCAGTAGCGACACCAAACACTGGGCGGAGCTGACCCCTATTATTTATATCCTATGCACACAAGCCTAAGGTAGTCTATGAATATTTACATAAAGTTTCACATTGAGAAACGTATTATCATTACCTTCTTTTGCAGGTAAACGCAAGAAAAAGTACCTGCTTTCTTATTGCTGTATCTAACAGACTTTCCAAACAAACCGACCTGTAAAAGCTCGCTCAAATGGACCAAAGGTGACGCACACTGAATTGACACCTTGTTGTCGATGTCGTTGCTAACAGCACAAGCAGCTGTTAAATCAGAAGCCGTGAACGTGTAGAACATTTGCGACAGGACAGCCAGAAGCTAACAGCCAACAGCCTGTATCTGTGCCTCCGTTAGCACCAGCGCCGTCTGCCACATTCCTCTGCGCTGAGATTGCTTTGGAGAGATTTACCATCGGTCTGCCGTAGGTCTGGCTGCTGTTGATAGAAACGGTGGCTGTGCAGGTTTGTGAAAGGAAAGCTTCTAACAAAAAGAACAGAGATACTCATCAAAGCTCGCGCAGATAAGGCTTGAATAGAGAATCGTGGTAGTTTGTCGATCGTTGAAGCAGATGCATGCTTTCACTAGAGGGTGGCAAATACCATATGCTTGCATACTTTACGAGACTTGTTTGGGAAATAAACATAAGCTCATCATCTTGGCATATTATGTGATAACGTATTGTGACGGTTTCATAATGATTCCTATTTATTTACAACCTAAAGCAAGCAGCGCTAATTAGCTTCAAGCGAGAAAAGTATCAAAAGAGTTACATGAGGAGGATGCTACGGAGGAGATAAATCCTTGACAGAAGAACTAAAGCCTATATTGTAAACATGAGCTAATTAGACACAGTTGTGAATACAGTCTGTTTTGTCTAATGCATTATTAAGGATATTTTTGTTGATGTTATAATTCTGTGTACTTGAGCTTCTTAGCTAGCCTATTTACATCCTCATCTATCTGCTTTGTACCATATCTAATCCAGTTGAAATACTTTTTGTTTTCCACTCACTAATTAGTTTGCTAAGTAAGTAAGATGTTACCTTACTCTGAAACAGACAGTGGGGATCAGCAGTTAATTAGCCACAGAGACCTGGTAATGAACGCCCGTGTCTGACCCCTCCGTAAGGCCCTGTCCAAGCAGCAGTGCGGCCTGAGAGCTCACCTCCTCCAGCTCCTTCTGCAGCCGCCTGCACTTTGCCCTCCACTGACGGATGGCCTCCTGGGCCCTGGTCTTCAGCTCCTCTCTGCTCCTCCTGCTCTCCTCCAGCATCACCTCCAACTGCCTCTTCTCTGCTTTGTCACAGCCCTAGAAAACCAAATGGATGAAAAAGATCAAGTGGTGTATTTAAGTGCGGGATGCAAAAATATCCACGTGAAGGGCTCCAAAACTCAAACACCAAATGTTGATCTGACATTTGTTAAAATGTTTTGCTCGGACGTGGCCTCCAGAGCTGCGGTTCTCCCTTATTGTCAATTTTGTTTTTTGCCATTTTGGCCACTATTATGAAAGCGGTGGACATTTCAACAACACTCACTACAAAATGATTTAATGCTGTTTTCCCACTTTTCATTTCTCAAGTACTTCAGTTTCATGTTAATTGGGCTGGGACGATACACTTTTGTCACGATCCGATACGCATCAGGATATTCAGGGGCCGATCTGATACATATTGCGATACAGTAAGCAATTCTGATAAGTAATATGTTTACCTTAAAATGTGTAAAAAGTCATGTGTCCAAAGTTTAAAAAACAAATGCCATTTGACATTTATGGAAGTGTTAAGATTCAAAAGTGCATTAACACAAAATGTAACAAAGTGCTGTGTAACTGTTACTGAAAAACAAAGGAGTGCAGGATAAAAATGCCCCCAAACACAAGTACTGAAAGTATTGCGATACTTGGTAAAGTAGCAGAAAGTATTGTATCCGATCCAATATTTGGTCCCAGCCCTAATGTTAATACTATACATCACTGCAGTATTACGGATAATAATAGCCTTAATGAACTAAATGAACAAAGAATTATCCAATTCCTCATCTTCACTCTGTCGTGACTGTGACAGCTGTTTAGATTCACAGAGTGATTATAGATTGCAAACAGGACTCAGAGAACACTACAATTTACCCGTACAGGACTGCTAACACAGCACTTAAAGCTCCCAAGGCATATTTCTAATTCAAAACGGCACATACCTGTAATTCTTTCAGCTGTTCGAGCACTCGTAGCTGCTGCTCTCGTCGTGCAAGTTCTGAGTCAGTCCTTGTGAAGACAAAAGGGTCAAGAACGTATGTTTCTGATTTTGATGTCAGGTTCGTGGCTCAGGTGGAAGAAGGGTCATCTTATGAGAGAGTTCAATTGCATCTCCAACTGTTGCATGCTCTTGCTGTCTCCATGGGCAACACACTTCAACCACCATGCGCCCAACCCCATAGAATTAGAATTGACAAGGTTAGTCATGTAATACAGGCAAGAAGTGCAACAAATGTAGGAAATGGTAATAGCTTCTTTTCAACACATACAGAAAAATGACATATGAAAATTCAACTGAGGTCTGTAGGTGAGGTGAAGTTTGCCAGGAACGCTTAAATGAACTGAACTGTCAATTCGCATAACGGGTAATTAGTCATGAAGTGATGAGTCACAGATCTCTCAGAATCCACATTAACCTTAACAGTGAGAAATCTTTCACCCCATTCTCCTGATTATACTTCATTTTACTCAATTTACGGATAAAGCAAATCCGCCGCCTATTCTGATGTCAACATATAAAAAACGCTCAGAGACGCCCCAGGTGATACACTCTGCAACAGACGAAGAGAGTGGGAGTTTAAAACACATTTGAAAACATCAGAGGTTGGAAGAGATGTGCCAATGCTAAAAATGGAGACATTTCTGGAAACATTTTATTGACACAAACCTTTGCCTTCCGTTACACAGCGCGGGGGAATGTGGTTTTATGTCTGGGTTCAAAAGTGACACGTCGCACTGGTTTGAGCAGGGAAAATGGCTGTCGGTTCAAACTTCTGATCAATATGCCGACTGTGACTTCATCTGTGGCTTTTAGGAGGAACAAATGGGTGTTGGGCTGGCACAAGATGTGACCAGGGATGACAGGACACAGGAAAGCCGAAATAGTGGAGTTCAGGAGAGAGCTGACGCATGGACACTGAAGTTGGAAACCCAGTTGTGAGGGCTGATAGATATGAATGTCATTTGGCATATACACTGCCCAACCAAAAGAACACGCTCTGATATTTCATTGGACTGCCTTTAGTTTTGATTACAGCCCGCATTCGCTGTGGCATTGTTTTAATAAGCGCCTGCAATGTCAAAAGGGTTGCATTGTTTTTCACCAAGATCTTGTATTGATGAAGGGAGAATGTGACCTACATCCCAAATATTCTCAATGGGGTTAAGATCTGGACGCTGTGGCGGCCAATCCATGTGTGAAAATGATGTTGTATGCTCCCTGAACCACTCTTTCATTTGGTCAGGCAGTGTAATTGTCTATATAGTAAATATAGAAATATTACTGCAATATTTTCCGAATGATTTCACCTTTCTATGTTCCAATATGTAAGCAAAATTTTTAGGCAACTTTTCATCAAACTGTGACTTAAAGGTGCATTATGCAACTTTTTTTCATAAAAAAAAAAGAGTTGCATAATGCAAAATAAAAGTAATCAGCAAAAAAATCTGAATGAATCAAAATGTCATGGCTAAATTTGAACTCGAGCACATTTTTAAAGCAGTACTAAGTAACCCCCGGCTCACATTAACTACGGTCTGGGTTTGGTTCGGGTTTGCCCCAAACTACCACTCACAGCGAGTCCGGCTGACACTGTGGCCAGCTCCGCCAGCTCCGGCGCCAGATGTTGCGCCAGGCACAGAAACGGCCCTCGCGAGAACAGAAGTGCACGCGAGTTTCCCTCTTGGTGCGAGTTCACGTCATAAGTTGCCCCATATATAGGTAGTTTTTGTAAACAAATGCCGTATTTGCCAGTACAACGACTCTCCCCAGTGAAGTGGATGCTTTGCAACACACTAGCACCCCTGAGTCACTGGTAATGGAGAAATATTTACATTTCCCACGTTACGCGCGTGTACAGGTGGTAAACGAGACCAAATAAGTAGTAAGCGGACAGATTTATTTTGAAATAACAGATTTTATTTTGAAATACGCCGGATCTTCTTTTCTCACGAGACCTGACTTCCTGTTTGGCTCGTTTTTTCCGTCAGCTTGATCCGTTGAGGCTCCGGTTTCCGGCAAAAATAGACTTCTTGCGGATTCTTTCCATTGCCGCCGAGCCGCGGTGGCCTCGGTAGCCGGACCTGGACTTCGCGGAGCAGTGCGAGTGTGCAACATTGGCTTTAATGACTTTAAAGTTTTAAGACGCCGCACCGGACCTTAACCGGATTTAATGTGAGCCGGGGGTAACTCGTGCCCTTAGAGGCCATAAGCGCCACTGCAGGTGTCGTAGGATGTTGCATTTTTTTACTCATCGTCTGTGAGAGTAAATACTACGCTGACAGAAAAGACAAAGGGAGAGAGGGATATTGTACATCCAATTACACAATGGAGATAATTTTTTCCACTCAAACTTGGCTGTAAATACTGTTTAAGTGGCGTTAGCCCGGAGTTAGCTTTGCCTGTTAGCTTCTCCTTCGTGATTCCATTAGATGTACACCCCAGTGGCAGCAAAGTTGCAATTGTGGTTTTCTGGCCAGAGACACCAGGGGGAGATGAAAGACCCCCCAATCATCCCATTACCACTTGCGTTACCCCCAGAGGGACTACGAAAAGGATTTATTAAGGTAAACAAGTTACTTAGTACTGCTTTAAGTTGCCATGCATTTTTTTTCAGACTGTGTTGGACGGCATATGGACTGGGCAACCCGCCGAGTTGTGAGCTATATTCCATCACAAAATGATGATCTATAAAAATAGATACATACCTGCAGTTTTCATCTTTTTGTAAGTGAAATGTTGGGCCAAGGCAGTAGTCCAATGACACAAAGATTAAGGATATTGTTTCAGAAAAAAAAAAATCCTGATCAAAAATCTGATTAAATTATCAGATAAACGGCAATTAAGTGCACCCACTTCAGAATATCAATAGAGTTGCCAAGTAAAATGATAAATCTCATACAATATTTTTGCTTGAGTCATATTTGCTAAATTAGTTGAGGCTGTAGAATGTAAAGCATGTATTGGTTGCTCTAAGTGCGGCGTACTCTTTTCAAGGGAATTTTAGACTTAAAGTCACAGACGGGGTTTGTCATTGCCAATACAAAGGTCGCCGTCTCACTGCAGATAAAGAAAAGGTCAGAGGCTCTGTGAAAGAAAGCTGCTCTGGTGCTGGAAGCATATCTCTCATTAAAATAACCAGACGACAGAAAAAGGCACACATACTGTACAGGCAGCTTAAGAGGGATGACTAATGGTACTATTAGAAGAGAGGCATTGATAGGAAGGGCTTGGAAAGAAGTGAATGCTAAAGTAAGTAGTAGTGACCTCCACAACGTATTATTATAAAAGATACTGAACATACCTGCACTTGTAAGGAGAGCTGTACCTTCTCCTTTTCATCCTGAGCCAATGCCCTTTTCAGCTCCTCCACTTCCCCCATCACCGAGGCTCTCCGCAATTGCTCTTTCAGATCTGCCACCTCCTTCTCCAGGTCTGAACGATCTGCACAAGGTTCGAGAATAATATTCAGTGGAGACAGTTTTGGTGAGCTTTGCAATTTAACTTAGATTTAATTCGTCAGGAGCACGAACGGTTGTTTAGCAGCAGCGAATACTGCAATAAACCAGGTCAGATGACTTCTGAGGAAATTGTATTAGATTTGCAATTTACGTCAAATGCGATACTAATACAAGAATCACTTGCATGTCAGAGCAGGCTTGTAAAACTCTAAATAACATGATAGGCAATTTTGAGGCCGGATATTTTGTTGTTTACAGAGGAAATTACAACCATTCAAATAATGTCTTTGATTTGATAGCATTCACTCTTGTACCTCTTTGTTCCAAATCTGAATAGTTTCAGGCAAGACTCCCCATTGACGAACAAACACGATTTGCTCAGTTAAATAGAGATTAATGTTGATATTTCAATTATATTTAATTAACTCTGCCGTCCTCAAAACTCAAGTGCCTTGAGTTTTTTCCTGCTGCTCTGACCTTCACAGGTTCTTGAGGGCCACTAGTTTTTGTTCTCGGCAGAATTCATCCATTTAGCATTATCCTCTTCATCCATCATTTTCATGCAGCGTTTCCCTCGTGTTAAATAGTGCTTGAGGCCCAACACACAAATGTCCTTGCTTTTTGTTTACCACTTAGGGAAGAATGACCAGTAGCTACAACACAGAGGCAAAGTTTCGCTGAGTTACCGAAATAACACATCCAATCTAGGTTATTTTTACAACCCCCAAAAAGGGTAAAACATGATATCTCAGCTGCTTTTGGGGGCAACACTGGGGGCAAAAAGTCAAAAATCATATAGAGATATTTGTTTCTGCCAATATAGTACAGCACAACTTTATGATAACATTTCTCCTGGTGTTTTCCCCGTCTTGTGCGCTGACCCTCGGCTCCAGAGTGCAGTTACCTGAAGCTCCCAGGCCGCTCCTCCTCTCCTCCCTCTCAGTGTGGGGGCCATGTGGCGGGGCAATGGGCTGTGGCGTCTCCATCCGGCCCCTCTGTGAATCACTGTGGGCTTTTTTGGTCCTGTGCAGCTCCCCTCGCATGTCCTCCACCTACGGGTCATCAGTCGAAATCACAGCAACATCGTAAAAAACGGTTTGAACACAACTGCGCTGAACTTTGGGGTGGTTTTACAAAGCATGTAGAAATGAGGTGAGGTCCAAACATAACATTTGAAAAACAGTGGTAGTATTCGAAGGGGCGTGTACTGTTAAAAGATATTTGTATTCAAAGTATCGCTATGATAGAGGAGAAGGATCATCCCATCAGAGAGCTTCAGTCCCAGCAGAAGAAGAGACTGACGTAGTTGGTTTCACAGTGACTTACTCATTGTTTAGACAGAACTCTTTGCACTAAACCTGCTTCTTAAAACAGCGCCGATACCAACTGCGTCGTCTGTTTGGTGTTCCCTGGGAGGATTTCCTCTTGCTGCATATCCATAAGACCGAGCAAACAAACCTGCTGAACCAGAGTCTCTCTGCTGTCCTCAGACTGCTCCAGAAGTCTGCGGGCTCTCTCCAGCTCCACCTCCATCTGACAACACCACCGCAACACACGCCATAATTAATCATGTTGAGGGTTAAGGGTTGCAGAAGGCAATGGTTTAGAATATAATCACAATAGAGGGTATGCAGATGATTTCAGAGCATAGCAACAGAAGTGAATGAGTGCAACGCAACAAAATAGAATTGAAACCCCACAGTTGAGAGAAGTGTTTTGAAGATCTAGATATGAACAGCCAAATTATTGAATTAGGCAGTGTATGATTTAAAATTCTGGGTTCGTTAAAATGCTGCATTTGTTTATGAATTTACCTTGGTCCTTTCTCTTTCCATCTGGAGGAGCCTCTCCGTCACGCTCTCATCTGCATCTTTGGTTTGGATTTTGTGGCGTTCTAGTAACTAAAAAAAAACAGAAAAAGCACTCAAATGTTAAGAAATGGCTAAAAGACATAAAGGACAATCGAGACCGCATAACACAAACAAAAACTAAAAATTGTCATTACGCATGTTTAATTACAATGGATGTGGTGGTTGTGAAGGTATCGTAGAGCATCAACTTCTAGTCAGAGGGCACACAGAGTTGCCCAGAATGTGTCCTATCACAGCGTAGCTCTTCCTTGTAAAATAAATTTGCTTGAATAATGTTTCTTTTTTCCCCTCCTGGAATTGCCACCATAACATGGTGGAGGGGTTTGAGCGCCCGAATGATCCTGGAGCTCTGTTGTCGGGGGCTTCGTGCCCCTGGTAGGGTCTCCCATGGCAAACGGGTCCTAGGTTACGGATCAGACAAAGAGCGGTTCAGAAGCCCCTTAAGAGAGGCCAACAGGCCCGGTTAGAACCATGAGGCCGTCCTTCTGTGGACCCACCACCTGCAAGAGGAGCAATGGGGGCTGGTGCAATGTGATTTGGGCAGCTTCCAAGGCTGCCCCCACGACCCGGCAACGGACAAGTGGAAGAAGATGGATGGATGTTTCCTTTTTGGACTTAGAAATTCCAATAGATTGGGTCTTATAAGAAGAATGCATCTCACTAAATAAGCAGAATGTGGTGATGAAATTCCAGCTGCGAGCAATAACATGTGCCAAGTGACTCATAATCATGTCTTTGATTTGCCCTGCGGGTTCATCAGTGGGGAATAGACGCGCCCTTCGCTTCATCCCTTTCAGCTCTAAGCGCTAACAAACATTATTTTCATCTTCATTTCCACATGCTTGTTTATTTAGCCTTAATATTTGGACAAATGCCATTTTTCCCCCAACACCCCAGGCTCTGCTGATGTCCCAAAGGTGCACTTCAAGAGAGAGGCATGTAAATGAAGTGGGCTATGTTTGCACTGCATAGCAAGTCTTGTTCATGAACGCTACTGTATTGTGGGAAAATGGCTACACAGTGCCCCAGTGTGGACAAACAATATAATGTCCGAATGTTCTCTTTGTAACCTATGGCTACAATACATATAGCGGCACATGCATGAGTTTTAGTTTTACAGTGAATTCTGCTAGACATGCTTTAGTAATTTAGAGTTTGTCTTCATTTAGATCTACTTAATTGCTGCTTTGTTACTAATTGTTACTGAACAAAGAAGCGGCTCATTTGCTGACAGGCAGTTTGGAGAAGGTAAAGCAGAATAAAGAACCAGACAGGTACACAATCAGTACAACTAAGGATGACAAAAACGTGGGTATATTGAACAAACTTAATTCCTGAGGGTTAGAATTGATCATTTTGAGCAGTACACAAGTTGAAAGTATTTTTTCCTTCAACTGTTGATTGAGTGAAACTGTAATAGGTGAAAAAAAGCGGCAACATTTAAGTGCACCTAATGGCAGAGCTCTCTGTGCCATTAACATAGACATACAGTAATATGCACCTAAAAATAAAGAGAGTGATTGGCACCAAATGTGCCCGATTGATTACTTAGCAACCACTGCATCAAAGTAATAACGGCTTAGCTGTTCTATACAGTCTAAATCTAAACCTGAGGGCTGGCTGACACAGAGAAAGCACTGGGTGATCAACAAGAAGTTCAACCTGGCTTTGAGGACCAAAAGGTGGGAAAGCAACTGTGACCAAATGCAGTATAGACTAAAGAGTGTATGCACTTACATCATTTTTATAATAGTTAATGCAACAGACAGGAATTGTTAAATTGTCACTGTTAAATGTTATTATCAAGTATGGAGAAGAAGAAGAAGCCACGGTATTTTTTAACATGTCACAATTGAGTTTTATGAAAGGGTTTATGCATTACTACGGAAGTTCATGTATGAAAGTGTCCTTGTGCTATACAAATCAGTCACTGTGTTAGTCATGTCCGAGGTGTCAGTTTTCATATTTGACCATGTCCGGTTCTTGACCAGGCAGAGTGATGAAAGTGTGATCTGCCCTGGATGTGCGAGAGTGAGGTGTGACATGACAGGATCAGTGTAGTGTCACCTCCTCTGTAATGGCCGCCCGCTGCTCCGTCCTCCTGCCGCGCTCTGAGCTCCTCTTCTCCGAGGTCATGTCCCTCTCCAGCTCATGCAGACGCCGCTCCACACGAGTCGACACCTACACACAGGACGGAAAAAGAAATGAGGTGACGCAAGCAAGTTCAACTAACAATTGGAGGGAGTACAATGACCAATCAGACAGGGCTAGTTGGGAATCTCTGATATCTGTGATTTCATGGCACTTTTATCCTTTTGTGCCAAGTGCTTATATTCATAGCTTTGGTTAAATCAACTTCCTTTGCTAAATCATGCTTAATCAGACACATAGTTTCTTGTAAAAGGTTCATACACTTACTTATTAAAGGAAAATATCTTTGACACAATTCAATTCCAATTCCATTTTTTACTTGAGATCTTGTGATGAAACAGGAAATCACAGGAGAGTGTGACAGAAATATCTTTTTAATGTGACTGGGAACATTAGGCTGAAGATGCACGATTCCCTTGTCTAATCAGAAAGCATCACATCCACATAAATACCTTTATCTTGTCAGCATCCAGATAGAAAATATTAAACATGCCAGGTAGAGCCGTAAATTCATCCAAGCGGAGGCGCTGGAAATGGAGTTGAAATGTTTGCTAGACATTTTACAACAGAAACGCATCGGACTGATTTAAATATATGTGCATACTATTCTTTTCTGGGGCTTTCATCCATCAATGGCTGTGATGTGTATAAATCCCCAGTGCCTCTGCTTTTATTCTGACTTTGAGAATAGGAAGCGCGTTTAAAATGGTGGAATAGGCAGCCACAACTCACTGCGTCCTGTCTCTGCGAGGCTGTCATATGCTCCGAGAGGTTTTCCATCGCTCGCCTCGTGTCAATATCCACCCTATAAAAAAGACAAATTCAGGGGAGAGAGCAGATATTTACTGGGGGTTCTGAAGCATTTAAAAATCCTATTCCCAAACAGCACTAATCAAAATGAATGCATAATGTGGTGCTACTGGAAATAATTATGCGTCTGGCAGCCTTTGAAATACGGCGCGAGGTCAATTCAGCGTGGTCAGCAGCATCGCGGGAGGCAAGGATTTTAATAACGCCAAAATGTCAAATTCTAATGCACGTCAAGAAAAATGTGCCGCCCCTTGACTTTGTCAACCCTTGGGATAAGTTTAGCCTCATAACTTCAAAACCATTTTGTCCAAAAGGTGGAAGTGGGTTATGCTTTGAGAAAAAAAAAATCTAATTTGATTAGAGCTGCACGATATCAGACAAACTTGCAAAATTTTAAAGATATCATGATGGATGAACTGCTGATCTGCTTAGTCTCTTCTTCTTTAAAAGTTGCATATGACATGACAGGTTTTAATGCTTTTGAAATTATGTCTTATTTAGAAGGATAACATCAGTTACATAACTATATTTTTATTTCAGTGAAGCAGCAGTTTTAATGAAGAAATGTTGGGCAGAAAAGTTATTTTTATTTGAATTTTTAAGCTGCTGACAGGAAGTGATAGTGATAGATAAATTATGTAAAATTCCATAGCAGTTTGACTCACTCATTTCCCATTAACTTAACATGGTTGCATGGCAACAGTTTAGATTTGTTTGCCTTCATCTATGTCACTTCCTGTCAGTGTCAATGAAGAAGTGAATCTATAAACCTCATAAAAATGGCCAAACTAAAGAAAGCTGGGTACAATCTTTAGCAAAATCTTAAATATAATTGTGTTAACTATGTTTAAGCAGAAATTGTGTGTAAAAAAACAAACATTGTTATCGGGATAAAAATAAAACAAAGCCACTGTGACAGTTTCATAAATGGGCTTGAGACGGTACCTATTTCTTCTGAGAATTTCTCTATCAAGGTCGTCTGTTAATCTATGCTGGTCACTGCGCAGATCTCTCAGGGACTGGTGCAAAGTGTGGACCTACATTAGACAGACAGAATAAAACAGGTTGTAAAAAATGTAGTTTCCAAAGCAGGCATCTACAAACCAGTGGCTCGGGACCTTCCTAAGTGGCTCCACAGAAGCTTTCTACATTTCTACATGTACTTCTATTATATATTTTTCTTTGAACATTTTGGTATATAGTACGTAAGTACGAAGAAGAAAATTATCATCTTGGCTACAGGTGAACTCCTCCTAAGTCGCATACGCACAGTTACACATTTTACACAAGAATAAGTAGGTCTTCTCCATTTTGTTGCGTAAAAGTAGCCCCCGGGATCAAAAAGGTTGGAGACCCCTGTTCAAAAGGATCAATCCTACACCACACAAATAACTGCATTACAGATCTAATCCAGCTTGCCCCCTAGTGGTAGAAACGAATACTTACATGAATAACAATTGACCCATGTGTGCATACCTCTTCTCCTGTCAGTTTGCATCCTTGAAGCGAACACTTGAGTGGGACCTCCTCCTTCTTTCTGGAGAGCTCCTGTAGTCTCTTAGAGGAGACGTGGGGTGAAAATGTCTGCTTTCTGATAAAGTTAAAAAGGGTGGGGGGGTGGGAGAAAAAAAACAGTGATTATTGCACAACACATGGAACAACACTAAGAGTTCATCTTAATTGCAGTACCTGACTCAGAGTAAACGTCTAGGTCACTGGTGTGAAGGGGAGAGGCCGACACAGAGGCACTTTTGGTCCCGTCGCGTCGGCCAGTACGCTGGGACTGCAGCTGATTGATGGAGTCCTCCAAGTTTTCCCGAAGCTGAAAGAATACAGCATACGAGTGTCGTGGTACTCATTGCAGGTAGATAAAATATGTAAAAAATACAAAGTTCACAACAAAATAAAATTGAAATTACAATTTAAAGATGAAGTTAGAATATCAACTACAAAACTTCCAGTAGGGGTATGTATTTATTTATTATCAACATCATACATCCACCCAAAATATCAGGGCCCTTCCTATGCCAGCAGCTTAAAGTCCCAGTTTGGGCTTGGAAAATTGTCTGCATCGAAAATTAGCAGTTAGTGTAACAACTTACACGAACTCAGGTTGTTAGTTTTTCAGCTTGTTTTAGACAAAAGAACACGCTCATACAACTTTTGACAGATTTGCCCTCTGCGTTGTTCTTTTGATACACTGATTACACACATATTCACTATTATTATTTTGTCACAATAAGCAAGAGTTTTCTCACCAAAGCCATGGTTTCAGCTTGTTCATCTGAGTGCTCCCTGTAATGACCCAGCATCCGGTCAACTTTATTGAGGTTTTTGCTTGTGCTCTGTAACAAAACATTATCAAAGGACTATCTTGAGAAACAGACAACTCTATGTACACACAATATAAAGTAATGGGGCACAACAATAATAATCTTACAAGGTTTACAAAGTGCTGAACAGTAGTCTTGAGGGTGGTGGTGTGCTCGTTACCTGTAAAGTATTGGCCAGTGTGCTGATTTTCGCGGAGATGTCTGTAGTTGGGGCGTCCCTTGCTCTGTCTCGGTCGCGGGTCTGTCTTCTATGGGCTTCTCGTCCCCTCGCCCTGTGCCCCCGGGGCCTGTCAAAAGTGTCCGACTCGCTAGACGTATCCATACTAAAGGACATCCCAAGACCAGATTGTATTTGCAAAAAGAAGAGTCTGCAAGTATTGACGACTATCTGACGGTCCGTGCTAGCTCCTTAATGGCTCGTTAATCGTATTAACGGACAAACTGCACAGGGTTTGAACTTCTTCCCCAAACCTTTGTTGTCATAGTAAATATTCATCGCTTCTCCAGAAGTTGAAGGCAGCTATGTATCCACGTAACAATAAACAAATCTTGCACCTCAGTGTCTTTTCTTCCCCAAAGACTCTGCAGAGCATTGTTGTGGATGATGCTCCTCTTCGTTAGCAACAAGTGGTACTCGGGGCAACCTCCAACTGCGTTAGCGAGCTAGCTCTAAGGCTAACTACTCTTATTTACTTCCATGAAAAGTATAAATCCAGCACATTGCATGAATCAATAAAACGTGTGCAAATTGAGGTGTTTGCCTGTCTATTCTCAGTTACAGACGCATGAATTTGCAGGCGGTTTCTAACAAGACAAAAACTCTCAGCTCCACTGTGCTACGGCAACTCAAACTAGCCGCGCCTGAGCAGCAAAACAACCGACTACGTGCGCTGCCGCAAAGGCCGACGGGAAATGTAGGCAGTAGACAGTGCAACAGTGTTGGAATGCATTATTTGTGAAACTACATTGTCCAAAGTTAGCTCTTTTGCGCCAGTAATGCCGCCGCTTGCCTGTTCTTAACAACAAGTGGATGGTTACGATTTCCGAATTTAATCTGACAATAAATATTGTGGTAGCTTAATTAATTTGTGTAAACATTGTTGTAGTCTACTGGAGATAAGGTGCTGATTTTATTGTACAGTGATCTATCTAATTAATTAACTTGTAACAGGCTCCATTCACAATGCCTTGATCTTTATGCCTATGACAAAAATGTTACAATGTTTTATGGCAACCAAACCAAAGTCCACCCTCCTCAGAAGACCACCTCCAGAAATCCACCTCTGAAATGCCCTTTCCACAGCATCCCCACCTCCAGACCAGCGCAGAAGCTCATTGGCCTGGTAAAGTAAACTACTCACTCAAGTGTTTTTTGTTTTGTTTTTAACTTAACATATCAGTGGAGTTTAACGCATTTTTTCCCCTGGTCAAAGGACGATCCATATTAACGGAGGATTTACAACTTTCTTAGAAGTATGCAAGTGCCGTTTATCCGCGCCTTGTTTGCGCTGGTGATGCTGCCCATGTGCGTCGCGGCCGAGGCTGAAGCGTGTCCAGAGTCGTGCGAGTGCGATCCGGGGGCGCTTTACATCTCCTGCACCGACATTGATCAGCTCCCCAGGTTCCCTGAGAGCACGGAGAATGTGTAAGTAGGCGTACAAAAGCACACATGTAAAAGTGATCCATCTGCTTTTTTATGCATTCTGAAAGTGCTCTTAACCCCAAGGAAAAATCATTACAATATCATGAATATTCCCACAAAGTGCTCCCTTGGGGACTTTAAGATGTCTGCCGCGTTAAGCAGTTATTCTTTAAAGGTACATTTGTCTTTTGAGCTGATGTATTGTGAGTCAGAGCGGTGCCCTTGAATAGGTAAGGGTATAACCCATTTAATTATTTCACCTGCTGCATATTTAAACACAGAAGTGGGGCTTTGCGAGTGATTATTTAACAATGAAGCGTAGTTTGAACTGTGCACATAATAATGATAATGTATTAGACTTAAATTGAGGTTGGGCGTTTTTACAATTTTCTGCATTATTTGTTCATTCTCTACACTAAGTGGTAGCAAGATAAAACTATGGCCAGAGTTGCCCTGGGGTAGACTGATGGGAGCATGGTTGCCAGTCTGCGCACGTATGGCCCCTTTTATCTCACCTGCCTAGGGACTACAGATGGAAACTAGCATTCTTGCAAAAATCATACTTCACAAACGTTGTAGATGTTCATTAATGTCCCTGTTAACGTCGTAACCCCCACCTGAACCGAGTACGGTTTCTCTAGCTTTACCCAAAACCTAAAAAACCTTTTTAAAAGCATCAAAATAGTGACAAAAATGAGGATGAAAATTCAGCAAAAAGTGACAAAAACATGGCGAAAACACGACAAGAAAGCAATGAATTAAAGCAATGAAAAAGCAACACAAAACGTGATGAAAACATGACAAAAAAGCAATGTCAAAAGCAATGGAAAAGCAACAAAAAAGCCACAAAAACGCTAAAAAAAATGTGACAATGTGACAACAAAGTTACGATCACTTTTGTAGGTCTTAGCTTTCAAATGAGGCGTTACACTGTTACTCTCCAGTTGAGAAGCTTTTAGATTTGGGTAATACTGAACTGGAAAAAATGCACTCGGTTCAGGCAGGGGTAAGAGGTTAAATATATAAATAAATATGAGTTACTATTTTGGGCTGTAAAGTGTGGATTAGGCCTTGGTACTTAAAAGGTACCAGTAACTTGGTATCAAAAGATTTAATATTAAAAATGCCCCCAAAAAAGGTAGTATCAAATTTTTTTAGAGTTACTTAGTTTTCAACTTTTATTTGAACAAGGACAACCAAGTTTTGAGCAAAAAATTAAAATGGACATTCAGTTTTATTGCTCAATGAGTGATGCTCAAGTACCAGTTCCGTAAAACAATAAATGAGTCAAAATCGTTGATGAAGATACTAGTGTAATCAATCACTTGCAATTATATTTGAAGATCAGTCACTATGACAAGCCGCACAGACAGAGTATGTGAGAGTGACGGCAGTGAGTGATGTAATGTCAAGGTCACTTCTGAAAAATGCAACAGAACTTTCATGTTTCTTAAATTGCTCAAATTAAAGAGGAGACTTACGTAACAGCAAGTGACCGTTTGGCCACGGCCTTGACTGACGAAAACACATGCGTTTTGCCGCGGCACATGCTGAAGGGGGAAAGCTTCAGCGATGGGCTTTCCATTTAAAATTAGACATTACTGGTTGTTTAATCAGATGGGATGACCATTGTATTGCCCATCACATAGAATTATCTCCCAATCGTTGCCTCAATTCAACTGTGCACCTCCTCAAATGTGGCCAGTCTTCCAGCACATTCTTCCTCAGAGTCCAAGATGAGGGCATAGGAACATAAAGCATGCCATCGCGTCCCAGGCTGCCAAAAAATTTGATACAATAAAAACAAAATGAACCAAAAATAGTGGTGCAGTGAGGCAAAATGATTCTAGTTGGCGTAGATTTGGGCATGAGTGATCCCAGTATGTTGATATCTTACCCAGTGTCAACAACATGGACTATATAGTTAGCCACGGGCCCAAAAGAAACAGTTCTGATGATACCGGCTGAGCTTTCTTTAGCCTGGTGTTTGGAGTATGGTTCTAATGTGTAATTGGTAACCGTATCTGGAATTGATACCTAACCGAGAGTTACTGTTAAAGTAATGTTAATGGATTAGTTGTAACATTTTAATTGTGTGTTTTAACGGTGAGTCAATGAGAGAGGAGGGGATTTATCAGAGCATGTGTGGACACTTAGCCCGCTGCGTGCACCAGTGGCGGTTAGACATGTCACTGAAGTGGGAAGGAAAGCACCGACGTAGCGTGACTCCCGGCTACGTCTGGCCGATGCATTCAAATACAATATTTACCTTCTGTTGCACATTTCTCAAACACTCAGAGAGTCCCATTTGAGAATAATTAAGAGCAAAAAAGACTTCAAGGAGAGAGGAACAAAAACAGCAATTCCAGCCTCGCTAAAAAAACTCATAATTGTACTATTGTAGTCAATTCACAAATTAGGGCTGCGTTTATCTGACGGAAGCTGTAACTATGAGGGAAATTGCAATTTAGTCACATGAATGGTAACAGCAGAGCGCAGGCATTATTTGAAAAATAGTTAATGGGAAACCTAAAATGAAGAATTCCTGGAAATAGTGTAATTTCTCCAAATTATCTGTAGCAAAGGATCATGAGAGGAGTGGAAAGACAGACATGCACCCCATGTTCTTCTGGTAATACAGTATTTAATGTCTTTATTAGATAATAGAAATGTTGTAAGGCCATATGGACTTGCTAGTATGGCTGTGTACACCTCTTTGTGTGGTGGACTAATCTATGAACTAATCTATGTATTTTTACAACTATCATTGAAGAATACCCCATCCATGTAAGTGGCACTACAACTTAGGGCCAGATATCAAAACAAGCCTGCTCCCATGTACCCTACCAGGACCACAGCTTGTTGTCAACCCAACACCATTTAAAATTATGTGGCCAATTCCCCCCACTTCAAACTCAATTTAAGCTATGTTTGTTTTCACGTCTGTCTCTCTCTCACAAATTGAAGTGGATTTCTTGCTCATTCTGTTTTGGGATGAACAGGTCCTGCTCCTACACACTAGTGTCTGGCCTCTTCTCTTTCAACTGTGATGGCGGTGTGTGGTGTCAGGCCTGCGCTCTGTCGCGCTGTTTGTTTGAGCTTGTCAAACCGTGTACACTGCACTCGCTAACGGGTTAACGGACCCTCACATTTTCGAACGTAACTAGCCTTGAATTAGCCTATTGTTCCCCAGATGAGACCAATGTGCACAAATGTGGTGGCTTTGGTTAGCAAGTTTTGTTTTACACCTGGTTCTGGGTTGAAAAGCTTTTATATGGGCACACATTGTTAGAATACAAACAAATGACGTTCAAAGGACAACACTACGTACCTTCACACATCTGGGTGCCGTTTTTTGCCAAGGGAATGCTAATTTTTAACCAGTTTTGCACGTTTATTGTCAATGCCTTTGATATTTGCCTGAAGCGGACAAGACTGCAACGTGTCATTAAGTCTAAAGCTGACATACGCACTATTGGGTCACAATGGTCCTGTTTATGGTGTGGGCCTTCAGTGATTTACTATTTTAATTACACATCTTAAGAGTCTATAACGTGCAGACATGTTTACTGGCCATTGATCGCAGATGGAGGCTTTTTCTCCATCCAGTTTTAATGCCAAGTAAATTGTTGTGTGCCTGCTACTCACTTAGGTTGAGCATATAGAGATAAAGAGAGCATATAATAAGCAGGAGTTTTTTATTGCTTTGACACTTTTATACATCGACAACAGTAGTCGTTTTTGTGTGAGGCATTTAAAGAGTTTATACAATAGTAAATATGTACATTAATTGCTTGTGGTGGCTACAGACGTCTTTTTGCACTTCTGTAACTTCTGTACATTGTATCACCACTCATCTCGTTCACTGTATGCATGTGTTTTCTTTCCCAGGCGACTTTGGGAGACTCATCTTGCATCGATACCGACAGACGCCTTTGCTGATCTGGTCAACATTTCCTGGATGTAAGTTTTCTTCAGCTGCCTTTGAATCAGCAGAGCTCAAAGACACACTTGGATGTATCCCGCTGCTTTACACCTGTGCTCTTTCAAGAGCAGTGCTGATTTGCTGAAATGCCGGGCCCCCGTCCTAGCTCCAGACTGCACTCTCTTGTCTCATCCGGCAGATGATATGCTCTGCTCAGTATCAGCGCTGGCTCACAATCAAAGCTGGAACCTCTAATGCGTTCCTTTTAGAGGAATGTTGGTCGTCCAGCCGCAGCGGTGCTTGGACACAGGCGGGGGATTGGAGCAGTGTTTTCGGGGGAGGGAGGGGGCAGAGTCAAGTTGAGGTAAAATATACACAGAAGCATGCTGGGTAAATCTGACACCTGGGTAAAGTGCTTTAACCTCTTGACCACCACCTGAACTGAGCACAGGCATTACCCAGATCTAAAAGCTTCTTGAAAAAAGCGTCAAAATTGCACACAAAAAACGCAAATTGCAAAGTGACAAAAAAGCGTCAAAACATCCCGGTAGCGGTAGCACAGCGATTAGCGCTCGTGCTTCACACCTAGAAGGTCCCGGGACCGTCACCTGGACGAGGCCTTTCTGTGTGGAGTTTGTATGTTCTCCCTGCGTGTTCTGTTTGCGTAGGTTTCCTCCGGGTACTCCGGTTTCTCCTACCACTAAAAACATGTATAATAGACCAGGATGATGTTTGAGAGTGCACATGGGGCACGACGGATGGAAATTAGCCCAAGGCTATAATCCGGTGTGGCGTGTTTACATACATGAGTCCCATGTATGTTCATTAATATGCACTGTCCCGACCAAATAAACAAATTAATTAATTAAAAAAAGCAACAACAAAAAAAACAACAAGGAAAGCACGTCAAAAATGCGTACAAATTGTGACAACAAAGTGACAAAAACACGACAAAAAACAACGGAAAAAACATAGAAAAAGCAACAAAAACACAACAAAAAGACTTGTAGGTAACACCGAACTGGAGAAAATGCGCTTGGTTAAGGCGGGGGGTAAGAGGTTAAATATTATTGTACAATTGTGTAACGGAATCGTGTAGATTAGATGGAGAGTTAGACCTAAGGCACTTCGACTCTGCAGCCACTATGGGCCAACCTGACCAGCATGTTTGGAGGTAGAGGAAACCTACTCCACACAGAAAGACCCTGTCCGGTCTGAGATTTTGAAACCAGGACCTTCTTGCTGTGAAGGAAGAATGCTAACCACAGTGCTACCGGTGTCTAAGTGGAGGAAGTTCAATTTGCCACAAAACTGTGTAGCAAAATGTAGTCCTGGTTGTTTTGCAGATATAGTGCTATGTGGCAGAAGGGAAAGAAAGTGTTTTATTGTATGTTTATTTTTAGTCCAAATTACTTCAATTACGTTTTAATATGTTTTGTCATAATGATCTGCAGGGCTACTTCTTGCAGGTAATTGCATAATTTAGGATTCATTAACGTCATTAACCTGAGCGTCACTTTGCTACAGTTAGTTACTTTCCATCTCTAACAAGTGATATCAACCACTGAAACGTCAGTCAAATTCCTGAATTAGTGGTTTGTTTGGTGAAGCATGTCCCAGTCACCATAAGTAATGATACTCATGCGTGTCTTTCCTTAATAAGTCCTCTCTTCAGCTGCAATCCTGCTGCTAAGTTTAAAGTTTATTTTAAGAGCGGACTGGTTCTGGAGAAATAACAAATGCACTGAGAGTGACTGATGCCTGGGTAATGTATATGAGGCAGCATACCTGTAAAATTGCCCTTGACACCCGAAGCTTTAGACAAGGTGGGCTGAT
Organism: Neogobius melanostomus; assembly: GCA_007210695.1. Classification (NCBI taxonomy): domain Eukaryota; kingdom Metazoa; phylum Chordata; class Actinopteri; order Gobiiformes; family Gobiidae; genus Neogobius; species Neogobius melanostomus. The sequence continues at coordinate 863,588 of VHKM01000496.1, forward strand.
AAAGCCAGGAAAGAGGAGCCTGCACAGAAACCCATTAAATGAAAACACTTCTTAGCTTTCCGTTTGCCAATTACCCATAACAAGTCGTCCATTCTTGTAAGGCGCATGGTTACTAAAAGTCATTATTTTGAGAAATGATTAAAAAAAGTGCTTGTACACGGTATTTGCAATGAGCTGTTTATTTGTTCTAGATATATCTCGGTGGACATGGCGCTGGAGAGATTGGAAAGGCACTCCTTCTTGGGCCTGAGGAAAGTCTACCACATGTGAGTAACCGACAGAAAAGGCCACGCACTTATTGGCCATTATTGATTAAGCTGTTCTGTTTGCGCTCGAGAGAAAAAGAACAGCTCCTTATCGAATGGTTAAACGACCTGTGTCTCAAATGGGAGACGAACTAAGACAAAAGTTGATGCTGGTATGTGTCAAAGGCTAAACTAGCAGAGGCAGTTTGCTTCTCAGTTTCTTGGTGTGCCAAAAATATTACCTACCTAAAGATAGAAAGATTAAATAAGGTGATTTCATGAGCGTGAATTATGTGTCCTGGTCAGCGCTGTAACCTTCAACCACCTGCTAAATACCTGACTCTTTTAATGTATTTTTTTTTTCTAGTAGTGACACGAGTTTTGTCCTCCTGTGCAGTAGTTTATGAAGAACGATTGTTGATGTAATTATTAAGCATTTTTACTGATAGTGAGCTTGCAGGCTAATGTTTGTTAGCATTAATCAATCAATCAATCAATCAATAAGTTGTTTGTATAGCCCAATATCACAACACAACATCCCCTGTCCTTAGACTCTGCTACCCGACAAGGAGAAACTAAAAAACCCAGTGAGAGAAAAGAGAAACCTCAGGGGGACCCACAGAAGGAAAGATCCACTCCCATGGACGGACAGGCTATAGATAGACCCAGGGCTGATGGGAGTCCTTTTGTAGGCGGGGCCAAGACCGCGGAGGAACGTCCAGTGCTTGTCAGAGCTTCAGTTGTAGTTGTCGAGTCCCTGTACACTGGGGTTCCTCCGTGGATAGGGCTGAAGACTGCGATACTAACGACCAACCAAGTGACCATGTACCAACCAAGTACTGCCACACACTTATGACCTCCACGTGAAGAATTGGGATGTTAGAAATTCGGATTAGGAATGTTGGCAATGAGTTTGGATGACAACTAAAAACAGTTCAAACTTGCATAACTTGTTTATTATTGCATATAAAATAAAAATAAGGTAAAGGCCCTGTACGATTAAGGTAAGAAAGATTGTTGATGTAATTATTAAGCATTTTTACTGATAGTGAGCTTGCAGGCTAATGTTTGTTAGCATTAGTCAATCAATCAATAAGTTGTTTTGTATAGCCCAATATCACAACACAACATCCCCTGTCCTCTGCTACCCAACAAGGAAAAACTCAAAAACCCAGTGAGAGAAAAGAGAAACCTCACTGCACATACAATAAAAATACGGTAAAGGCCCTATAAGATTAAGGTATACTCTACTGTTCCTCAAGGAAATCTTGTCCTCTTCTGCCTCTGGCCCGTTCTTCAATGACGCTGGGGTCCCATTTCCAGATTTTGTTATAATCTTCCTGATCCTACTAATGTGCTGGTTTTGTTTTGTGTTTTTGATTTTGTTAAAGCAGTACTAAGTAACTTGTTTACCTTAATAAATCCTTTCCGTAGTCCCTCTGGGGGTAATACAAGTGTTGATGGGATGATTGGGGGGTCTTTCAACTTTCCTTCCTCCGGGTCAGAGCCACCAATTCACACTAATAGAATCACAAAGAAGGAGCTAACAGGCTAACGGGCAAAGCTAACTGCGGGCTAGCGCCACTTTAAACAGTATTTACAGCCAAGTTTGAATGAAAAAAATTATTCATCCATGTGTAGTTGGATGTGCAATATCCCTCTCTCCCGTCATCTTTTCTGTCAGCTCATATTTACTCCCACGGACAATTAATGAGTACAAAAATGCAACATGCTACGACACCTGCAGTGGCGCTTATGGCCTCTAGGGGCATGAGTTACTAAGTTCTGCTTTAAACTGACTAAATTATTGTTTAAAAGCCACAATAGTAACTGCTCAGCCTACGTTTTAGTTGATTCCACTTCGTATTCTGGCTGTAGATGGAGACCAATCCCCTCTGTTGGCCTTTTGTATTGCTATATTTCATAGTAAGAGGTATTTGAGGTTTTACACTGTTCATGATTATACAACAAAAACAGGAAACCCCAAGCATGCAGGCAGATAACATGTAAAAGGCCGGATAGATTGAAAATGCTTGTTCTTTCTGACTCATATATGACACCTGTCCGGTCATGTGGCACTGACCTCAGTCACAAAAGATCATCTGGTCAGCCTTTTTGAGGTTTCGATTTCTCTTGACTTTTTATCGTTCATTATACTGATAAATATCAAGGCTAAGAAGCAAAGAAATTTAAAGAGCATAATTTAGAACCTTTAAGAAGAAGACTTGGATTGAGAAGCGTGAAAATTGACTTGATCCAACGCGCTTCATGTGTGCGAGACTTCCTTACTCCGCATTTTGATCTTGATTATCCCCGGTTTTTAGTGTCTCTCGCCATTAGCCGGCTAATTCCAGATTTCAAAACACAGACGCGGTGGGTAACTCGAGTCCCCCTAGCCCGGGGTTGTGTGCGATCGGGAGGTGTATTTTGGATCGCCGGGACCCCTTTTCCCGCTGATTGGTGCGGTGCAGTACCAGATAATGGCATCTCTCTCAGGTTTCCCTCAGGGTCAGACACAAATTAATGCTACGATTCCTGTTGGCGCAGAGGCAGACAGCAGCTGTGGAGCTCAGGGCTGCGTGCTGCTAAATCACCAATGTTCAGACTTGTTACTTTTTAATGGGAAACGGTGTTGAACAAAAAAATGTGTGGTCTGCACTATATCGCAGATGAAAGTGTTTTTGCTGGTGTTGGTCTAGCTGCCTGAGTTACCAGTTGAATCGGCAGGACGGTTGCTATTATTAGTTGGGTGAAGTTATGTTAAATGGAGGTTTACAAAAAAAATGTGTCTCTCAGTTTTGGAAGTGTTGGGAAATTTTAAAAATGTCACGCTGGTAAGAACCTAACACACAACAACAGACAGATTTGTGCAAAAGCTCTGCCCAGATGAGCCTGACACATCCGTTCTGTCTGGACTGCCCCCCTTCACAACAGTTCCAGCTGTTCTCATCGACTTGTCTGTCTGAGAATAATTGTTCCAGAACTGTGACCTCCGATTGATGAGGTGGCACGATAATGATGTCTTGTCTTGTCCTGCCACACTGGTCTAAACTGGGGTTTTCCATTGCAAAACAAACACAGCACTTATTAACCTCTTAACCCCCGCCTTAACTGAGTGCATTTTCTCCTGTTCAGCTTTAACCAAATCTAAAAGTTTAGACCCTATAGCAGTGTTAATTTTGACAACATATTTTAATTTAGTTTTAGTCTTAGTCTTTTGAGGAAAATGTCTTTTAATTTTAGTCAAATGATTTTCTTAAATATTAGTCTAGTTATAGTCGGCTCAAATTGCATGTCAATTTAGTCGACTAAATTTAAGACAAATTTAGTTGACTTTACATTTATAATATTTATTATAATCATATATTATCAGCCCCTCCTGGAACCGCCACCTTAACGTGGTGGAGGGGTTTGAGCGCCTGAATGATCCTGGGAGCTCTGTTGTCGGGGGCTTCGTGCCCCTGGTAGGGTCTCCCATGGCAAACAGGTCCTAGTTGACGGGTCAGACAAAGAGCGGTTCAGAAGCCCCTTATGAGAGACCAACAGGCCCGGTTAGAACCATGAGCCCGACCTTCTGTGGACCCACCACCTGCAGGAGGAGCCATAGGGGCAGGTGCAATGTGATTTGGGCAGCTCCAACGGCTGCCCCCCGACCCGGCAACGGACAAGTGGAAGAAAATGGATGGATGGATGGATATATAATCAGCTCCTCTGCTTCATGGAGCTTCTCCCACATGAACAAAGCTCAGAGCTGTTCCTTTGGCAGTGAATTTAAATGACATGAGGCTCAGAAACAACTTTGAATTAGTGAATTTGAATTTAGTTTTAGTCAGGCGAAATATTACTTTAACTAAAAGGATGACTAAATATTTTAGTCGATGAAATTAACACTGGACTATAGGCCAGTGTAACGCCTCATTTGAAAGCTAAGACCTACAAAACACTTTGAAACAAATCTTCTTCCTTGCGTTGTTGTCGTCACTTATTAAAAAAACATTTCATTGCGCTTTTGTTGCGTTTCCGTCACACATTTTTGTCACATTTTCATCTCTTTTTGTCACTGTTGTGTCACATTTTTGTCACATTTCTATTGCTCTTTTGTGGCTTTTTTGTTGTGTTCTCATCACACATTCTTGCCACTTCATCGCTGCATTTTTGTAACTTTTGCTGTTGCTCTTTTGTAGGATTTTCATCATCGTTATCGTCTCATTTTTGTTGCTATTATGACACTTTTTTCAAGAAGCTTTTAGATTTTGGTGAAGCCAAACTAAAGAAAACGTGCTCGGTTCAGGTGGGGGTTAAGGGGTTAAAATAAGCTTTTTTTTTTTAAATGTATTCGCTTCATTATAAATCTTATACCACGAGAAGAAACATGAAAGGTACTGCCATAAAAGTGCCTTACTCAAAAAACATGAACAAGTACATGTTGAAATGTTCCCATCAGGAAGACTCAAAGATTACAGTCAAGTCTACGTCGCTGTAATTTCCTTGCTATGAAAACATATTGAATTCATGTCCGATGTCTCACGTTGCATTAGCTTAACCCTTGTTTGGCGTCAGACGGGATTGCTTGAGGTCTTGTCGGAGCATGGATCTGGTTCGTTGCGATGGTCTCGTTTACTTTGGCTAATGACACTAATAATACTGCCCACATCCGCAAACCTTTACCACTAGCAACACTGGCTGAAGCTGCACAGAGAAAGACCACACAGGCACAGGTCATTTAGAAAGAAGTAGAACCCATTACAATATATATGTACTTTGTTATTGTTTATTAAGTGAATTCCAAACCATGTTATCTATAATATTCTGTAGTGGTTACCAATCTCGTCTATCCCTCTTACCTTTTTCTTTATTCTTCGAGCATCCTTGGATACCAGTGATCAGCTAAAATTCCTATTTATTTGTAAAAAGGTCTCCATAATCTAAAAATCTAAAACAAATCATGTTTTGTCCATATTTGTCAGTCCTTTTCCATGATTTTGTTTGACTGTGATGGGTACAACATGTACTTTAAAGGAACTTGAGATAAATTATAAGCATTAAAATTGCTGTTATGGCCTGCTTCCACTGGTCATTACAAAATAAAATAGAATTAGGGCAGGCGAGATGTGGACCTGTTGTAGGGCCCCCCTCTCAACAGGCTCATAAATCTTGTCTTTTTAAAGCACCACTCAGTATAGGTTTACAAAGCGGTTCACAACATCAACTAGTTAGGGCAGCAGGGTGGGGGCTCGCTGGTGTGGGGCTTCCGCCCTCTACCAGCTTGCCACATAATACCCTGGCTTTTTAACGCACCTCATAAATAGGGGAAACAATCAAAAACCACTGACAGAACAATCATGACCAACATTATTACAGTGGAAGCGGGTATGATAGCAATGAGAAACATGATAATTTTGAAAAGGATATCTTTGAGAACGATACTTTTGAAAATGCTATATTGTCATTGTTATTATGGTGATGATAATATATGTATAATAAATATGTGCGCTAGTAATGTATGTGTATGTACTGTATGTATATCTAAAACACTATGACAAATGAAATACTTAAACAATAAGTAAATCAATAGAATGGTGACCGTTTTTTTATATAATGATAAAAATAAGAGAAAATTATGAAATAGTAAATACACTCAGAAATTATAAACTTTTCTATTTTTGCTCTATGTTTTTCATACTTGTAAGTTGTCTTGTAAGTCTCATCAGATTTTCAACCTGTGACATGTAAAAGCTTCAAATTATTAATGCTGCTAATCAACAATTATACTGTTGAAATCTGCAACAACAAAACTGTAATTCATTGATGGGTACACCCACAGAGTAGTGTGGGTATGCCCATATATGAGGGGGGGAAAAGAAGATGCATATGACCTTATTATTTGTAAATTACTTTTATTTAAACAGGCACACGCACGCCCTGGCTGTGTCTGTGCCTGGGTAACTCAGGTATTTTAATGTATTGTGAAATTTTGCCGGCAGCTGGACACATGCGCTTCAATAATGTACAGATCTTTACTATGTTGTATTCCTTTACAAATAATCCTGAAACGCATGAAAGTACTTTGAATATGGGGTACGCACTTATAAGCTTCCTTGCTTCCGCCTTCTCCTTTTGAGTTATTTTTTTTATTGGTTTCATGTGACAATTGTAAATATAATAATGTAAATAATAATTGCTCAAATCAATCAAATCAATCAGTCAAAATGTAAAAGATATTTTGAATACGCATGTTTGCAAGTCTGCAGTGATAGAATTTTAAAAAAACACTGCTCTGTATTTGAGTGATTTATGTGACAAAATATGTCAAAGTTAATTTGGTTAATTTATCTTCTTATTATTTATTTTTGTTAATTATTAGATGACCAGATCTTGTTGTTCTAGTACTTTTAGCACTTGCAATAAGGACAGCCCTGTCTAGACTCATATACTGCTCACCTGGTGCTCACATGAGTCCACACTGCAGTCCAGCCTTTACCACACCAAAGTAAACACTTATGAAGCACTCATTTGGCAGGACGTCCTGCACTGGCTGCTGAGTGTTCCCTCTCTGACACGGGCATGCACCTTGCCGTTGTTCTGTCCCGTTGGTCATTGTATGGGATAAGGGAATTCCATCAAGATTTTTTGGACAGAATACTTTTAAAATGTGCAAAGTAGATAATTCTTCCTTAATAGAACCTTTTTGATTCTTTGATTTCAGACTTGGCTTTACTTAAGTCTGAGTGGGTGATAACTTAAAGGTGCATTATGTAACTTTTTAAGTGGAAAAAAAAGTGTATCTATGTGCATATTTGACCTTATAGTGACCCAGCGGCTGTATGAGTGGTCAGCATAGCGCCTTTACTTTCGATCAGTGGTCTCTACAATGCTCCAGGATCAATTGTTTTGTAGGTTTTCAGGTGAGAGGCTCCACCAGCAGAGAAAACCTTTCAAACAATTGGTCCTGGAACGTCCAAGAGACCACTGTGATTGAAAGTGCCATGCTGAATATGCACAAATATCAACTTTTTTTTTCCACAAAAAAGTTGCATAATGCACCTTTAACAAAATGCATATTGAAATCTTCATAGCACATAGATTGGCATTTTGATTGTGTCACAATTCATGAACATTTAGCAACTTTAAATTGCTTTTAACTCAGATGTAACTCGAATTATCTGCTTTTTCTGGTAAAATTCACCTTCCTCACTCGGAGCATGGCAGAGGCTGTGGGTGCAGAAAAAGTAGAAGTCTGTGCTGTGATTGTCTGTGCTCGAGCATTAAAGGGGAAAACTCTCTGACAACTCTTTGACCTTTCTGTTATTGAAGCCATTTTGAGGACTTTAAAGTTTAGTTAATTAATTAAAGATAACAGTGACTGACGGAATTTGTTTTGTTTTTCAGAGAGTTTAGAAACCTGAAGAGTCTGACCTACATTGACCCCGAAGCCTTCCACAGTCTGCCAAGCCTCAAATACCTGTAAGCATTTGTTACCGCATCTACTTTATGGTGTTGTTTGTTGTTCATTCATACTTGTATCTCTCCAACAAAACACGCTCAGTGTGTGTACAATGCTTGTCTATAGAACTTTGATGTTGCCTTCGAAAAAAACGTTAGATTTGTCTGAGTTATGGATTTGTGGCCAGAGTTGTCAGACAAGTCAAAATGGAAGCAAATTGCACTCGGTTGTATTCAGAGCATGTTTGTTCTCCATAATTTCTCGAAAAAAGAAAATAAATGTTGTTTGTTTGCGAGCAGAAATGTGTTTTTGTATTGAGGTTGCCATTGCGGTGGCTGAATTACAAAAGGCAGGGGGATTATTACGGAGCCATTATGTTGAATATGTTTGTGTGCGCCTCTTTTGTTCAGGGCGATTTACAACACTGGCCTCACGTTCTTCCCGGATCTGAGCAACATCCACTCGTTTGACCCCAACTTCATTTTGTAAGTAATATAGCAAACATCAAGCACCAAATCAAATTATCAATTAGTTTGATAATTAGTTTGATAATGTCATGTCCTTTTTATGGAACTAATTTCCCCCTAGTTTCATTAGGGTCTTATTATGGACAAAAAAGATCGCTACTGCTACTGTTCTGCCTGCACAAATAATCAGTATCACATCATTAGGTGAAGCAAAATTAATATCGGAAGAAGCCACACAAGAAGCCAACATCACCGGGGTCTTTCATCAGACTGAGATTTACACATTTTGGCAAACATGGCCTAAAACAAAAACATATAGCAACTTAAAATGCTTAAAAAGTTTTTTTTAACCTCTTAACCTCCACCTGAACTGAGCACGTTTTCTCCAGTTTGGCTTTACCCAAATCTAAAAGCTCCTTGAACAAAGCGTCAAAATAGCGACAAAAAACAAGGATAAAAATACAACAAAAAATTACCCAAAAGAGTGATAAATAAAGCGCCAACAACACAACAAAGAAGCAGCAAAAGAGCAACAAAACACAATTAAAAAGCAACAAAAAGACAATTAAAAAGTGAAAAAACCTGACAAAAAAGTGCCAAGAAGCAAGGAAAAAAGTGAAGAAAGCAACAAAAAAACGGTAAAAACAAGGCCAAAAGAGACAACAAAAATGTGAGCAAAACATGGCGACCATGCAAGAAAAAAAAGTCACGATCAGTTTTGTAGGTCTTAGCTTTCAAATGAGGCATTACACTGGCCTATAGGCTGTCACTTCCAGTCAAGACGCTTTTAGATTTGAGTAAATAGCATTTTTGTAATAATATAATCATTGCATTATTCCAGACAGTTATGAAGTTGTTGTTTTTCTTCATATCAGATTCAGATTCATTTTATTGGCCATTTGCAGTTTAAACAACCACATTGGAAAAAAATGTGCAAAGAGCTCAAAGTGTGATATGCCAAACACATAAAAAGACACAAAATAAGACACAATATAAAAAACAGAACAAACAATGCCACATTTAAAGCTTAAAGGTAAAATACTGTACAATAAAAGTCCATACAAATAAATAAATAGAAGTGCCTTGTTATCGTAGAGCCAACATGTAACTCTTGTATTAGTTTAGCAGTGTTGGGATTTCTAAAGCCCACTGCATCGCTACATACATATTCATTAACTCTGTACTCACTGCTGTCTAATACAAGCTCTTCGTTTTCCATTTCTCGTGTATTTTGTTCTTTCTCAGGGAAATTGTCGATCACCCGTACATCATTGACGTCCCGGCCAACGCGTTCCAGGGCATCACCACCGAGCTGCTGACAGTGTGAGCTCTCAGCACCAAAATCACCACAACATGCCTTTGAAATCAGAGAGACGGGGATAGTTATCGCTGTCTGTAAATAGTGCCTGGGGGGAAAGAATGGGGAGAAGTAAAACTCAACCCGTCGCAATAATTATAATATCGACCTAAAGCCACACTGCGGAACATTCCACGTTCAATAGTGCAATAACTAAACGGTCACATAACGGTGAAACAAACACACAGATACCTTCAATAGACACTAACAATGCTATTTTGGAAGAGGACCAAATCTAATATTTGGCCGTCTGTAGTCAACGCCAGTGTTTTCCAACATGGAGTATGTTCTTTATTTAAAGAGGGGGTATTATGCTTTTTTCAATCACATAGCACCAGTCTATAGCATACTACAATGATGACACAACCTTCTGTTAGTCTGTATATGCAGTAAATTAAAATAACTGCCTTGAATAAAATTGCTCTCTCAAAATGGCTGTACTGAACGTCTTGAAATAGGCCTCTGTCTCTTTAAGAAGCTTTCCGACACGCCCCCTTCAGCACACTGCCGTGGCATCTAAACAACACTACTGTGTGGGGAGGGGGCTCTGCTGAGCTGAGGAGCAGTGGTTGGTGGCTTGGCTGGTGACAAAAGGTCCAGAGGCGTCTCCAGGAGTTGGGGGCGTTTCTAGGAGGACTGAGGCATAGCTACACCTAATATGGCTGCCATCAGAGTTTTTACTGATTACTCAAAAATATGTGAATGAGCCAAGGCAACACTCCAAGCATGTGTTTAATGAGGGAAGGACATAATAACATGATATAAAGCTTGAAAAAGTCGATTTTACATAATACCCCCCTTTAAGAAGATGAACCAAAGTAGAATTTCAACTTTTACCATCCAAGGAGAGTGAATTCTTATGACATTTTTTTTCTGTAAAAGGTTTGAATGTGAGAGTATTTTAGTTTTACTTTGAACACTCAACACACTTGACAACAACACACTCAGAAGGTACACAGAGTACATGTCGACGACTCAAGGGGTACGCAAATGTACGCAGTGTGGCTTTAAAGGCACTATACCTGATTTTTTTGTCTATTAATGGAACCAAACTTGTTTTGTTCTCCTTTAAAGGAACAGGCCACCGTTTTTCCATACTGAGATATGTTCTTACCTGAGCTTAGACGAGTTGATGCGTACCTGTCTGGTCTTTGTGCGTGCGCTCAGTCACGCACAAAGACCAAAGATGTTGTTAGCATTTAGCCTCTCCTCCTCTCCTCTATGGGGCCAAACGGGGGTGAAGTTAGAAGCGACCAAGCTCTTCCACATTTTCCCTATTTAAATACGGTTACATGAGTAGTTACACGATCCAAGTATAGTCACACAAAATTAAACATGTGGATTTTATAAGCGGATAAAAAAGGGGAACTATATTGTAAGGCGTAGTAATATCTTAAGAGCACTTCGACGTCCGCGCAGTATAGTGAAGATATTACTGCGCGGACGTCGAAGGGGCTCAATCATTGTTATGTTATGTATTTAATTGCACCAGTTCTTTCTCATATTTGTGGTACTATGTGAATAATCATACTGTAGACGCCGGTAAAAGTGAGAAATATGTGCCATCATTTTGAAACTTGACTTCCCTTTGACCCGAACAGGAAACGCTACATTATCAAAACAAGCGCACGCATTTTAAGAAAAAAGCTATTTGTGAAGATGAGAGGGGAACGAGTTGGTACACGAAACATTTTACTGAGAATCCAAGGGCTCTGACCACAAAATTGCAGTGAAGGACAGTCTGACAAAACCTCAGTATTAATGTAATATGTTGCACAAACACGACACATTTTCCACTCTCCACTACTTCATGGTTTTCAATGCAAAGCCAGATGAATTTGAATGCTGTGCTGTCAAACCCAATCCTGCATGAGTCAAGATAGAAAATAAAGTGAGTAAAAACTTCCAGCAAGACGACAGGACACAAAATCGGTCGGAAAAACATGATCGACCAGAAATTATGATAACTTTTTTTCAACCTCACCAGCTGAGAGCATTAACAAACACTTTCCCCAACAAATAAACCAAATTAATACGTTTATTTGAGTTGGCCGATAATCAAACAATCGCCTGTTTTTGTTTTATTCCAGGTCAATGTTTGGAAATGGCTTTAGAGAGATTCATCCTCATGCCTTCAATGGGACCAGGCTTGAACAAGTGTAAGTGTGACAGGTACACCCAGAACAGCCCACATCCCCTCCATTGGTATTGATTTACTCTTCAGGGCACATCCTTCACTCTTAAAACTGGACTCATTCAAAAAGCAACTCAAGACACTGAACAAATATAAATGTATACATGTTTTCCTTTGCTACATGGGAAACACTTTGTGCTTTTTATCAGCAAAAAACTATATTTAAACAAGGCTTTTTACTTACAAACTAGACGATATCAGTGTAGAGGAAAGTAAACTTAACTACTGTATCACTAATAAGACTGTGGACTACTGCAGGGCTGCACAATTCAGGAAAAACACTTTGTGGGCCCTATGCACGGAAGAGACACAGTCCTGTTGTGTTCTTCCGTACTTCCTCTCTCACTACTTCCTCTAGAGGGAGTAAGTAAGTGCTTTATTTGTCATTGTACACGCGTACAACGAAATAGTGTTCAGGTGTTAGTCCTGAGCCGCTGCGACTGAGCCACTGTGGGCCACCATGACCAGCATGTATTTGGAGGTCGGGGAAACCGTAACACCTAGAGGAAACCTGGCTGGCTGCCTTCAGTCTCCTCTGATCCTCTGAAACGGTGCAGCGCCTCGTGGGTTTGTCCCTGTTTCGGAGCGTGGTGTCCTGCACTGGTCAGCTCCGCCATCTCCTCCTTCCTCTTCCTCCTGCACAGCTCCCTCCGCTCCACAATAGTCTTTAACCCTCTTCTCCTCGTGTGTCCCTTTTTTCTTTCCTGTAGCGCCTCCATTGTGCTGCAGGTGTGGGGGCTCTTGGTGCCTCTTCAGTGTTTCAGAAGAAGAAATGTGTTGGTCATGTAAACTTCTTCTTCTTCTTCTTCTTCTTCTTCTTCTTCTTCTTCTTCTTCTTCGAGTTACTGATGAACAGTCACTGGCTTACGTGTTAAAAACATTACATCTATTTCTTTTTGGGTGCATGTTAATGAACAAGCCACTCTGGATTGTACCATGGGCTAATTTGCATCTGTTGTCCCGCACTGCCATTTATCCTGGCCTATTGTACATGTTTTTTAGTGGTAGGGGAAACTGGAGTACCCGGAGGAAACCTGTGCAGACACGGGGAGAACATGCAAACTCCACACAGAAAGGCCCCTTTCAGGTGGGAATAGAACCCGGGACCTTCTAGCTGTGAAGCACGAGCGCTAACCGCTGCACCACCGTGCCTCTCAAGTACAGTAAATACTTGAGAGGAAGAAACATCTCTTTTTTTGAGCAGACTTGTTCAAAATCTTGGAGCTGTTTAATATTTATTGTGTTAAACATTAGCCTCAAGACAAAAACATCTAGTGCTATGAAAACAGTGAAGTCTTTGCTCCCGACGGAATGTTTTTAACATGATGTTAGTGACAGTCAATCAGTAACTCACTGCCTGCCATCTTGAGCTATTTATTTATTTGGACAAAACATTGCTACTACCTCATGGGGAAATAACGAGAGAGAAAGAAGAGCAGTGTCTCCTGAGAATTCATTCAAATATCGCGTGTTGCTCGTGTGCACGTAGTCTATTGTAAATTTTCTGTCAGCCTAAAGATTTGCCGTTTATGTTTTAAAATGAAGATTGAGTTTTTAGTGCACATTTTATTAAGAAGCATTAACACTTGAGAGAAGACTAAAATATGAAAACTAATACAAGAATATACAGTAGTGCTTTTGAGAACTTGTTTGTTTGATAGATGATAAATCCCAGTTGAGAAAGCTTATTTGGTTGTTTTCAGAGAGCACATTAGATTTCCTAAAGACTTACATAAATAATAATTATTGCAATTTTGTTACAATTGCAGATTAATTGTGTGAGCTGATACTGTACATTAAATAAGTCTCCGGATTCCATTTCCATGATGTTATTGACTTCTCCCTCTTCGTAAACATTCACACTTCTCTAACCCAATCCCCGGCACAAAGTGGTCTTTATTGTATCCGGCGTCGTTCGGGACACAGAAATGAGCGGATTTAGAGGTTTTACATTTTCTCCAAATCGGTCGTTCAGTATTTGGTCTGGACGAAATCGCTCCTGACATCTGGCATGTGTATTTCCTTTCCGCCCAAATTGCACTACAAAAGCGGCAGGATCACAGCTGGGGCTACACGGGCCTTCTCACATGTGCCCCTCCAGTGGAGACCTAAGCCCAGCTCTTGATTAGCCAGCCACTGTTCTCATGGGAAAATATGTAAAAGGAAAAAAAGTGGGTATGAGGAAGTCCGCCCCCTGCTCCGTGCACGCGGGGACACTTAGCTCCATGTCATCCGAGAAATCAGGTTTTCACTTTGATATGTATCTAAGCACACGGCCAGGGGACTAAAGCTTTCATTTAACTTTTGTCCCGAGTCTGGTCTTTACATTGACATTAGGAGAAGAGTTTTATAGACACACAGACGTAATATCTCCTAGAACTACAGAAGAGCGACTTATTTAAATCGTTTACAATGTGAGGCGCTGTGGGTTTTAGATTATGTCACATCTGCCATATTGACTGACATACTGTTGCATTCGCATAGCTGTTCCTATTTCGGTAAGTTATTGAAAACCAAAGCCATATCATGTGACACAATATCCATATCGCAAGAAGCCACAAATGTCCAGTAAGTTGAATGATTTCAAAAGTTAAGTTTTCCCCCAGGCCTTAGTCTGACCTCTGTTCTGTTCCGTCCCGACACTTTATTAGGAGGATGGTTTGGATACCGACAATTAGGGTTGGGTACTGTTAGACGATACCAGTATGCAGAGGTGTCGAAAGTACTCAATTTCCGTACTTAAGTAAAAGTACAGATACTCGGGTAAAAAATTACTCCGGTTAAAGTAAAAGTACAGCTGCAACTAGTTTACTTAAGTAAAAGTACAAAAGTACTTCATCAAAAATGTACTAAGTACAAAGTAAAAACAGTCAACGATGAAACGCGATTAAAACATTATCCAGATAGCTTTCAGGCTGTATTTTACTCAGTTTAAGCTTGTTCATATGTGCTGGTTGAAGCTATATTTGAGAACAAACAACAACAAATGCTTCACTGTACGAACATTTGTTGTTGTTTTTTCCTGTCTTTTTTCTTTATGCTTTCAAAACATTTATTTAGTTATTTTTACAAAAAAGAGTAAAATATGCCGATGTAACTGCAGCCTATGAGCCCATATGGTTGATGTGTTTGAAACGGGTCTCTCTGACTTATTAGACATTGTATCATCTCAAACTATGGTCTCAAAGGACAAACCTCTATAAATATAGGATTAAATTAATATAGTAAAACAAATAAAAACGCCCCAAAATCACTTATATCAGCCAATTGCCTGTATTTCTGAAACTCCCTTTGATTCATATTCACAGCAGAGACCAAAGGCAGATTAAGTCTCTATTTCTGAAGTTTGGACTTTAGAACAGTTTGGACCTGTGCAGCTGATCTCACACTAAAATCACAGCAGGACCGCGGTCAAACGGGTCAGTATTAGGCTATGTTCATGCTGTCTGTCCCTGCACCACGGCTGCACGTGCGCGCTCATGTCCATCTCTCTCACCTCCGCACTGGTGACGCTGGTTCCTTTGCTCTGACAGCAGCGCGTTTACTTCAGCTTCCCCCGGTGTGCGGAGATGCCGCCTGTTTCTAAACCGAAACCAAAAAGACAAAAAACAAATCTGCGCTCTGGCACGCGCGCTGACGAGACGGGTGCGCGCGGCCGCCTCGGGGGAAAGAAAAAGAAAAAAAACAGCGCGTGATTCTAAAGAAAAGTAACGAGCCCGTTTTGAAAATGTAAGGAGTAGAAAGTACAGATACTTGCGTTTCAAAAGTAAGGAGTAAAAGTAAAAAGTTGTCAGGAAAATAAATACTCAAGTAAAGTACAGATACTTAAGTACAGTAACGAAGTACAAGTGCTTTGTTACTTCCCACCTCTGCCAGTATGATATTGAAAACAAAAGTTTAGATACTACTGGTATTGAAAAAATAAAAGTATCGAGAGCAGGTATCGACAATAATGACATCTTTGGAGACCAAGTTTTGATACTGTTGGGTCCAAATGCAGCACTAAAGGAAGGTACTTTTTAGTTTCACTTCAATAAATGATACAAATTTAACCTGTTAACCCCCACCTGAACCGAGCACATTTTCTCCAGTTTGGCTTTACCCAAATCTAAAATCTTAAAAAAATTAAATAAAATTAAAAAAAGCATCAAAATAGCGACGAAAACACAACAAAAATGTGGCAAACTCGGCAACGTGACAGAAAACTTACTATCAGTTTGTAGGTCTTAGCTTTCAAATAAGGCATTACACTGTTGCTCTCCAGTCCAGAAGCTTTTAGATTTAGGTAAAGTTGAACTGGAGGTTCAGGCGGTAGTTCAGGCGGGAGTAAGAGGTTAAAAGAAATAGTATTTTATGGGATAAATTAACATTATTGTTCTGTTTTCTGGTTTTAGATGAGAAATATTTTAGTATTGGTAGATTAAGTATTGGCAAAGGTATTGTTCTGGTATCGGTATTGTAAACAAGTATCGTTAAAATACCGGTATCGGAAAAAAATTGTTGCCTTTTTATTGGGTTTTTCGTTCCTTTTTTTCCACTTTTTTGTTGTATTATTCTTGCTTTTCTGGCACGTTTTTGTCGCTTCTTTTGTCAGACCGAGTATGAAACAGGCGTGAAACAAAACTCAACTCCAGCTATGTTATTCATGAGGGAGCATTATAACATGTTTAAAAGCTCAAAAGTAAACTGTGCTTGATATGCCCACTTTAAATTGCACACGAGTGAGAGGCCAGTGAGTTTTTACACACTGCCGTTTGCTTTGGCTCGCGGCGCGCTCCGAGGTGAGAAGTGATTGAGACCAACACAAACTCTCCCCCCTCCGCACTGTGCTCCTCCTCATCGGACTTAAGGGCCATTGGGAGACGGTGTAGTCGTGTGTATTTTAGAGTTCATGGGACCGTCTTACATGAGCCCAATTTGAAGCAACAACACGAACAAGACCTTTCCCCTGTCCCGTCCGCACCTCTCCGTCGAGGAAAAATAAACCGTTGGAAGTGCCCTGATGAAAACTGGGAAAATATTATGCCATACTTTTTGCTGATTAAAATGAGAAGGGATTGGCTTTCAACTAATACACTGTCGATGTTTTGTTTTGTCCAGTGACCTTCATAGGAATAAGTACCTGACCAGGATCGATGAGAGGGCGTTTGTAGGAACCCTCAGCGGGCCCATGCTACTGTAAGTGACTTAACAGTGTTATAGCGTAAATCTGCCCCGCACCACAGACTCGGGGAAATGAAAGGAGTGGTTTATTAACCTCTTAACCCCCGCCTTAACCAAGTGCATTTTCTCCAATTCACTTTACCCAAATCTAAAAGCTTACAGCCTAATAGGCCAGAGTAACCACTCCTTTGAAAGCTAAGATCTACATAAGGGATCGAGAAGGAGCTTTTTTCCTTGCATTGTACTGCGTTGTCGTCACTTTTTTGTCTCATGTGTGTCGCTATTTTGACACTTTTTTCAAGAAGCTCTTAGATTTGGGTAAAGCCGAACCGGAGAGAATGTGCTCGGTTCAGGCCTCATTTCCTAGTTATCCAGAGTGTCGTTGATTTCTGGAGCGATATATATATTTTTTAGGGCCGGGACTCGATTAAAAAAATTAATCTAATTAATTAGAGGCTTTGTAATTAATTAATCGAAATT
The DNA here is from genome assembly GCA_007210695.1 of Neogobius melanostomus. Classification (NCBI taxonomy): domain Eukaryota; kingdom Metazoa; phylum Chordata; class Actinopteri; order Gobiiformes; family Gobiidae; genus Neogobius; species Neogobius melanostomus. Next base: position 880,938 of record VHKM01000496.1, read on the forward strand.
AATCGCATATAAATATTAGGGCCGGGACTTTTTTCGATTAATTGCGATTAATTAATTACATGAGGTTTAGTGCGATTAAAAATATTAATCAAAATGAATCACATTTGCTTTCCACACTTCAGTTTCCTTTTTCCTGCAGACGCACAATTAATGGCAATATTGCACTGGTCTGTTGGACTTGGTGAACAAAAATAAACAATATTTTGTTGCTTAAGCTTATGTATTCAGTCATTATTCAATGGTATACTAAACATCCTTATGAAAAAACTTACTTCTCACTGTTCTCAGGTCAAATATTTATATGCGATTAATTTCGATTAATTAATTACAAAGCCTCTAATTAATTAGATTAATTTTTTAATCGAGTCCCGGCCCTAATAAATATTGAAAAAAAAAAAAAAAAAAAAAAAAAAAAAAAAAAAAAAAAAAAAAAAAATATGCCATTAATTGTGCGTCTGCAGGAAAAAAGGAAACTGAAGTGTGGAAAGCAAAGTGTGATTAATTTGATTAATATTTTTAATCGCACTAAACCTCATGTAATTAATTAATCGCAATTAATCGCAAAAAGTCCCGGCCCTAATTTTTTTGTTTTGTTCATGCAGTCCTTATATTTGAATAGTTTAGTGGTGCTAGGCTAGCGCATGTAAATGATGGACTCAACTTATATAGCGCTTTTCCACCTACATTAGGCACTCAAAGCGCTTTACAGCAAGGATCCACTCACCCATTCAGACTCTCATTCATGCACCAATGTACGCAGACACTGGAGGCAAGTAGGGTGAAGTGTCTTGCCCAAGGACACAACGACAGTGTGCATTTGCGGGAGCTGGGATTCGATCCCATGACCTTCCGATCACGAGACGACCCTAGTAGCACAGTGCACCTGAGAAATCAACAACACTCTGGATAACTAGGAAATGAGGCCCTATGTCAAAAATCCTGAAATATCCCTTTAAAGAGCCGTTCCAAAATGTCGGCCATGAATGTCACATCACTACATTTGTGTGACGCTGACCCTGAGGAGGGTAACAAAAGACCTGAGCAAAAACTCAAAATTGCGACATGTGCGGTACAGGCAAGCTGAGCCAACATCGGCCGATAGCAGATATTGAACTACCTCATATCGGTCAGGCCCTAGTACAATGTTGAAGTCATGCTGCCTGTTACGTTATGTTTATCTTGTTAAGCATTTGGACTTATTTTTGTTTCGTTTCTTATTAAAAATGTCTGACATCATCTCCCACTCAGACCCCTAATCTCAGTGGATTATGACATTATCATTTCTGGAAGTGAGTCTACACATTAGCTTCTTGTTTATTCACCTGTTACCTGCTTCCTTACCTTAGCCTCCCCTTAATCAAAAACACACGAGTTTCCCAATTATGTCCTTCGCAGACTGGATGAGACAGCTTTCTTTATCATCAAAATACCTATCGCCGACTCCAGATGCGTCCGGAGCAACCTGAACTGCTTGTGTGCAAGCATGAGTAACTTCAGACACTATTTTAAATCTCAAAGTGGGCTCGATGCATTTACCACGGCTATCTCGTTGCTACATCGGAGACATTCGCGAGTCTGGTTTTGTCGAGTAGGCTGGTGTTTGAGGAACTTGTCCACGTGAGGTCAGCGCTATTAGGTCATTGGTCTGACATCTGGGAATGACGAAACAAGTGCAATAGTTAAAAAGTCTGCGCTGCCTCTTCTAGAGCCGCACACAATGGCTCCCACGAGAGGAAACCGAGCTAAGGACAGCGAAGTGGTGAGAGCGAATGAAGCCATCAAACTCTGAGCAAAGAAATTAAACTTTTGGGCCAGAGGAGGTCGCGACTTAATTGAGTTAATCAGCAGATTTAGAGATTGTGGTTTCACCGTTGGAAGCAAGAGAGAAGGAGAGATTCATTTGGGATGCTGATAATGGTCACACAGATGCAGCATATGATTACGTTTGGAGAATGTAACAAGCATGTTTTTTTTAATGTCGGTCTAATCCTAAACAAAAGTCCCAAAGTCTCAAGTTAAATAGAAAAGAATCTGTAAATGAGTGTCAGCAAATGTGAGGTAAACGTGTTCCTATCAAATTCATGATACTCACTGTAATCTCGATTCGCTCACAATTAACCTCTATCATTAATCGAGCGTATTTTCTCCAGTTCGGCTTTACCCAAATCTAAAAGATTCTCAACTGGAGAGCGCATTGAGTTTACCTTGTGTAGGAAATGCATGCGCGGCATAAATAAATATGCCTTGCCTTGCAGCCTATAGGCCAGAGTAACACCTCATTTGAAAGCTAAGACCTACAAAATAGATCGTACCTTTTTTGTCTCCTTTTAGACGCGTTGTATGCTTTTCCCGCACGTTTTTGTTGTGTTTTGTCACTTTTTTGTTGCTTATTTGTGGCTCATTTTTTTGCTTTTCGTCCCTTTTGGTAACACTTTATTTTACGCTACCTTGATACATTGTACCTCACTTAATTTAGTACAATATAATGTGCTCTGTAACAATCTGTAATAACTTGTACATATGCGCTACATACACAATGGAATAATGTGTATAAGTACTTTTAGAGGTACAGAATGTAATAGGACAAAAGACCCTTAGAGTTAGGGCTTAAGGTTAGGGTTAGAGTTATGTCTTATTACATTATCTAACTACAAACTACTTACACATATTATTCTATTATGTATCTAACCCATAGGTACAAGTCATTACATGTTGTTACAGCGCACATTACATTGTACTACATTTAGTTAGGTACTGTGTTTTAAGGGTTGTGTAAAATAAAGTGTTTCCTCACTTTTTAAGCGTGTTTTTTCTTTGCATTTTCATCCTTGTTTTCGTTGCTATTTTGACTTTGCTTTTTTCAAGACGCTTTTAGATTTGGATAAAGCCAAATTGGAGAAAAAGTGCTCGGTTCAGGTGGGGGTTAAGAGGTGAAACATCTTACATGATACTTTGTTTGGTGGCTCTGGAGACAATTAACCAGAAATTTGAACGAGCCTCACACTATGGGTTGCCAGATCCAATGGTTAAAACTAGTTTGCAATAAGCAAAGCCATAGATACACTCTCTATCACTATAAAAATCTCAGCACCTGCCAGCCTCTGCTTAGTAACAGTGCAGTTTAAGGCAACACAGATTGAGTTTTGATTGCAGTACCTTTGATAAACCACTAAAAGAGCATGCCACGCTTATGTTTAGCCTTTAAATAAAACCCCAGTAGTATATACAGTAAATTGTCTTTAATCTTTGCGTCAAAACTCTTAACCTCTTCTCTCCCCTGTGTCTCAGAGAAGTGTCTGAAACAGCCATCACCTCGCTGCCCACTCTGGGGATGAGCAGTCTGCGGGAGCTGAAGGCACGAGACGCCTGGGCTCTGAAGAAACTGCCCCCCATCAAAACCTTCAAGGACCTGCGCAGTGCCAACCTGACCTACCCCAGTCACTGCTGCGGCTTCAAGAATCTCAAGAAGACGCGGGGGTGAGTACAAGAGTCCACTTAAATGATGCAACTGGACCCTTTTGAGAAAGATGGCAAATGTTTGTCGAATATCATCAATTTTCTTCATCAGGGTGAGCTTTTTACTCTGCTCCGTCTTTAACAAAAATAATTTCCCTTAGGGCTCAATAAAGCTATTCTGATTCTGGTATCTTGCAGTGCACTAACATACATTAATACTGTATTAACTATTTGGTTACTAAAACTAAAATTAGGCTTGGAAGCCGCACAATATGAAAAAAAAATGAAAAAAAGTTTGATGTTAATGCGTTTGCAATACTTCACTACTGTGATTCCCAAAGTGGTGGTCACGGGACACTGAAGTGGGTGAGACCTTTTTTTTTTTTACATTTCTGACATTTAATTTAATGTATTTTTGTTTGAAAACAGCATATTTTAGAAATTAAACCAAATATCAAAATACAGTTTACAGTGTTAGGGTAATGTATTACAAAAGTAATGAGTTACAAAAATATTACTTTTTTCAGTAACTAAGGAATATAACATATTACTCACACAAAATACGGTAATATAATAGTCATTACAATTCAAGGCAAGGCAAGTATATTTGTAGAGCACAATTCATACACAAGGCAATTCAAAGTGCTTCACAGTTGCATAAAATTACAAGAAAACAGATCAAATCAATCAATAATACATCAACATAAAGTTAATCAATTACAGTAAAAGGCAAGAGTGCAGATAAAATACTTTCAGTTTTCATATGCACGGGTAAAAAGAGCTGTTTTCAGCCTGGATTTGAACATTGTCAGAGTTGAGGCCTGTCTCACATTCTCATGAAGACTGTTCCAGATTTTAGCTGCATGAAACTGAAACGCAGCCTCACCGTGTTTATTATTAACTCTGGGAACCACCAGGAGACCCCTCCCTGAAGTTCTCAGGGCCCGAGATGGTTCATACGGCTCTAACATGTCAGAGATGTACTTTGGTGCTAAACCATGAAAAGACTTGTACACAAGCAGAGCTGTTTTAAATTCTATTCTCTGAGTGACAGGAAGCCAGTGCAGAGACCGGAGCACTGGACTAATGTGGTCGTATTTCCTGGTTCTTGTCAGGACTCGAGCAGCAGCGTTCTGGATGTTCTGCAGCTCTAACAGCTCGTTTAGAAAGGCCAGTGAGCAGCCGTTACAGTAGTCTAACCTGCTGGAGACAAATGCATGGATGAGTCTCTCTAAGTCTGGTTTTGACACTATTCCTCTGATCTTAGCAATGATTTTCAGATGGTAAAAAGCTGAAGTTACAAGTCAAACCAAGTTGGACACTGTTGTATAAAATGTGCAGTTAGTTGAAACGTCGTCAAAACAAAATACGAGAGACTGGGGGAAAGTGAAGAAAAAGGAACTTGTTAACTGCAGTTTTACTGGGTGGCTTTATTACTATTTTCAGTTTATAATTTACCAAAAGTAACTTTCAAGTAACTCAAAGTAATGTAAACTGTAATATGTAATAAAAACATATTACATTTTTAAAACTGTAACTACTAATATATAATATGTCACCATTCAAAAGTAACTTTCTCAACACTGTTTACAGACTAATATCATTAAACCAGATTTTTAATGTTTTCTACCTTTATAAATGTTGATTCAATTTTACAGAAGGGGGTCCCAAGTTGTCGGTTGACTGGTTTTGGGAACCCCTGCTTTACTAAAACGTTTCAAGGCAATGTTTGTAAGCATTTTGTTCTTTTCCTGCATAAAAAAAACTATGTTAGGACCAAAGCTAAAATGGAACTTATTTTGGAAGAAAAAGCTGATATTTTGCATATTTGTAAATGGCCATACGTTATTAATCGTTAATAATAAGAAAATTGTAAACTTCAATCATATGAAATACCTCACTGATTGGCGATACATACAATTTTCAAGACAGTTATTGAATATTACAATTCTTGTCTCATATTGTGCTGCCCTGCCTTGAATCACAGCTGGAGTTACTGGAGTTAGGTCTTTGGGTCTGAAATTCTCAAACTAATGCATAACGCTACCTTGATCCCTGGCGCTTTGATCAGGGGTGCCAGTATTAGTGAGGGAGTGTGAATGTACTAATGAGAGGTCCAAAGTGTTGGGTTCGCTGCTCTGGAGTGCTGTGGACATTGGCGGGGCGTGAGTCAACGCTCTGACACGCTCACCTATAATGTCTGAAGCGCCGCTGTAATTACTGTCACTCAAACATGTTATTGTTGGGAAGAGGTTTCAGCCGGACTAATAGTACTCGAGGTGTGCACCCATTACAAACGTGTGAAGCCGGGCTTGCCCCCAAATTTACATGGATTATTATATCAACTTTGAAAAGGCCTCATGAGCATTTTTAATACACTGGTAGTAATGTGATGTGTGAATAAGATCTATTCAAGACATGTAAAATAACAGTATTGTGTATATTTTAATGAGAGTACTTCATATTACATTATATGTTATAGCATGAGTTTGTATATTCACTGTTTTATGTTCCAGCCACCAGGACTATTTTTTTGGTCATTAAATTTGTAGAAGAAGGTTTAAAGAGGGGGTATTATGCTTTTTTCAATCACATAGCACCAGTCTATAGCATACTACAATGATGACGTAACCTTCTGTTGGTCTGTATATGCAGTAAATTAAAATAACTGCCTTGAATCTCTCAAAATGGCTGAACGTCTTGAAATATGCCTCTGTCTCTTTAAAGGAGGGGTATTATGTAAAATCGACTTTTTCAAGCTTTATATCATGTTATTATGTCATTCCCTCATTAAACACATGCCTGGAGTGTTGCCTTGGCTCATTCACATATTTTTGAGTAATCAGTAAAAACTTAGACGGCAGCCATTTTAGGTGTAGCTATGCCTCAGTCCTCCTAGGAACGCCCCCACCTCCTGGAGACGCCTCTGGACCTTTCGTCACCAGCCAAGCCACCAACCACTGCTCCTCAGCTCAGCAGAGCCCCCTCCCCGCACAGTAGTGTTGTTTAGATGCCACAGCAGTGTGCTGAAGGGGGCGTGTCGGAAAGCTTCTTAAAGAGACAGAGGCCTATTTCAAGACGTTCAGTACAGCCATTTTGAGAGAGCAATTTTATTCAAGGCAGTTATTTTCATTTACTGCATATACAGACCAACAGAAGGTTACGTCATCATTGTAGTATGCTATAGACTGGTGCTATGTGATTGAAAAAAGCATAATACCCCCCCTTTAAGAAACTTTCCGACACGCCCCCTTCAGCACACTGCTGTGGCATCTAAACAACACTACTGTGCGGGGAGGGGGCTCTGCTGAGCTGAGAAGCAGTGGTTGGTGGCTTGGCTGGTGACAAAAGGTCCAGAGGCGTCTCCAGGAGGTGGGGGCGTTCCTAGGAGGACTGAGGCATAGCTACACCTAAAATGGCTGCCGTCTAAGTTTTTACTGATTACTCAAAAATATGTGAATGAGCCAAGGCAACATTCCAGGCATGTGTTTAATGAGGAAATGACATAATAACATGATATAAAGCTTGAAAAAGTCGATTTTACATAATACCCCCCCTTTAAAAGAGTTTAGCCTATAGGCACAATAGGCTTTGTCAACAACTAATCCCGTCTTGCAGCTGACTTGACTCATATACTTTTCTCATAGGGAAGGGAGAACTTACACACATTAGCGGTATGTGTCTTTGTGTTATTAATCGAGTAATTTTCTTTTAAACCTTCGTAGTTGTACCCTCCGCAATTCTCGATTGTATTTAATGTATTTTGATGTAATTTTGTAGAATGTGAACTGTGAAAATTATGTGTGGTGGAAATGGCCGAGTCCAAGACAAATTTCCCTCGGACAATCAAATGTATTCTTCTCTTTTCTTAAAAACGCACAGTTGGATTATTTTTCAGCTTGATACGTGATAATGTCCATAGTCTAGAAGTAAAATGCAGAATAATTAGGCATGACAAATTGCAGGTTTTGCTTCCTAAACATCAATTTCTACTATAGAAATAAAAAGAAAATTTATAAGGAGACAATAAGTGACATTTTCACTCCAAGAATTGTACTGAAAAGAAAAAAAAAGAGCTAAAATGTGGATCGCCTGTGCTCCCATAGCCTCATTATAAACCTGTGGGAGACATTGTATGATCTCACTTGGTCCACTTGAAATGTTTTCTCAAAGGACTGACACTCTGATTTTGAAGATATCTTTACCTTTTCTATTTATGTCAAAAATTATCATCATCTGTAACTTCATCTTTATAATACATTGCCAAATTACTGTTTCTCCAATGTTATGTGATGCCGTATGCAATTATTCTTGTCCATATCACGCAGCAATCTTTACACGTACATCCCTTTTTTCTTTCAGCTTTTTGGAGTACTTTATCTGCAACCTGACCGCTTTGTACGAACAGCACCGCAAGCGCTCGGTGGGGCCTTTTCACGTTCCCTCCTTTCAGGACGATCACATGTCAGAGCCGGTCCCGGACCAGGAGACCAAAGAGGACTTGCTGAAAGACCAGGACGTGAGGCGGAACGACTTCCAAAGCAGCCTGCACTACCACGCCTACTTCGGGGGCCAGCCGGACGACGACGTGGGTTTCGGTACGACTCTCAAAAACCCGCAAGAGGACACCGCCCAGGACTTTGACAGCAGATACGATTACATTGTGTGCGATGACCGGGCGGAGGTGTCTTGCATGCCTGTCCCGGATGAGTTCAACCCGTGTGAGGACATCATGGGGTTCAGCTTCCTTCGTGTGACAGTTTGGTTCGTTAGCCTGCTAGCCGTCGTGGGCAATATCGTTGTCCTGCTTGTTTTGCTAACTAGCCACTACAAGCTATCCGTCTCGCGCTTTCTGATGTGCCACTTAGCCTTCGCCGACCTCTGCATGGGGATATACCTGCTTCTTATCGCCTCTGTAGATCTTCACACTAAAGCAGAGTATTTCAACCACGCGATAGACTGGCAGACCGGTCCCGGTTGCGGACTCGCCGGATTTTTCACCGTCTTTGCGAGCGAGCTATCGGTATACACGCTAACGGTGATCACGCTAGAACGCTGGTACGCTATTACGTTTGCTATGCGGCTGGATCGAAAGCTGCGCCTTCACCACGCCGCTGTTGTCATGGTAGCCGGGTGGATTTTTTGCCTTATCTTAGCGCTGCTTCCACTAGTTGGCGTTAGCAGCTACCAAATGGTTAGCATATGTCTGCCGATGGACACCAAATCAACGGGAGCGCAAGTGTATATACTTTTGGTGCTAGTTCTAAACATCATTGCGTTTTTCGTGATATGTGCCTGCTATTTTAGGATCTACTGCGCAGTTCACAATCCGCACTACCGCTCCGGCTCGAAAGACACCAACATCGCTAAGCGTATGGCCGTGCTAATCTTCACCGACTTTCTGTGCATGGCACCAATTTCGTTTTACGCTATGTCCGCCGTTATGGACCGGCCCCTCATCACCGTCTCCAATTCGAAAATCCTACTGGTCCTCTTTTACCCGCTCAATTCCTGTGCCAACCCGTTCCTATACGCGATATTCACCAAAGCGTTCCGCGGCGACATCTTCATACTCCTCAGCAAAGTCGGATTGTGTCAGCAGAGGGCGCAACTGTTCAGAGGGCAAACCGTGTCTTCAAAAGGGAGCAGCGGGACGTCCCAAAACCGAAAGGGGAAAGGACCGAGAAGCGGCGGCGCAGAGGAGGTCCATCTTAGAAAGTGCTCTGGACAAACTTCCCAACATACTGTGAGCCAGCAGGCCAGCCCCGAGGAAAACCAAAGCCTCTATAGTACATGAGACAAGGCGTGTTGGTAGTAGTTGGTAGACTTGGAGCGTCAATGGCTGGATAATTTGGATGGGGAGTGCGACGATCACGGAAGATCAATGCCGCTCGTAGGCATGGCAAATTTGTTTATGTAGCACAGTTTGTTCACATGTAATTTGGTGCTTTAAGAAAAGAAAGGTGATATCTAAGTACATACAGATTGGAAACTGAGTGACTTGAAATAGGTTATAAATAATAGTTGCTATACTTAAAGAAGAACTAAGTAACTTGTTTACCTTAATAAATCCTTTTTGTAGTCCCGCTGGGGGTAATACAAGTGTTAATGGGATGATTGGGGGGGGGTCTTTCATCTCCCCCTGGTGTCTCTGTCCAGAAAACCACCCTTGCAGCTTCCCTGCCTCCGGGTCGGGGGCGCAATACACACTAATAGAATCACGAAGAAGAAGCTAACGGGCAAAGCAACTGCGGGCTAGCGCGACTTTAGCAGTGTTTACAAAATTATCTCCATTGTATATCCCTCTGTCCCTCACAGACAATTAATGAGGAAGAAAAAAAAATAACGCAACATGCTACGACACCTGCAGTGGCGCTTATGGCCTCTAGGGGCATGAGTTACTTAGTTCTGCTTTAACTCGATTCATAATATTTTGTGTTCCCCAGTAACACAAGACTAGTCAACAATGAGATTGTCCAGCAGTCGACAGTGAGATAAGCTAATCGTCACAATGTCCCTGATGATTATTCATACGGCATTCAAGTTAATAAAGCTAACGCCCAGTGTGTGTTGCCGGCTTCAGCTAACTGGGTATCTTCATTTTGAGAAAGTAAGATTGTGGGCTAATAGGTCGGAAGTAAATCAAGAGTCAGCCCACTTCACAAACGGTGTACTTTGGAGATTCGTGCAAAGTTGCAACGCCAGCGCAGGTAAACAAACAGAAAAGGTGGAGGCCGGGCCTGTTCGCAGACTGAGCTGAAAGATCCAAAAATTCCTTATCTGTCTCCACGTTGCTGCCAGATGCTTTCACAATCTCCGCGGGTGAGTTTACGGTTCCAGTTTTTGGAGCAGATCAAATATCAGGCAAATATGAACTCGCTGTCAGTGAAGAACGTGTGGCTGATATTACACAAGAGAGAAATGATAAAGAAATGTATGTGTGAAGTTATGTTTATATATTAGGAATGGCAGTACAAGAAACAATAGATTTCGGAATGTACTGTATATGACACTTTTCTCTTGCATTTAAGACTCTTTGAACAATACTATAAACTTTTATAACAAGGGGTGGGCGATATCACGATCTGAAATGCGGCCATGGTGTCATAATCATGACCACGAATGCTTTTATTGTGCTTTTCTGTTTTTTGATTTTCCACTTCTCAGCCTCCAAAAATACTTGGTGAAAATACCTCTTGAGTACTGTGAGAGTACTGAGTAACTATTTGAGCGTCTGATTTATGTTTTAGTGTTGGTGTAATAGAACATGGCATTAAAAAAATGGTAATAATTCCCCACAATAATAACCTGCTACCCCCTGACTTAACCGAGCGTATTTTCTCCAGTTCAACTTTACCCAAATCTAAAAGCTTCTTGACTTGAACTTAAAGCCTATAGGCCAGGGCAACGCCCCATTTGAAAGCTAAGACGTACTAAACTAATCCTTTATACCTTAATACTTTTTTGTTGTCACCATGTTTATGTTACATTTTTGAAGCGCTTTTGTTGTGTTTTGGTATTTTCTTTGTCATGTTTTTGTCGGGTTTTTTATTTTATTTTTGGAAGCATCTTTTTATTGTGTTTTCGTCACTTTTTTAATTATTATTGTTGCTATTCCGTTATGCTCTTTGTCGCTTTTTTGTCACGTTATTATTTTTGTCTCGTTTTATTTCCGCTCTTTTGTTGCTTTTTTTCGAAGAAGCTTTTAGATTTTAGAGAAAATGTGCTCGATTCAGATGGGGGTTAAGAGGTTAAAATAAACCTCTTCTTTTTTTATGTATTCGCTTCAGTTCCACTTTAAAGTGATTAAAGAGAGAGACTTAAAACATATTATTTAACATTACTTATGTTAAGTCAAATTGCAGACCCAGGCGGTCAATTATATGCAGTGTATTATATTTGGAAAATATTTAAATACATTTTAAACTTGCAAACTATCACTTTAAAGAGGAATTCACCCACCCCCATATACATATCGCACCTTAATGTTGAAAATGATGTAATATGTCACTAAACCAAATGGAAACGTGTGTGTGTGTCGGTAATGTAATTATATTAATTTAATGTACATTTATATCTCGCAAAATGCATGAGTCCATGATAGTTCCATAACCTTTTTAAAAAATATATTAAATACAATACAATTGAATCATCATTTATGTACAAAATAATTAATTCACTTTTGTGTCCCAATAGGCTTCCATAGATCATCTCAAACAGGACTGTGTGCAATTGCAACATCTCAAATGACCTGCAAAGTACAGAATTCAGAAAGCAACACATAATCTCTCACATTATTCGACAGAGCCCTGGGTTTGGGATAAGTGTGCTGAACTCTCTACACACTTTGTTATTTTAGAGGAAAATAATCCCTTTACGTTTGTCCACAGAGAAGAGGTTTCTGTCTCTCGAAATGTGCCCAAACCCACAGATAATGCATTCCAGCTCGAAGTTCTTAGGCAAAATGAGACAAGATTTGCTACATGTTTGTGTAGACTCCTCAGTGTAGCTTTCCATTGAGGGAAAGATTGTTAAGATAGTCATCTGTATTGGGTTGTTTCAAATCTCATCCGATTGGAGGCTTCCTCATTAAAATGCATGTGCTGTAATTATGTGCATTTTAACAATCGAACAAATAAATAAAACATTTAATGGTCCAAATCAGTGCAATGCAATTCTACAGAGGTCCTCCCTGATTCACTTTTTCCATCTGACGAAGCTGCACACATCCGATTCTTGCATCTAACGAATCAATTCACATGAAAAACCGGGATGTGAGGGAAGGGTAGAAGGTAACACCGTATACTCAAGTTCTTCTGACTTTTACGGCTTGAAAACATGAGGAAATAAGGTCAGGTTTTTGGGTAAGTTAAAGCTAATGGCATAAAGTATTTACAGGAGAGAGTTTGCTAAACAATTGTGTACAGATGACTACTTTCTGAAAGCATGTGCTAAAATTCTTGCTACAAACGGCACTTTTTTCACATTCAATTCATTTTACATAAAGTCTACAAGTCCATCTAAATAAATACATTATTGTGTGTGGGCCTAATGTAAAGTTTTTGCCCGACTTGACCCAATGTATCACTTTGCAAAATCTATAAAACATGTTTTTTCATACCTTTGTTTGGTTTCACTGTTTTCCCCAAACGTTAGCAGATAGGCATTCTGGTTTGTTTGACATTGTAGATAGCGCGTGAGAACGGTTTGCGGTGGGGCTCAAAGTTCTTCCTTCTCCCGAGTGCGAGTTATCCAATTACAAAAGCAAAACACACCTCCGCCTTATGATTATTAGCTCTTTTTGACAAATTACAGCCCGGTATGATAAGCACAAATATGTACCCTATGGCCGTGCCTCGTCTGGAATGCAAAGATTGTTTTTTCTAGAGCAACCCGTGATCATTTTCCATCCTGGAATGACTTTTTAAACAGCGGAGATAGCTATGGACTAATGTAAACACAGCCAAACACGTGCTGCAGATTGATATTAGAAGCTCGGAGCGAAAAGACGCTCTCGACCAGCGGCTGAGAAACATCTGGTTAGCATTTCGGCGTCTGGGTGACATTTTTTCCACCCGGGTTGTTCCAGGAAGTGGCGATTATTTCATTTCAAAGCTTTTCTTAATTTCACTCGCAACGTTGTGGTGAAGATATACAGCGTGTGAGCAGACAGCTGGGGCAGTGCAATTCAATAGTAATCCGGGATATCGCTGTGGTAATCTTTAATCTCTGCTGCTGTCGCTGTGGCCGAATGATGTCACAGAAATGTATCTGAAATTACATGTCGTGAGATTTAGACACCTGCTCAAGGGGAACAACTGTGGCGCTCAGCTTGTTGTAGCATTCACATCCAAATGGAGACAAATGTATCTCTGATTGTTGCTATTCTTGCAGGCAAAATGGGGTCAAAAAATAAAGGGTTTCATCACCTCCATTTTACTCTATACTCACAGTCCTAGACAATAAGGAGGATGGGCATTTTCAAAAGTTTAGTTCATTAATTGATCAAATTTGTACAAATAACACACAGAAATCTACATACTGAAGCGCCTGGCCACCCAACACAGCATAGAATTGAATTGTATTTGTTCATGTATTTGCTTTTTTCTGGAAGCATACATTACATTACCGCACATGAGACGAAAATGAGGATGAAAATGCAACAAAAAAGCGACAAAACCGTGATGGAAAAAGCGTGATGAAAAAGTGGCAAAAATGTGAAGAAAATCCAACAAAAAAGCGATGGGAAAAATGTTTTTAAAAAGTGGCGACAACGCAGCAGCAACGCGAGGAAGAAGAAGCTCCATTTAGATGAGTTTTGTAGGTCTTAGCTTTTGAATAAGGCTGTTGCTTTCCAGTCGAGAAGTTTTTTGATTTGGGTAAAATTGGACTGGAAAAAATGCACTCGGTTGAGGCCGGGGTTAAGAGATTAATGATTCACTTGTCAGTATGTGTTAGATCAGGGTTTCCCAAACTTTTAGGCTGACATCTATTTATTTAGTCCTAATTATATATTATATAATTGTATATATGTATTTATATCTAGCTTCATTACTTGCTTTTACTTCTGGATTTTAAACTCTTTTGAGTGTTTTTAGATGGTTTCTTATATTTTTAGGCTCTCCCAGTGTTTCCTCTGAAGGGGCCCTCTGGCTCGGGAGCGGTGATAGGTGCTGTCCTGTGGGTGCTCAGGTGGAGGTGTGGTGTCTCTGCCGCGCCTCCTCTTGGGTTAGTGCCCCGTAGCACTTTCCACACTCTTCCATCTGTACCCAGCTTTATGTATCTATTTATTTTATTCTGTGTGTGTGAGTTAGTGAGTGAGGGTGTGTGTGGACGGTGGGGTAAAAGTTTGAGTGTGTGTGTAACGTTTGTATATATTCAGAGGGATGGGAGGTGTATTGTTTTAAATGTTGTAATCTGTAAAGCACTTTGTGATACCTTTCGGTATGAAAAGCGCTTTATAAATAAAGTTTGATTGATTGATTTGAATACTGTATTTTGATATGTGGCTTAATTTCACTCAAATATGCTCTTTTCAATCAAAAATACATCAAATCCAATGTCAATGTAAAAAGATATTGTCTCAAAATCCCACTTCAGTGACTCAGTCCCGTGACACACCAGTGGGTCACGTCCCCCACATTGGGAACCACTGTGTTAGACCACTGCCCTGGGATAATTTGCACTTACACTACTGCTTTCTGATAGTCACAAAAATCAACATTCATATTTACGGTCTAAAGGCAATGAGCAAAACCAGAATTAGACAATGAATAGTTCTGTCTTATGAGTTATACATGTACTACATTAGACAAAATTGCAGTAATAACAAGGATAACCAATATTTATGGAATTATATCATTTAAATAGGTTGGTCTGTAGTTTTGTTTCTGCATGTACAAATTCAGTGACACGTACTGACTTTCCCACTCAGCGGGGTCAAAAACTTTCCAATATGTTGTCCATCTCCTCCACTCAACCTCAACAAGAGCGATCTGTGGACGCACACAGGCCGGCTCCTGGATGGGCCCGGCTGCTCCGCTGAGGGCCCCTTCTTCTCTCCCCCACTCCAGGACCTGCTCCCCCTGCTTCATCACGTCGTAACTGTCAAGGACCCTCGACATCAACGTCACGCCATGTTTGCTCCGGGCGCTTCGAGAATTTATGCCACCGAGCAGAGGAAACTAAAAACAATACTGAAGCTGATTAGCTACTTTAAATACATGCTGCATTCTGGTTTTGCTGAAAGTGTTGAATAGGTAAAAGGAAACACAAAGTCATTACGCACTTTTTCATCCAGTTCTCGCACTCGCTTTGAAAATAAACATCTGAGTGAATGGTAATCAGGAGATTCATTGAAAGATGGATTTATCCTGTATATCTATTCATTAGGCTTTTCATAGTGGTTGAAAAGGCCGATGACATCACACGGGACACCCTTGAAATCTGATGATGATGAAATTCTCAATTAGACTTGGATCAGCCCTTGTGCCACCCACAGCTAAGTGCCCCCCCAACCCCTGAGAATAATGCCTGGACACGCCCCTGTCAAAGTCTTTCTGATGAGAATATGTAAAAACAAAGCCCAGACCTTTGTTTAACTTGAGTAAACTGCGCTTCAGACACATTTCCCTTGACCTTCCAGGAATGTCACATAAGTCCATGGATAAAGAAAACGTTGTTGTTGCTTATTCCACTTTTACTTCTGCATGTGAGTGGCCACTTCTGTACAAGCGAACAAACAAACAGGACATGTTTTCAGACATTTGGGTGAAATCATAGCGGCCCGGTTGAGAGAGGAGGTCAGAGTGGCACATTAAAGATTCAGTGCGTTCCCGGGAACACCAAATCCCCGCATTAGTGATGTCACTGCCTGTATTTCACTATGGGCCAGTGAACATGAAGGGGGCTTAACATGCTCTGAGGAGAACAGGCTGGAGAGGCTGCTTAAGTAAACAGCATTTTCAGACTTTTTGGATGAAAGTCTGCGTCTGCAAAATGAAGACGTCCAAGCTCTAGTGCAGGGGCTCCCATGGCGGGTCTAAGGCCACGTATAAGGTGAACAGGAAAATACTATTGAGAAAACGTTTCAATACATTAATAATAATGAGCTGTGGCTTTAACATAGTGCTGATTTGGTCAAAACCCCCT
Organism: Neogobius melanostomus; assembly: GCA_007210695.1. Lineage (NCBI taxonomy): Eukaryota > Metazoa > Chordata > Actinopteri > Gobiiformes > Gobiidae > Neogobius > Neogobius melanostomus. The sequence goes on from VHKM01000496.1 coordinate 897,045, forward strand.
CAGCACTGTAGAGTAAATAATAATAACGGCTCACGCTTGTATTGCACTTTACACACAAGTTTCTCAAAGTGCTACGTAATACTTATTCATTCTCTCAACACTTGGTGGTAAACTATTGTAGCCACCGCCGCCCTGGGGCAGACTGACCATTTATTACGTGGCTATGATGTGTGGTTTATATCCTGATCTCTTGTTATGCCAGTACCTTCTGCCAGACATGTTTTTTTTTTTTTTATTGTTTTATTTGAACAGGGACAATGCACATTTATCAACATCTCTGCAAATGTGCCACTTTTAGCTCTGAAGCTAAATGTGTGAAATTCTTTCCTTTAAAAAAAAAAAGTGGCTGCCCCCTGGTGGCTGGAGTGAGCATTCTAGTTATTTATTTAAAATGTATAACTCCGCACAGGAATGGGCTAGAGATGTACTTTATTTGACATACTCAAGAACTTATGCTCTTCAAGTCATGGGCCGGATTGGTCAGCTCACGGGCCACATCCGGCCCGCGGGCCTTGTGTTTGACACATGTGCTCTAGTGTAGGGGTCCCCAACTAAATCGGCTCGAGGTCTGCAAACTTTTCTTTCGTAACTTTCGACATATGTCCAGGGTCCGGACATATGTAATCATCTCCTTGAGCACAGGTTGTCTATTCACATAGCAGAACTGATCAATGAATCAATATTTTGACATTGTATTTCAATGTTATTCAAATTGTTTTAAAAGATTTTAATTCAGCCTTATACTGAGAGGATGAAAAGGCTTTGGGGTCCGGACTCTGGAGGTCCGGATGTAGACCCAGGTCTGCCAGTTGGGACCCCTGCTCTAGTGTATCGCATTAAAATGAATGTGATCATCCTTGAAGGAGTTATTTTGTCTGTGGTTTTTATACATTTGATACATTTTGGACTTTGGATGAAGAACAAAAAGCCGTTCCTATAGACACAGCTCTGCACTTAACTAAGACTATTGCCCTGAGTGTACATTAAAGGACCTGTATCATGCTATTTTAGCCATTCCAAAGTAAAGTATAGGCATATATATGATATATTGTACCTCGATCACTATGGAGTACTCATTTTTGAGAGAAATTAAGTATTTTCTGGAGGTATTTTCAAACCCGGAAGAAAAGACGCTTCGATTCAGTTAACTCCGCCCCTCTCTCCGCTCATTCCACATTTGCAGTATTATAAATATAAATATCGCTGCAAAAAGTGAAGTTACTTCACATAATGCAGTTATAAGGAGTTGACATGTGCAACACAGTTTCATAAATGGCTAACACACACGCTAACACACGTTTTGATTGACTCACCGCTCAGCCTGGCCTCCCCATCGGGTTATGGGATCGCGTTGGTTATACAAGTTAATCCACTTTGATTCTGGCCAAGGTTCACCAAGCATCCATCAGGTTGGTTGATATAGTCGCTGAATCCCGGAAAGAAATTCCAACTTCTGGCGAGTGCACTCTTCTTTAGGAAGGTTGAATAGTCCTGTTCCTCTCGTAGCCAAACGCGCATCCGTGGCATTATCGTTCGGTAAGAAAAAAGAACAGGCGGTGTCCAGAGTAGGTTAGAAAGAGCTCAGTCTTCAAAAACAACACTTCTGCTCGGATCCATGGCCCTCCAGCCGTGGGTGCGCTGATTAGGCTCGTGGGACAGCACAGACGCGTCGGAGAGTTCTTTTTTTCTTTATTTCTCTCTTACAAAAAAAAATGAAAAAGCTGTTTTATAAATAAAAACCAGGCCGTAAGGCATTACATTACAGACGTAGAGCACTTCCGTTCCTTTGTGACGACACAACTGAACAGCTCAGTCGTTTACCAGGAGAGGGTGGAGCAGCTGCTCAGAGAGCAGGATTCAGGAGGATTACTTAGAACTGCGTGAATGAAGCCAAAAACCGCTCTGGGGGTGTTTTTGATAAGGAAATAGCATAACAACATGACTAAAAGCTCCAAAAAGTCGATTTTGCATGATATAGGACCTTTAAGTCCAGTTCGGTTCTGCTATTTTCATATCTTCAGCCTCCAAGCAAAATCACTATTGTTGTGAAGCTGCCCTTTTCACAATTAGTTTTTGCTTTTTATTGGATTGCGTGAGCATCATGTGGAATAGTAGATAACATTACACCTAGAGGCTTGATACCGTATTTACTATGCAAGTCGCTTTTGGAAGCTTAAGGTCACTATCAATAGAGCCACATTATGTCTTAAAAAGACGGCGTATAAACACTTTATCAAAATGTGGCTGCTGCAGATAAATACTGTAAAAGCCTCTAAGTGAGAGTGTTAACCTTTTCCAGGGCGTTACTGTCGTCACCGCTCAATTCATTGGTTTGTTTGTGTTTTCTGGCTGGCAAATAAACGATGTACAGGAAAGGTCAGGAAATTATACAAATAACATCTTGATATTAACTTTACCCATTAGCACCAAACAAACTTACCTCAACAGAACAGTAGAAAAGTTGAATATTATGGGGAATTTTGTATTTATTTTGAGCAGAAATGTATTTTGTTACCATTTAGTGTTAATTGGACAACATATACAAATAGTTACTGTACCATAATTATCCTAACACATGTGAGTTCAGCCTGAAAGGGGGAGATGAGTGAGCCAGGAGTCAAACTCACAGCGTTGAGGCCAGCTAAGTGCCCAGTATTATGAGCTGCAGCCTGAAAATACTACGCAGAATGAAAATTTGTTCCAAGGATCGACTCACATCTCCAATTCCAAGCAGTGTTGGAAAATAGACAAACTTAAGTGATCCTCAAGGGAAATTGCGCTGTCACAGAAAGTAAAAGTAGTTGACATTTTACTTAAAGGAACAGGCCACCGTTTTTCCATACTGAGATATATTCTTACCTGAGCTTAGACGAGTTGATGCGTACCTGTCTGGTCTTTGTGCGTGCGCTCAGACCAAACGACCAAAGATGTTGTTAGCATTTGGCCTCTCCCAGTATATTCCTATAGCTCCAAACGGGGGTGAAGTTGGAAGCTTCCACGGGCAAAAAGACCAGACAGGTCAACTCGTCCAAGCTCAGGTAAGAACATATACTGTATCAGTATATGGAAAAACGGTGGCAGACCGCGTAACATTTCATCGAATAAAGAATAAAATACAAGTATTTATTTCATTACAGATATTTCTATTAGACTGTATTTTACTGGGAGCAGGACGTCTCCAGTTCGTCTTCATGGAAACGAAGTGTGGCCAAATGTGAGATTCTCATCCAAATCCATTCTTCAATCAACAGTTTCTGTTTCTGTCGAGCTGGTCATGAGGAGCATGTTTTGTTTGGCTGGCTGAGTACTTATTTTGTTCTTTATTTCAGTGCATTTTCCAGCAAATATCAGTATTTCTAACTCTTTTCAACTGGATTAAATAGTAAAAAGGGTTTTGACTTAGGGTTTATTTTTGCACAGTCTATACATTTAGCAATCCTAAAGCTACACTAAAGACGAATAAGGAAGTCAGAAAACACCAGAGGCTCAGTCAGTCTCGTGTGTTTGGCCTGATTTGCACAATTCAATACAATAAATAACAGTTAAAGAGGGGGTATTATGCTTTTTTCAATCACATAGCACCAGTCTATAGCATACTACAATGATGACGTAACCTTCTGTTGGTCTGTATATGCAGTAAATTAAAATAACTGCCTTGAATAAAATTGCTCTCTCAAAATGGCTGTACTGAATGTCTTGAAATAGGCCTCTGTCTCTTTAAGAAGCTTTCCGACACGCCCCCTTCAGCACGCTGCTGTGGCATCTAAACAACACTACTGTGCGGGGAGGGGCTCTGCTGAGCTGAGGAGCAGTGGTTGGTGGCTTGGCTGGTGACGAAAGGTCCAGAGGCGTCTCCAGGAGGTGGGGCGTTCCTAGGAGGACTGAGGCATAGCTACACCTAAAATGGCTGCCGTCTAAGTTTTTACTGATTACTCAAAAATATGTGAATGAGCCAAGGCAACACTCCAGGCATGTGTTTAATGAGGGAATGACATAACATGATATAAAGCTTGAAAAAGTCGATTTTACATAATACCCCCCCTTTAAATAATGTACTTTCTTTTTTTTTAAACCAATAAGTTTACCGTCACCTTCTAGTTGCAGTGAAGCCACAAGACGCCAGTAGGAAATAAAACTGATCACTGCGACATCTTTGCGGGTTTACGAAAACTCTGAGCTTGTGAATTTGCCTCCTAAAACTACCCACATTGCAATGACTTTCTTCTACAAAAAAAAATCGGATTTAGCCGTACAACCTGGAGTATTGTATTCACCGGCGACTGGGCTTTGAGAAACTTTTGCCGCACAGACATTCCTTGGAGGGGCACCACTCGGACCAGACATCTCCAGAGCCCCATTACGAGGCACTGTCTGAGAGCCCAGGAGGAGCAGGGGGAACGGGGGAGACACTTCCCACCTTTCCAGGGGCTAAATCTGCTCTGGCCAAAACCTCCTCCCTGTAAAATACTGTGGAAAAATAATGCAATTAAATATCTGTATAAGACTGTTCAAAGTTGTGGGCCTTTGCAATTTTCTAATCAGGCCTTCTGTGGAGCGTGATGTAGTCTCGCAGGGACAGCCCGCCTCAAATCCATTCTCTATCCTGGTCCAAATTTTGGCTCTAAATTTGTGATTGGACCTAATCCCGGACCACACCTCGAGCTCGCGTCGACTGCAAAAGGAAACACGCGCGGATTGAGGGGGGTTTGGATAGGACTCAGGCAAATTTAGGTGGGACAAGGGAAAGGACGGCCCTGCTCCAGACACAGGATTACAATGAACTTTTAGACTTCAGATCTGTGCTCGGATTCCCATTACAAGCCTTGGACTTCCCTCTTGTTGTTGCTTGTACAAAATCCCTATCACGTGGACAATAAATCATCATCATTGTGATCAGTAAAAGGGACAAACACTCAAAAAGTCAAAAAAACACAGACTTTATTTCAAATTGCTGCATCGGGGGCACTAAAAACGAACAGCAGAGAGACACACCAGCCCCTTCAGTTAAATTCACTTTGATAGAAAATATTCTCATTTAAAAGTTATGAATAAAATGGAAAAAAAAAAAAAAAAAAAAAGCACAGAAGAAAGGGGGAAGACGTACGAAATGACGAAATGATTTGAACACGGCATTCAACCAGAAAGAAAAAAAAAAAAAAAAAAAGGAACACTTAGATTATTATAAGAGCACTGTTTGGCGCGGCTTTTACCAACCTTTCAGATAATTACAAACACTTGGAATAAATACACACACGACAAAAAAAGAAAAAAAAAAGACGTAAAACGATGAACTGTTGTGACGTTTGCAGATTATTTTGTGCAAGAAGAAAAAAAATAAAATTAAAAAAATAAATTAAAAAAAGGTAGTGACATTTCTGACTTTCACACAGGCGTACAATCGATCCTTCAGACACGGCAGGCTACTCTGAATCACGACACATCTGACGCACACAACTACGGCGGCCGGCCTGGAGGCGGGACAAGTCCACACAAAAAAAATGTGGAACTGCAAGCCGCAATATCACTGTAAAATTTTGACATTAGCAAAAAAAAAAAAAAAAAAAAAAAAAAAATTCAATATGGTAACGTTTAGCATTTTTGATTGACAATTCTGATTGACATTTTCGTTTATTGTAATTGATTAGGTCTCTTGCTTTGTAGCGTTAAAATCACATGTTTTTTTTAGTGTCCACATTTTGTTCTAAAATTGTGCGCTTTCCCATTTAGGTATTGCTTTTCAAAAAATTAAAAGTTTTTTATTATTAGATCTTTCGCCTACTTCTATCCAATTTCTCATTTTACTCAATTTACTGATTTAGTTCCCCTTCCTCTCGTGGTTTTTGCTTTTGCTCGATTTGTTGTTGTGCTTTGTGATTAACTCCAGCGATTTGTCCCGCAGGCCCACCTCGGCACACTGTGCAAATTTCCACACCAAAAAAAAAAAAAAAACAACACTGCGGAGAACTAAAAAAAAAAGCACAGACGACGAGCAACATGACAGATGCGCTGCACAACACATTTGCAAATGATTTCAATATTTTCTTCTTATCCATCTACTGTTTTTAAATCATGGAATGGAGCTCCAGAGAAGGTTAAAAACCCCTTAACTTTGGATACAGCAATGTTGGTTAAAATAAAAAATAAAAAAAGTAGCATAAAATGTCAAAGTGTCGGATTGTTAAACCTTAAACCTTCATCGCACAAGTCTTTAAAAACGAGAACTACATAAAACACTCTGAAGCACCGTTTTAACACGCAGATCGAAACTGAAAACAGGAAACGAAAAGCCAAAAAAAAAAAAAAAAAAAAAAAAAAAAAAAAGGGGAAATTCTGGCAGTTCTAAAAAGCAGCAGATTTGACTGGGTGGCACTAAAAGAGACGCGACTTCAATGTTAATCCAGTCAACCAACTACGGACAGTGCATCGTGAAGCGTTTTTCAGACAACAGGCTGGTTTGCGATTGACCCCCCCCCCCCCGTTACCTTTTAGTTTAGGTCAGTTCGTCTGGTCCTTTGCGCCGGAGTAAAAAAAGCTTGCTATGGTTTTTTTTTTTTTATGAACATGTGGAAAACCAATGGCCACTAAACAGGCTGGATCTTTCCCCGCAAGGCTTTGGAGTTTTTCGACAAACCCAGATTTTTTTTATAGACTTTTTCATTTCTTTTTTTCTTCTTCTACAGTACCTCAAGTCTCTCAGGGTTTGCCATACGCTCCAAAAAATATGCTCCTGCCGCGTGAACAGGATACAGAGGAATACGAGTGTCTGCGGGTTGGAGACAGTTCAAGCCCCTTTGACGTTTCCGAGTTATTGTCGCGATTTCACCACTCGGCGTCACCGATGGCTTTGGAGAAAACATAGTCCTTCCCGTTCAGGTTCATGATCCCGTCCTTCAAGTGGAATTTCCATTTGTTCTTACTTCTGTGTATCTGCGGGGACAGGAAGCAGTAGTGGGTGTTAGGGAGGGGACACAGGGACGCAGATTGAGTCTCCACAAAGTCGATATTTCATTTCAACTCGACTCCACAATCTAAAAAAACTTCTCGACTGGAGCTTTAGAAGAAGAGCTTTATTTATATAGCGCCTTTCACAGACATGGTCACAAAGCGCTTTACATGAGATGCATTTTACATTCACTGCATACTTCACTTCATTCATCCTGGCCTATTGTACATGTTTTTTGTGGTAGGGGAAACCGGAGTACCCGGAGGAAACCTACGCAGACACGGGGAGAACATGCAAACTATACACAGCCTACTTCAATATCCTTTACAGCCTATAGGCCAGAATAACACCTGACAGTACACCTGCAGAGCGCCACCTACTGTTCATAGAGTGAGCATTATTAGGCCTTTAGAAGGAGCAAAACACATACTTTGGACCCTTTTTTATTTAGTGGAGTAAGAAGGTATTGCATTTCTCTTTCAAATATAGTGAAGTAAAAAAGTTTTCAACAAACACAAAGTACAGATTTTCACAAACTCTACTTAACACACAGAATACAAGTAGAACTTTCTGATGGAAGTTCGTGTCCAGAGGAGGCAGACTGACGGAGATGAGAGGAGTCTTACCTTGTCGTACTGGCACACTACTACATTCTCTGTATCAAACAGCTCCTGGTCCTCTTCGTCGCTCACATCGTCCTCGCTGTTCAGTGGCTCCTTTAAAAAGGAACAAAATGGGAATACATGAGGTCAAAACTCACACACGTCTCACTCTAATTCAAATACTGATGATAAGCTCATGCTTCAGGCTATAACGGGCCGCCTGCCCTAAAGGTCTAATTTTTATGTCGTAAATCTGCTCCACTCTGATTCGTCTCACACCAAGACTCCGCTTTTATGTCTTTTCCTGAATGAAAAGGACTCTCTGCTGTCAGAAAGAGATGGTTTTCATGATTCACATCTTTTTTCTAGACAAACTAATAACCAGAGAATATCATATTTTCCGGACTATAAGTTGGCTGGGGTGCGACTTATACTCAGGTGTGACATATGTATTAAAATATTTAAATTCACACATTTGTCATTTTCACACTGATGGCCTCTAGAGGGGCGCTCTAGGCTTGTGTACCAGTATCCGCTGAGACTGACCATAAATGCCTGCAAAAAGAAAATGATATTCTGTAGTGAAATATGCAGCCGAAAACTGTAATCGAGCAGCAGAAAGAAACTTTGGAGTGAGCGAGAAACTTGTGAGGGACTGGCAAAAGCAGAAGTTACTCTTACTCCAATGAAGAAAACAAAAAAAGCTAATTGCGAGCTAAAAGCTATATGGCCACAGCTAGAGGAATGAGTTCACAAATGGGTGTTTGAACAACGTGATGCCGGGAGAGGCTCGTCAACGATGCAAAAGGGTTGCTGGTGCGACTTATACTCCGGGGCGACTTACATTAAGTTTTTTTCTTCTTCATTATGCATTTTTGGCTGGTGCGACTTATAGTACATAAAATACGGTAATGCAAATTTATTTTATTCTACTCTCAAGAATCCTTAGTATTTACAGGTTACGTTCCACCCAAGGTCAGATTTCAAAATAACTCCGCTTTCTCACCTCCTCCACCTGCCCGTCCTCCGCTCCCTCCTTGTCCTTCTCCTCCTCTTCATCCTCGTCGTACTCTTCCTCCTCGTCCTCATCTTCCTCCGAGGACGTGTCCCCCGCCCCGTCCACCTGCAGCATCATGGGGGCTGCTGCGTCTGGGGCTGCGTTTGTGGGGCCACCTGTTGAGCCGCCGCCCCCTGTACCTGCTGCACCTGCTGCACCTGAGCGCCGGCCGCGGGCTGCCCGGGCTGAGGGGCCAGGGCTGTAGCCTGCATCACCTGACACAACACACACGAGACGTAAGGATATTCTCAAGGCCTGTCGGAAGTCACAACACAGAGATAAAGACATAGACCAGTGGTTCGGGTCCAAAAGTAGGTTGCAGAATCATTTTCAGTGAGTCATGAGCCTTTATCGCCTATATAAGTGTAGAAACATCAGAATGTGGTCAGTAGTGAATCAGTGGTGCTTCTACATTGGCCTCACTAAAAGGAGGCTGAGGGACTGAGTGCCTGAACACGTTCGTTCTAAAACATTATCCTATGGCCACACATTATATAGATGTACATCCCAGCCATGACTCCACTCTAAAGGTGTCAGGAATGGAAGTCATCACTTTAAATGCCAGGGGTTGGTGATCAAATCTTACGCCTAAAGGCAAAGAGAAGCATATTGGATCCAAGCCTTAGTGCAACAAAATACCCTGGCCTGAATGGACCTCTCGTTTTTTGTAATGTTGATTTTCACCATGTTGGTTTTTTATGTCTCGTCCTGTTGCCACTAGGGTGGGAACCTCTGGGTAGCTCACGATACGATACGCGATACATGGCTCACGATAACGATTATCTCACAATACGCCGATACAGCGATAATCGATATATATTGCACAAAAATAATCTACGATACATCACGATTAAAAAAAAAACATGCTACTTTTAACATTCTACATATTTCTCATGTGCTTTGTAACACTTTTATAAATGATCCCCGACTTACACACTGAAAATGGGTCATAGATCTGTCAGTGACTTCATTTACAATTAAACAAAAACCAAAGTCCTATTTAAAAAGTAATAAATCAACCCCAAATTAATCTTCTTTATAATTATAAAAACTATCATTAAAAGTAATTTATTTGTGTGACAGTGTTTGATCCAAGTGCTTAAAACTGTAGTGCTGCCCCCTGCTGGTCTGACTGAATTCTTGATCATTATTTGCCTCTATTGACTGTGAAAACAGGAGCACTGCTGCCTCATTAATATGCATGACGTTGCTCATTAATATGCATGACGTCATCGGAATACAAAGTATCGGTGTCGTATCGTCCCGCAAAATATTGCGATATATCGGAAAATCGATATATTGTCACACTCCTAGTTGCCACTAAGCTGTGAAGACGAAATGTGTCCAAAAAGGACTATGACAGCATGTGTCTCAATGTCCTGGCTGGCTGCACACCTGCAGTCAGACACTACAATTTGGCATATTCTGTCTCTACACACACAGTATTTTCTTTTTCTTTTTGAAAATGGAGTGTCTGGACCTGATCTCTTAATGCACTGTTATAAGACTATTTGACCAAAAGAACTGTAGGGTTTCAGGAAATTAAAGTCTTTAAGTGAGTAGTTAGTCAAAAATTGTAACGGTGAAGAGATGTTTGGGTACAAAAGTGATATACCCCGTGTGAAAGCAAATATATTGTATATATTTTTAGTGAGAAGGAAAACTGGAGCAGACATTGGGAGAATTGGCAAGCTCCACACAGATCGAACCCGGGAACTATTTGCTGTGAGGAGAGAGTGCCAGCGACTGCACAACTTAGCATACAAACTTTGGCCCTGTGGTTTATAATTGAGATTAGCAACATTTGTGGATACATAGTAGAGCGCGACATCAGATACTAAAGCGTGATCCAAAGCTATAAAAAGGTTGTAAATGGGGAAAGTGCTGACCTGTGTATTGCCTTGGACTTTGTTTCCTGGAGCTAAGACGATCTGCTGCGGCTGGATGATGACTCCTGTCTGCTGCGGCTGGAGCGGAGCCAGAACCTTCAACAACACACATTAAGGCCTTTTAGAGGATCCATTAGACATTATTTATGGCGGGGCAACACCCAGGATTTAATCAAGTGTCAGCCACTTATATTCATCACTAGAGAAGAGACCCATTATACAGTGGGGAAAAAAAGGATTTAGTCAGCCAACAATTGTGCAAGTTCTCCCACTTAAAAAGATGAGAGAGGCCTGTAATTTTCATCATAGGTGAACCTCAACTATGAGAGACAAATGAGAAAAAATAAAATCCAGAAAATCACATTGTCTGATTTTTAAGTCATTTGCAAATTATGGTGGAAAATAAGTATTTAGTCACCTACAAACAAGCAAGATATCTGGCTCTCACAGACCTGTAACTTCTTCTTTAAGAGGCTCCTCTGTCCTCCACTCGTTACCAGTATTAATGGCTCCCGTTTGAACTTGTTATCAGTATAAAAGACACCTGTCCACAACCTCAAACAGTCACACTCCAAACTCCACTATGGTCAAGACCAAAGAGCTGTCGAAAGACACCAGAAACAAAACTGTAGACCTGCACCAGTCTGGGAGGACTGAAGCTGCAATTGGTAAGCAGCTCGGTGTGAAGCAACTGTGGAAGCAATTATTAGAAAATGGAAGACATACAAGACCACTGATAATCTCCCTCGATCTGGGGCGCAAGATCTCACCCCGTGGGGTCAAAATGATCAGTGAACAGTGAGCAAAAATCCCAGAAGCACACGGGGGGACCTAGTGAATGACCTGCAGAGAGCTGGGACCAAAGTAAAGTCCGTGTTGCCCAGCGACAGCCCCAAAACATCACTGCTCTAGAGGAGATCTGCATGGAGGAATGGGCCAAAATACCAGCAACAGTGTGTGAAAACCTTGTGAAGACTTACAGGAAACGTTTGACCTCTGTCATTGCCAACAAAGGGTATATAACAAAGTATTGAGATGAACTTTTGTTATTGACCAAATACTTACTTTCTACCATAATTTGCAAATAAATTCATTAAAAAAAAAAGTCAATGCGAGTTTCTGGATTTTTTTTCCTCATTTTGTCTCTCATAGTTGAGGTTTACCTATGATGAATATTACAGGCCTCTCTCATCTTTTTAAGTGGGAGAACTTAAACAATTGTTGGCTGACTAAATACTTTCCCCCCACTGTAGTTAAGATATTAATGAAGAAATTATAGCAATGTGGTGGGGGTTGCACAGACTACTCTATTTGAGCTTGATTGCTCATACTGTACTTGGAACAGCCACACTGAGTCATTAACATACTTCATTTCATACTATGAGGGGAATAATCTAGTCTTGTTATAATGAATACTGCATTAAATACAGGGGTTCGCAACCTTCCCAACCACTATTTCACCAGTGGACATTATCAGTGTCGGCCATAAGTTTGGTCATTGCTCCTCAGCGACAGCGTGAGAAAGGTAGGATAGATGTACAGAATCCTCTTTATTGGCAAAACCTCATTGTCCAGATCTACAGTGTGATCACCTGTTGGATGACTGGGGCCTGGACACCTCCCGGCTGCATCTGCTGCTGTAGAAGGATGGGCTGCTGAGGCTGTTGGATGATGTACTGGGCTCCATTGGCTGCACGCACCACTTGAAGAATCTGACCTGCAATGACAACAAAAATAGTGATTAAAAATAATCATAGGTTTAAGGAACCAGCCTGCCTTGAGCTGAAAAGTGAATTCTTGCCTTGGCTGGTGATGAGCTGTTGGTATGGGGTGACGCCTGTCGGCAAAGCGAGGGTTGCCGCGGTGGCTGCTGCACTCTAGAGGACAAACGGGAAAATTACATCAAAAACAAATCAAAACTTACTTGTATTATGCATTTAACCCTTAACCCCCACCTTAAACAAGCACATTTTCTCCAGTTCAGCTCGACGGGAGTTTACAGCCTATAGGCCAGAGTGGGGTTAAGAGGTTAATGCTTCATGGACTGACAGGAAGATGACTATTTAGAGTCAATTTAAATACATTAAACAACAAGGTCTTCATATTTAAAAAACAATTACAAGTTCTCAAATGCAGTGTTTCCTCTAGATTTTTTAGCAGAAACATACAGTGTATAAATAACTACACTGCTGCAACAAAAAAATATATATTACCTATCAATACAACATACAATCTCGGTTCAAAAATGATCGTAAATCACAAAAGCTGTTTGAGCGTAAAATGTGCCCAATGTATCAACAGTGTCCATCGCAGTGCAACTACTGCTACGAAGTTCTGCATATTCGCGATCCGAAGAGGGGAGTTTTATTTTAAGAGAAGACCCTCAGCCCTGAATGGGGAGAAGCGGAGAGGGCGGCGCCAGCTGCGAGTGGCTGCGTGTCCCTCAGTAGTCCTAACTTGTCGGGAATGTAGTGAAAATCCGAACCTGATATTTGCTGTCGTGTGGGCTGTGCCAGAAGATTGTGCGCTGTTTGACAGAGAAATGGGCGTTTTGTTATTACTCTGTCATGCGCTGCAGTCTGGTGTTCGCTACAGTATCCCAGTTTCTGTGCGTCCATGGATCCTGGACTGGCCAGTGCGTCTGACTGCTGCCCACACTACACGATTCGAACGCCAGTCCAGTCGTGACCCCCCACACTACGCGACACGACTCTCTGTGACTGCCTTCGACTAAACACGACCTCGGCGCAACTGAGAATTGTATCAAAATCGGGCATAAAAATCGTGTAGTGTGTGTGGACCTTAATGTGCGTCTGCCCCATTTCTTCAGATTTTTTTCTTTTCCATTTTTGATACAGTGGCGGCAGAAATTAAGGAGCGCGGCCCGCCGCTCCTTAATTAACATAGAGGAAACACTGAAATGTCAATAACATTTTCTTTGCACGGTCTAGGTGTACCTTTTGGAACCACTACCCAAAGGCAAAAATAATGTTATGGACTAGTCTAGTGCCATTTGGACATTACATGTGTAGTACAGTCATTTTAGCAAACCATATCTTAACCTCATACCATCCGCCTTAACTGAGCACATACCCAAATCTAAAAGCTTCTCGACTGGAGCTTACAGCCTCTAGGCCAGTGTGACGGGTTAAGAGGTTAATGTCATTCTCTTGAATATTGATATTTTTTTCTGGGCTCTTATATTTTCTGTACGATCAAATATCAGATATATTTACTATGAGAGTGTCTGTGTGCCTTCACTTACCATCCCAGTCGCACTCATGTGTTGAAGAATCTTGGAATCTTGAACAATGACTTGCTGCTGGGGCGCTGGAAACAGGTTGGGTAACATTTTACAAACCATTACGAGCGTATGTTACATAAACAGTGTTTGTGGTAGTTTAAATGGTCATATACCGCTCTATTAAAGGGGGGGTATTATGTAAAATCGACTTTTTCAAGCTTTATATCATGTTATTATGTCATTCCCTCATTAAACACATGCCTGGAGTGTTGCCTTGGCTCATTCACATATTTTTGAGTAATCAGTAAAAACTTAGACGGCAGCCATTTTAGGTGTAGCTATGCCTCAGTCCTCCTAGGAACGCCCCCACCTCCTGGAGACGCCTCTGGACCTTTTGTCACCAGCCAAGCCACCAACCACTGCTCCTCAGCTCAGCAGAGCCCCCTCCCCGACAGTAGTGTTGTTTAAATGCCACAGCAGTGTGCTGAAGGGGGCGTGTCGGAAAGCTTCTTAAAGAGACAGAGGCCTATTTCAAGACGTTCAGTACAGCCATTTTGAGAGAGCAATTTTATTCAAGGCAGTTATTTTAATTTACTGCATATACAGACCAACAGAAGGTTACGTCATCATTGTAGTATGCTATAGACTGGTGCTATGTGATTGAAAAAACATAATACCCCCTTCTTTAACATACGGCTGCATCCCTATTTTAATATTATGATTGAGATCTTTATTTTGCTGACCTTGCTGCGGCTGCGTGGGTAGGATGACTTGCTGGGTCTGTGTGGAGGGCACCACATGCTGGTTATGGTGCACGTGCTGAACCTGCTGCTGCTGCTGAGCCTGGAGAGCCGCCTGCTCCTCGGTGTGAAAGCCCTCCACTGCCTTGGACTGCTGCAGCTTGTTCTCCCACAGCTGAGAGACGGTGAAAGATTACACACTACAAATGCTATTCTGAGCGTGACACGGTTGACTTTAGAGTCGCCGCTAAGCTGCCACAAACATGGGGGATTTGCCCATGTTTGATGTTCGTCGTCTCTCGTACCGTTTTCAGCTCCAAAAGCACTTGTTCGTCCACCCCCTCGTCCAGAAAGAGCTCCCGCACATCGTTGATGACATCCTCAATCACCGACTTGTACAGCTTAGGCTGGACAAAGCAAGACACAGAAAATCAGTGCATTTTGTATTAGCATCTAAAACACTCAATAGATGCCTGCATTTTGTCAAAACGGGGTTAAGTTTGTTTCCAAGCGTAAGTAAACAGTGAAAGGCAACTACAAAAACAGTATGACCTGGTGAGTAGCCAACTAGCCAAACACCATTTCTGTTTTGGCTGGAAACTACTTTACTCTGGCCACTTAGTTTAGTTAAGTAACACATTTGACATTCACTTGGTTGTCTATAAACTAAGAAAATTAAAGAAGGTACACCTATTCATACCACGTGTTGTTTTATAGGTTGGTCTAACTACAATCAATAAGCTTTTTAGGGCTGCAACTAAGATTATTTTGGTAATCGCTTGGCTGTGAAAGGTGCATGGAAATAGTATTTTTTCCACATTTTTCTACCACATGAAGCTAAAGTGGCGCCGCTTAAGGACATGTTGATGGAGTAAACTTAAAGTGAACGTTTGTAGGAGACTCTTTGTGCCAATTCGGCTTTCTGATTGGATGAGACAAAGACAGATATTTATGAATTTACAAATGTACAAAACACTACAGACCCTACCTTTAAAAACAAAGTAGGTTTTCATCAAACATACACAACTGTCATTTTGCTCTATTTGAGTCTGTGGTTACTAGACTCAAATACGTGTCGATTAATTAGTTGTTTCAGCTCTAAGGCTTTTATTGTAGAAAAAAAGAAAAAAAAGAAAAATAGGGCAAAAACGTAATTATGACTAGTAAAAACATGAAATGCCAATAGCAAAAATTGATCATGCTGTTTGTTTACAAGAACTACCGGTACAAAATGTCGGTGTACCCTGTATAATGTACGTCTTGGAAGAACCATTCAGACATGAACAGGCAGCAGTGCGATATATATAGGGTGTAATACAGTAATAACAAACCGGTAGCTTTATTTAGACTGCGCTGCGCCCTTTACAGCTTTAGCTCCGCGTTTACGACACTGCCACTGCGTTTTCATCAAAACAACACAGACATGTCCCGCATTACAACAGCCCCATTGTCGCGTCACAAACGCCAAAGTACGGGTTTAAAAAGAGCACAGAGCGATACAAAACAAAGCGTATATTTCAGCCCTGAGCCGCACCGCGCGCTCCGCCGTCCCGCACTCCCGGCCTCTTCTCTCCCTCCCCTCGGCCCGTCTCCACTATTTAAAGCCGGCTGCTGTTTATATGTAGAGCCGGTGACGTAGCGCAGAGTAGCACCTTCCCATCCCGGGCAAGCTATATTAGAGAGCCAATATGGCCGTATAAAACCAGGCAGCGGAAAAGAGGAGGTCCAGACGCGAGGAGAGGACAGGAGGGAAGCCATTTTACTGAGCGGGGGAACTGCGCGCCTCACAGACACGCACAAGACGCTTTTTATCACGATTTTGAGGATTAATTCTGCCTTACAAAAAAAATGAAGCCTGAGCCTAAAGTGTCAGTATTGCATGGGGGGAAATGGCAAATGTTATGCATCGTAGACAGAAGTGTTTTTTTTTTTTTGAAGGGGCTGTCCTGCTTTCTGCTGTGGAAATGGTGGACAATGATAATGCAGACTGAAAAAAAAAATGTCAAGTCTTTTGGCAGTCTTGCTTTTAACGCGATTTAATCTAAAATGGACAATGTAAGTGCTTTGCGTACATGTAGTCAGCAATCAAAGACACATAGACCTGCCCTAGGGTCGCCTAAACACGTCTCAAACGCTCACGCGACAGAAAATACTGTGAAAATAGGTCTCTTTTTTCTGTCATGTGGCGCTAGCGAAGTTGTAGCGCTTTAGGAAAGACTTTTTTTCTTCTTTTTTTGATTCAATGAAAGCCTTAATGTTAGTCCACAGCTCAGCCTAAAGAGAAAGTAGTGGTAAAACTCAGTGAAATGGCGGGTAAGACCGTTTTATTAAAACAGCCGTGGTTGCAAAGGCGTCTACTTCTCTGTAACCGATAAAAAGCCAGCTCTCCGATACCTCCCCCTTCAACTTTACCCCATTTCCTCTGACAGTCCTCAGAGATTGATCCTTACCACTGGGTTCGAGTTAGCCGAGCTCGCCATTATTTGCGTAGTGTCAAAACCACACGGAAACAGGCGAGAAATAAAAGCCAAAAATGACCAAAAACGTGTTAAAACAGCTGGGCGCGAGCCTCTAGAACAGCCGGCATCACTCTTGTAAATAAAACACAGTTTGGTCGGTCTTATTTACAATCCCGGGCTGCGACTCCCAGCCGTCCTCCGTCCGCCGTTGTCCTGCTTTATATACTGAGCTGGAGCTGCGAGTGCGCGAGACATAGGGCAGGGGCACACTTCACTTCTCGCGAGAGCTCGTGAGGAGGATGATTCACCTGTCGCTGAGAATGCTGGGAATTGGAGTTCAAGTGTTGTACCTTTATTTCAATCTAAACATAATAATCATAATAATAATAATAATAAAATAAATAAAAATAATAATAATAAAATACAAATAACACAAAAAAAACAACCCTTTATTTCAATCATTTATTAACCTTATGAACCGAGCACATTTTCTCCAGTTCGGCTTTACCCAAATCTAAAAGATTCTTGAAAAAAAAAGTGTCAAAAGAAACAACAATGAGACGAAACGAGGATGAAATGCAACAAAGAGCAACAAAAATATAATGATAAAAAAGTGATGGAAAAGGACAATAACGTGACACAAAAAAGCACAAAAGAGCAACAGAAAAGTGACAAAATGTGACACAAACGTAACAAAAAGTGGTGAAAATGTGACAAAATGTGTGACGTAAATGAACAAAGCGCAATGAAAAAATGTCAAAAAGTTACACAACGGCAACAACGCGAGGAAAAAAATTAGTTTAGAAGAGTTAGGTCTTAGTTTCCAAATAAGGCGTTACACTGGCCTATTGGCTGTGACCTTTCAGATTTGGGTAAAGCTGAACTGGAGAAAATGCACTTGGTTAAGGCTGGAGTTAAGAGGTTAAGCAGTTACACGGTTTAAATAATGGATATAATACAAAAATATAAGCTAATGTTACCATACAGCAACAGCTTCAGTTAAGGCAGTGTTTCCCAACCAGGGGTGTAGGAACCACTTGGAATTATCCATCCATCCAGCTGTTGGAGCTGCCCAAATCACATTGCACCAGCCCCTATGGCTCCTCCTGCAGGTGGTGGGTCCTACGATTCTAACCGGGCCTGTTGGTCTCTCATAAGGGGCTTCTGAACTGCTCTTTGTCTGACCCTCACCTTGGACCTGTTTGCCATGGGAGACCCTACCAGGGGCACGAAGCCCCCGACAACAGAGCTCCCAGGATCATTCGGGCGCTCAAACCCCTCCACCACGTTAAGGTGTCGGTTCCAGGAGGGCCCTTGGAATTATTTCTGATTTGATAATAAGGTTTAAATGGTGGGCTATATTAAATATTTTCAAAGGAAAGCTAGGTCTATATGTAAACATATATTTAGCAGTAAAGAGTGTGAGTTTGAGAGTAGCTTTATTTTGAGCTCAAATGGGAGTTCATTTGATTTTGGGAACTTTCAGGGTCAATTTTTTCTCTCTCAAAAGAATAAGTATATGACTGTGTTCAAATTCTTGATCACAGTCGTATAATATTAATCAAAATATACTCTTTTTACGCCTTATGCCTTTTGTATTAGGGCCTGAAGTATAGGTTATTTAAATTTGCTTTAAAAAGAGCTATTATTACATTAGAGGTATTGAACTGATTAACTTATATGCAGTAAATTGGCTGTTAAAAACTAGAAGTTTTTGGCTTCAAGACACTTTCACATTTTGATACTTTTAATATCTTATTCTTTTCTGTTCGAGAAGAACTATTTATATTTCTGCCCCTTCCCGTTTTTAGTTTTTATTATTCTTTGTACATAAGATACCCAAATAAACTATTGTTTACACATTCTCCTGATTTTTTAATTGCACATTTTCTGACTATTTGAATGAATTTCTCCAGTGTGAGATCAATAAAGTTCTATCTTATCTTCTCAATAATTGCCAGCACCCTTGAATTAGGCGAAGAGGTATAGGCTGCTCGGCGTTAAAGGCACTATACCTGTTTTTTGTTCCTTGTAATGGAACAACATTTGCTTAGTCCTCCTTTAGTATATTGTAAACTTTGTGGGAAAAACACTGTGCTTCTTATTATAAAGCATTTGGAACACTTTTCTGAACTTGCAGGTTAGTTTTTAGCATTTCTGTGACAGTGACCCCCGAAAAGTGACCCTGCAAGTTGTGAAATGTGCCTAAACTCATCCCTGTGAAGACTTGGGATGCTACAAATATGTGAGGAAAGTTAGGAATGAGTTGTTATAAATCAGGGCCTTTAAAGGTTGTGAATCATCACGGGCTAAAGTGACTCACCATGGAGACACATTTCCCTCACTGTAGTAACACAGCTCGTCCGCTAGAGTGTGCTCAAACTGCATAACTAGACTCCAGACACGCGGGTCCCTGCTTAGTAACGCTATTACACACACAACACCCATTCACTTCACATGCAGCTGTTCCACAAATTAATTTCATACTGCTTTAAGTCAATGGGGAAAATTCACCACCTCACGTTTATAAGTCTTTCGTGCCTAATCAAAAATTCCCCTCGCCGATGCAGTCTGTGAACCGCCATTCCCCCAAAACAATAAAGCTTTGCAATAAATGAGAGCTGACAGGGGAACGGTACCTCCACTGCGGTCTCCATGGAAACCTGCCTGGCCGGTCATTGGCTGGATATGGATGATATAGACCGGCAAATGCATTGTGGTGTGCATCAATCCACTTAGCAGTTCGGTGTGAGCCCCGTCAATGGTGTGTGAATGTCACAACAGCTGAAACCATATAATTTATCTCGCCGAGAGCAAATTAGGGGCTTCTCAAAAACTAATGAGGAGGCTGCACTTTGGCAATTACTTGTCACAGATTCTTTTGTCAATGCGGGATATAATAAAATGTGGTTTTCAACAGAGGACTGATCGATATGAGTGGATGAAATCTGAGTAATCGGCAGTTCATGTCCCTCAGTGACCGGTCTGCTTGTATGTTCGAGGTCATTTGAAACCTTGACTTCATTAGGCCATATGGGGTATAGTTAGTCCACAAGCACACGCTGAAGACGTCCCTGTGGCAGAAATATCCTTCACTGCATTTTGTGTTTTAAAATTGAACAAGAAGTGAAAAAAGTTTTCATCAGTCTAAGTGTAAATGTTTAAGGACCTATTAAACTCACATGATAAATGTTATCTGTGATGAGGATGCTTCTGATGGCAACGTTGTAAGTACATAAATGTGGATCTGTACTGGAAGCATTTTCATCATGTAAAATAAAAGTTGTCTGTCACTGGAGGCATGTCGTCCGCTGCTGCCTTTGAGTCTCACTCTCTGTAATGAGAGCTGTGATGCTCTAAAGATCTGGAGGATGCACTTTCTTCCCGTTGCATAGCAACAGAGGAGCAGCTCCAGTTGTGTTGGAGGCAGCTACAGGGAGGCACTGCTCAGATTAAGTCTGTCTCGGCTTCAATTATGAATGGGCTTCCACTGCCACATGGCTCCAAAATGGCACCACGCGCATTGATAAGGCAACCAGGAGCTGTGCACTGGTCTGTGCGGCGTCGCCCGAGGGAGCCTGAGCTCCACTGTAATCACAAGTATTGAACTTAAACGATTAGAGGACGTAAAGGAATAATTAAGTGGTGAGCGGTGTGGGTATGATAAGGCCCATGTTGATGGGAATATTTGAGGTTAATGATTGAGGTCAGACTTGAGAGCAAATTAAAGAGTCTCTGGTCTCACAAAGAGAGCACTTCACCACAATGAGAGCCGTAATGGAGCGAGTGTAGAGCACGATTGTACTGTGTTTATAGTGTTCGTAATCTAATATAGTAGTCTGTTGTCCAGAATACTGTAAGGCTGACCTTACTTTTAAATGTTACGCATAGCCTTTAGCACATGAGTGATTTCTCTTTTCAGAATCACAAATTATTTAAAGTGATCAGGTATTTCCTGTTCCTCTTAAATCCACAAACTTGGTTTAGCCATAAGAAGCAGCTGTGGTATTTTGGGGGTGTTTTGGACACACTTGTGCCTTCTTTATAATCGCTGTAAAGCTGGCTCTCTGTATGTGCTGCAGTGTAGACAGAGACTGAGCCATTTTGAAGAAGTCATTTGCTGATGGTACACTCCCACGTTACAACTGCTGCATGTCATGTGGCTCATTACCATGGACTCTATACATGCACGCTGCTTCCCCTGCAATAACTCAACATGTCACAAAGAACAGCGAAACAAACTCATCTTCCGCAACTTGTTTTTTATTATTGCAACCAACTGGAAGACAATACATCACATAAACATCATTGTAGTTTCTCAGAAAATGGAAAACAAAATAAAACAACATTTATATATTTTTTGCCACGGTATTGGACAACGTTGATATTTACATGTAGTGATGGATAGGTTTTTGAAATCATTCTTTGGCAATATGATTGCACAATAAGGAGAATTGAACATTTACGGAGTAAAATAATAATAAAAAACAAAAACACCCGGGTGCACTCTGCATCACGTCCGACAAATCAATAACAGTTTTGCATTTTGACATCGCTAACCTATGGCTTTCCAATATTTCTCATACAGTCACCAAAAGTAATGGCAGTAAAGATCAAAAGCAGTGCATGCATTTTGGTAAGTGAGCCTTCAGTGGTCTGCTACAGTTCTGTAATGGCCTGTCCAATTATAGTTAACATGTGTCTGTAAAAGAACTTAACTCTGAACCAGTTTTAGATTTCTTAACCTATAGTGAGTAACATTTCATTTGTGTTAACCATTTGCAACTTTAATGGATGTCTAAATTGGACTGAAGATCGCTTACGTTTGTCGTGCCAAAATGCATGCACAGTTTGCCGAGTGCAGTAGCTTACAGCTACTGCAGTGAACACAAAACAAACAAAAAACATGTAGCTTAATGTATTCAGTGGCGAGTATGTCGAGAGCAGTTTTGACGTTTGGCAGGTTTGAAACACTTAATCAAAAACACTTGTCTGGTGTTGCTCAGGCAGTAAAGTATAGTCGGCCTACTATATAAATTCGCTTTGCTTTCCGCGTTTCCAGGACAGCGAGGTCAGGAGTTCATCTATCCTCCATGTCATGAGTGAGTCAGACAGAGAAGAAGAAGAAAAAAAACAGACTAAAAAAGCAACCCATTCTCCCGCTGACATGCCTGTTGCCATCCCAACACGGTGTTAGTCACTTCTGCAACAGGGAATTATTATTGTGAGGAAACAGCCCGGCGCTTGACCCGCACGACAGGGGCGCCTTCTTTTTTCTTTTTTTTGACAAGTGTGAGACGCATGGCACATATACAGTGACTAGTACTCCGACACAGTGTTACCGCTGGGCCAGTGGTTCTCAAACTGTAGTGCGTGGGGTATTAAAAAAAAGGCATCACCAAAAAGGAAGGCTTTAAAAGTCATTGTGAAGCATTACATTTGGTTCCAGCAGGCATACAATCCAAATTCCCTTTAAAATAATGACATTGCCAGATCTTTTATGCTGAAAATTCCCATAAATACTGTGTCCATTTTACATTGTTTTTGCTAAAAAGTTGTCCAATTCATCAGTTTTACTTTAAAAATATCCTCATTTTACTTCATATATCTGCTTGCAAATCTTTAGAAAATGATTTGTTGCCCTTGTGGTATAAGAAATATTGTCTTTGGGCATTGAAATCTTATTAAAAAGCGTTCAAATGGACATACATATACCCTGGCGGCTTATTGTCATGGTAAACTAGTTAGGCATGAATTCTGCCCTTGTTTGATCCAGAAATGGCAAAGTTTAGATCTTGTGTAGTCCAAAATGAGACCTTACAAAAGTAGTTTAGTTCTTGTATAGTCCCACTTTATTGGCCTTGGCTTGCTTGAAAAGTCGTCGAGATGTTACTTGATGCAAAAAGTTTGAGAACCACTGCTTGAGGCGCTGTTGAAAGTTCAAAACAAAATGTAAACAATACATCGATGCATGCTACAAGTGGCAAAAACTGTACCAGCGGTGGGCCAGACATGCGCTTGTTTGTCTGCTTGGCTCGCTGACAGTGACAACATGTTAATTCGGTTTGGACTTGTCTGGCTGTGTTGCTACACTAGTCTGCGCTTCTCCCATAAAAAAAAACAAAAACAAAAAAAACAAAATCAATCTTAGAATTTCCCCACTAAGGCTCTGCCCACAGGGAGACACGCATCATAAAACTGTAGCTTTTTTTGACAGGTTTTGGGCTCGCACAGTATTGGATGTTTTCAAAATTGTCAGTGTCTGAGTCGCTTATTTTTAACGAAAAAGCTCACACACCATATAGGAAATACTAAAATCTCATTGTTTGCAGGTTTATGTATCGACACTTGTATGAGAAAGCGATAGTGCCAACAATAGCCTTTGGTTTCGAATATTGAACTTTGCCATACAATTCAAAACATTGTTATCTACTTTCTGAATGGCCGAATGTTCTCCAAATTATATCCATATAGCCTATAACAGGACAAAGCCATGTCACTGAAATCCATGGTAAGTTATTGACATGTAAGTAAGGATTAAACATTGAGGAGTCGTGCGGAGGAACACCATTCCTTCTTGACTCCACGTCGTCCATTAAAACAGTTTAATGCACGGCTGTTGTTTAAACTTGCTTATACCATGGTCCCACAAACTGAAACTGTTAATTTGGGCATGTTTGCTTCTTTTTTTAAGTCCTGGGAAGGAGTTATTTCACTTTTTGAGGTGTTTTACCAGAAGCTAGTTCCAGCTCAATTGTTGGTCGTTACTATGGAAACAGCTGCAGTGGACTGATATACAACGTGATTTAACACAATTATCCCCTCTTTTTAGCCGTTTTCTGTTTTCATATAAGCTTATTTACCACATACAAACAAAGCCAAGTCTAAATCGGGTCCATATGGATGTTTTTTTCACAGCAGACTGTTCAGCAGACGTGAAAAACCAGCAGCCGTAGCTTGCGTTAGCATGTAGCGTGATGCTAAAATGGAGCATTGTGTTAGCATTCTCCGTTATTTATGTAACTATGGGCTGTTCAACCACTTTGCTCCTCTCCATGTCGCTGTATATTTATTGGGTAAAAACTATATTCCTAATTCAGACTTTGTTGAAGTAGTTTTGGAGTAAATAAAAAAAGTTTAGATTTTTTCTCTTCTTGGTTTTCCCCTCTGCTGCTTCAAACATGACCATATGTGGATGTTTCGAAAGATTGTGAATTTTGAGTTATTTCAAAGGGGCTTTTTCAATTCAACAAACCAGCTCACTTAGAATTTGCAAATACAAAGCCCGGACTTTTGTTTAACTCGAGTAAGCTATCCCTCCAATAATGTCTATAGAGTGTGAATAGAAATGTTGAGTCAAAGCTAAATAAATTACCTGCGCGCGAATGTGGACATAGCCTTAGTTTCCACTTCCTCCCCCCCTCCAAAAAAAAAGCCAGTTTTAATTCTATTTCAATAAGCTGCTCTTCCAACCTGCTAAGTCACTCCAAATCCGGGACAATTAATACTTTGCTTTGTTCCTATTTTTAGCATCGTGCACCAAAAACAATGGCACTGTCTGCGGCGTTACCTTCTGATACAATATGGCGGAAAGCTCTCCGATGTCCTCGTGGATTTCCAGCGAGTCTTGTTAGTGAGATACACATGCACGTTTAACAGGTTACAAAACGAAAATAGTACAAAATAAAAATAACAACCTCTGTGTTTCTGTATTGGAGGATATATACAGTACAGCGCAGAAAGAGTATGCAAGCCTGATGTCCGAGAAATGAGTATTGTGTAGACATAAGACAAACTTTCATTCTCTCGTTAAACGTTATGTGGGAAGGGGGGTCTTTTCCTCACCCCCGTCCTGTTTGATGCGCACACGCTTGACACTGAACAATGCCAATGGGGGGGGAGAAACATAAAAGACAGACATGTTTTTTTTACTCATACAAAGAGGAGGTAAACAACACTGGTAAAAATAAAATTAAAATAAAGGCGGGAGACATGACAACGGAAGTACTGGCGGGCAGGCAGGCAGGCACAATGTTAAAGGGCGCGTGTGTTCATAGATTCACACTTTTGTCAACGCACACGTGTTTTCCCGAAACAGGCAAACACCGGGGGTCAAGAAACACTGAGAAAAAAACACAGATTTCCGCTGCACGGGCCGAAGAAGACGGAAGCCCACCGCCGTACGAGGTGAATCAGCCGGCCTTTTTCTTTAAACAACCGGGACCGGGCCCACGGGTGAGGGTGTAGGGATGCAACAGTATACTGACAGTGCTTTTACGAGGGTTCATTTCGAAAGACTGGCACATTTTTTACACACTGCCTGGTTTTGGGAAGCTTGTGCAATGTCGGACCACTGCGCAAAGCCATTTCCAGCATGTTCAAAAGATTCTCAATGAGGTTAAGGTCTGGGACTCTGTGGTGCCCAATCCGTGTGTGAAAACGATGCTCTTTGATTCACCCTTTTCCCCCAGATCCAGGTGGTGAGTTTTTTAGTAGCCCAGGAAGGAACTAATCACTTGGGAAGAACATTTTGAACACAAAACTAGCTAAACTTACTGTATATTTTCAAATCCCTGTATGCAAATGATTTGATACAAAACTTGTGTAACTTCAACGCCAAACAAAAAAACTCCTTAACCTACTCTGCTGCCTATGCTGCTGCCTTTTCTAAATTTTACACTCTAGAGATGACTGTCAGCCCCCACCGAACAACAATATGCAATGTAACTGTGCGTTTATAAGCTATCTTTAATGTCAAAAACTTCATTATGTATAAAAGACAGCGGGTCCATCAAATACAATGGGAATCTGATTTAAAAAAAAGAAGCTTATCACAACTACTGGAAGCTCATGACTAGATCGAGGCCTTTGGCTAAAACGTGGCAACAGTGGCAGTATAGTACAAGGTCATAATCAAGTCACGGCAATTTAAACCTTTTCTTTAACATTGCTTCTGTCTCGCTAGTTCTTTTTGATACATTTTAGGCCATGGATACTTGTGGAAGCTTAGTTGGAGGTTCTTTGGTAGAGCACTACGCAATATCAAACGTTTCATCAGAGGAAGCTTCATTGTAACCCTCTTTCTTACTGATTGTACTTAAGTTGAGACCTAAACGAACTGACTAAATCATTCAGGGAGGGGTTTGCCTTATTACTGGTACCACATAAGTAAACCCCTCCCATCATCATCTGTTGCCGACACATGCGTTCAGTTGTATATTGTTGCATCTCTGACACGCGTCACCCGTCGGCGTCCAGTTGCGGAGTGATCTCCACTGCTCCTCCCTGAAAACATGAGTCGCCCGCTCAGGAAAACCAAAAACCAAAAAAAAAAAACCCATAACAGATTCAAAGAATTAAAACCCCATCATAATCACACGTATAAGAACTGGCGGTTTTCCCTCTAGGATCAAGGTTTATATGAAAATAAGTCATGCTTCATGCTAAATACATCGTTTATCTTACATGATCTTTGAATAGAAAAAGATTTGCTTTTTATCTTATGTACAAGCACCCATGCAATATAACTGAGAAAGTCCTGCAGGTCAAATTGCTTCAATTAAGAAAGGAAAAAATAAAAATATTTTCTAACCTTTTTACAGAGTTGCCCACGCGGGGCAAATTGCTTATATCTTTATGAGGGTAGAGTGAGGAGAACAGACAACGGGAACCCGCAGTTTGGATGACCTGGAGGGCGCGGTCGGTCGCAGTGTATGGAGCCTACTGAGCGTCTATGGACTTGGGGAGCTTTACATTGAGCGACAATAACAACAAAAGGAAGAAGATATTGCCTCACACCCGGCACTACCCATCGCTAACGAGAGCTTTTCATTTAATTTAATATATATTTTCTTAAATACTATGAGTGCTCTTGAAATAAACCATGGATGCGTTTTGGAGACCCCTTTTACACGATTGATTTGGCAAACTGTGCGTACATCCTTGCTAACTTTTGTACAATTCAGTTCTAACAACACTTCAGCATTAATTTCAACCATAAAGTATGAGTCAAACAATCTGCTGGTGGTCAATGATACTTGCCATAAAAAAATCGCTTAAAATCTTTAAAAAGTAGCACGAATTTATCTTATAATTTGGAAGCGGGGTGCTACGATTAGCAATCTAAGCACCTAGCATAGTCGCTATCACTGCGTAGGCTACAGTTAGCAATTTCGGGTCGCAAAAGCTAGCTCAAAATGCAGTGCTTAGTTAAAGTAAACAAGAATGCGCACACAGCGTCTCAATCAATGTCTAAAAAAGGTCTTTCAGAAGTGGTAGAAAACAATTTCAAGTGCATGGAGATATACCATTGGGCTTTTACAATTATTTTGACACTTAAGGTTTCCAGCTTTGTTCTAATATGCCTTCTTTCTTTTTCTTTTCTGTGTGTGCGTATGTGTGCGTGTGTGTTTTTTTTTGTCAGCTGTCGTATCGGCTACATGGAGCAACCTGGTCGCGTATCTTTGGCACAGTCTCGCAATTGTGCTCATGGATGTAGTAGGAGTAAGTCAGCGAGCCGGCAAGAACGAGCTTCACGAAGACAGATTCTGGATGGAGGACAAAAAAAACCCAAAAACGAAAAGAAACCCCCCCCAACAAAAACAAACACAATGCTCGTCTTGACCGGCGTCGCTGCAAAGATTGCTACAGATCGACATAGAAACAGGTAAGACAAACAGCCATCTTCGCTCCAAAACGTGATTCGATTTAGTCCAAATTAGTGACGACTTTTGTATGGCTTTCATCCCCGTTTAGAACAACAAAAACAACCAAGACACGTGAGAAATACCCATTGACGTTAGTGTTGTAGAACATGTAGGAAAACATAGATTTTTGATATTGCCACAAATAAGTAGGATTCACCTAATGCCCTGCAGATAGATAAAGTTAGAGGGAGAGATGAGAAGTGTCCGTATATAAACTAATGCTGTTACCTGTTGACCTAGCGATATAGCTTCACAGGCCCCCGGAAAAGCTCCTTTGCGGGATACACGCAGCGAACTGATTGTATCGAGTGGGTGCACTTAACAGAGGGAGGTAGCAACGTAAGGTGCGCCTTAAAGCATAGTTTGACAGTGAGGATTCCCATTCATAAAGTACTGTAAATTTGTAGGCATCTGGGTATATTTGAAAAGTCATAATGGGTCTGTATCCTGCAGAATTTACTTAGCGTTTTTAATCATATCAAAACACCACGCCGATATGTACAGGAAGTGCTCAATGATCCTGATTTTAATGTTGTGGAAGCTGTATCAAAATTGTTCCAATCCTGGCTGTGGCCAAACTCTCTTGCCTGTCCAGATCAGCGTGTTACTGCCAATTCTTACACTTTGAAGCACTTCCTCGTTCACCACAGCAGCAGAGGGCAGCAGTGGGCTATGGCTCGTTACAATTAATAACATTGAGATACATTCTTTTAAATTGTACGACTAAAATGTCAAGGCTAAGCTGTCCTACAGTAGTTTAAAAAGCCCATAGGACCATTATAGAGTCATGTGGGCCTTGTCACCAGCTCCCCTAGTGGTCACTTGCCGCAAAAGAGCGAGAGAAGTGAACCACCAACCATTAAAGATTACAGCCCAAAGGAGGTTTGCTCAAAACTTTGCAAATGAACCCCAGACACTTACATAAAGTAAGTCTTTAAAATAAATGTGTGCGTTTATGCAAATTCTTTATGGACAGAGGCAGGATCATGGCGGGGCAAACTGCAGATATCCCTCACAGGAGCCTGACAGGGGCCGGTGTGTACTGAATGTGCGTGCTTGTGTTGTCTTAGTTTCTCAGAGTGTCTTTCTGCTCCTTCTGGCCCTTCGCGGCGCGGTTTGTGATGTTGTTGAGGCAGGCGCGCACCCCGGCCAGATGCAGCAGGGACCCCGCCGCCTCCTTCATCTCCTCATCGTCGCTTTCCGGTTTCTCCAGCGCCGCCGCGCGCCTCTTCTTCAGGGGCAGCGTGTCGCTAATGCCCCGCGCTTTGTTTTTGGTCCAGGGCAAACTGCTTCCAGCTAGCGTTCCGGCCCCGACTGCGGCAATCGCTCCGGGGGCTGTGCTACTGTTGCGTCTCTGTGCGCGCAGGGCATTCTGGGTAATGTAGGCCGCGCTCGTGATGTGGGAATCCAGGGGGATCTCGCGGGGCTCCTGTTTGACGTCCTCTTGGATTTCCACGGCGATGATGTCGTCGTCTATGGGGGAGGAGGGCGCTCCGGGCTGGGGCGTCCCGAGGCGAGTGGGGGACTTGGCTGTGCTGTAGGTGTGGTCGATCTGCAGGTCCTCGCCGCAGAGGGGGGGGAGTATCTCAGCGGGCTGTCCTGTCCTCGACTCAGGTACTCTCCCAGGGACGATCTGCAGACACAAGGATGAGGCCGAGGACGTTAAGAGCTTCAGAGGACACTTAACCATGCGACACACGGAGGACATCACATGAACAAATGACTGTGGCCCTGGACAGAAAAGAAATACCAGAAACCTTGTAATGAACACTTTTATGTGGAATGGATTATGGCGCAGTTAAAAGTAGCAGAGTGAGATTGAAAATGCATGTGCTGTGAAGCCAATTCATCTGAAAATACTGTACATATGTTACTTGCCTGAGGTGTTCCTCCAGCTGTAAAGGTCTCTAATTGTATGCGCAGAACCACTTAAATAGGGCCGTCAGAGCGGGCCAGGTGGCCTGACGCACGCTCCACTTCATGTCAGTGCGCATTTGGCTGCTCCAGTGATAATCTATCAGCCTAAAACACCCCCCGTGGCCCGTGTTCATATTTGTGGCTCAGATTAAAACCTTTTGGAAAAGCGCAGACTCATTTGCAGATTGCCACCTCTGCATTTTCAGTGACACGCTGCATGTTGGGCAGCTTTCACGCTCTGAGTGGTGCGACTGGCTCAGCACTACAGGGCCTTGCTTTAAAGTCAGAGTGATTGTGCAGTGAAGCCATTTAACCACTGTCCAGAGCACAGTGGTTTACATTATCACAACAGCTCCGTATTGGGCTCTATTAGCAGCCGACAGTTCTCTGAGTAAAGCGTTACAGGACAGGACCCCTCTGACAACCGATAAATCAAAGCTGCTCCAGCAGCGCGCCCTGTCCCCTGGACATTAACCACGCACAGAGTGAGCATATTAATTTCTTATAAGCAAAACATGCACCTCTTACAGTGATCAAATATTCACTGCATACCTTTAGTGAGCCTTTGGGTATGTTTAATTCATTATATGGTGCAGACCATCTTACTCCTATGCTCCTGTGATGGATGTGCATGTCCGTGCATGCTCTGAAGGTTCTTTGAATCATGAGCCTCTTTCTCCAATAAACCGGTTTGAGAGAGGTTATATAAACACAGCTGGATGACATGTTATGAACACAATGAAGATATAATTAAACTATCAGGAGGAGTTGTCGGAGCAAGTGGAAGAATGTCTGTTTTGTTTTGGTGCTTGGAAAGCCTTTTGCAAACAGCACTTGTCTTATGTAACACAGAGTAAACCTTAGGACACAGAGCAGCCTAATACTGCGGCTCAAAGGTGAGTCGGCCAGTCAGACACGTCCCCAGCTGTGTGCATGCCGTAGTACTACATGTCTCTGTGAATCATTTGACTTCTGCTGTGTCTGTCTCTTAAAATGGACTTCTATATTACAACGATCTCCAATAATAGGGCTGACTTGACCCACCTGATTGCCGAGGTCCTGCTCCCCACTGGGTTGACAGGGAGGGGTCTGATCACTGGAAATAGCGCCTGGCTTCTGACGCGAGCTCCGTTTTGGATCACGCCGCGAGGAACTGGAGAAAAGAACAAAGAAAAGACTATGAAAATGACACAAAGACAAACGACTTAATGCCACACAAGGGAGAGGGGCTGCACAACGTCACCAAAATGTCGCAATACTTTAAAGGCTCACAATGATCAAATATTGTAATTTCTTCTCATGTCGTGCAGCCCTACAATGGAGTGTGTCGAACTTTTCCAGGACACTGGCCCGGGCAGAAGGGCGCAGCAGCTCGATGCACGTTCACTGCCTGTCGGAGGGGACCAACAGGGCAGTATTGATGAGCCAGCCTTGGTGAAATTGAGCGGGAAAGCGTCATAACCGAGTTAGGAGCGCTGCGAATCATTCAATTACCAACGACCGCTGGGCCAGACTACATTTGGCCTGTCTGAAACTATGGGCGTTACAGATGCACACTCCCGACACAGAAGAACACACTGCTTAAACTAACCATTTGTCTGTCATTAAAGGCATTATACTGCACTTACAGGAGAGCTATAGACTTCCAACAACCTTTTTGTTCTGGCTTGGGGCTGACACAAATAATACAAAAGATAGCCCGGTGTAACACATGCACAATAGGCTAAATCTCCAGTCATTCATTATATCTTGAGACAATTCCCCTGCTCCGGATTATTAGGACATTATTAAGATTGGCGACGTGTAAACAAGCAACAACTCCTCTCTTTGGTACAGCTGCGTTTTCGCCTTTTCTGCGAACTGCGTTTATGGTTTCTGTGTTCCACATTGTTTTACTGGATGCTTTTGTACGTCTTTGCCGTGTTTTGTGGTAATCAAACAATCAAAGTAATCAAGTAATCAAACAGCTAGCTTATGAGCTAAAGACATTTGGGACCTACAAATTTCTTCTTCTGAAACACTGAAGAGGCACCAAGAGCCCCCCCCACACCTGCAGGACAGTGGAGGCGTCACAAGCATAGACATATTAGTAATAGACCGTCAATACTCACTCCTCCCCGTTTACCACAATGACCACGTTCGAGGGGGAAATCATGGCGGATTTACAGACTCCTCCTCCCCAGCTCTGACGAAGCGTGTTCCTAATAAGGGCATAAGGGCGGGATCTTCACTGTAGACTCCGCCCTTGTGTGACGTGTAGCTCGCGTTAGCTCCAATGCTAACAGTCCGACCCCCGTTAAGTAGGAGATTTCTAAAATTTATCCTACGATAACCAGCCCGGTGCCTCTGATTGTGTCTAACCCAGCGTAATCACAGGAGGAATATCTAGCTGTAGACAGTTCCAAAAAAATTAGGCACCGGGCATTAAAGTTGTTTTTAACGTGTCTAAAGTGCAATGGATTCCAATGGGGACCTAGCGGCTATATATGCGGTACTACAGCAATGGCGGCCTCCAGTGTCATCATCGCAAAGCAGAGCAGCCAGCGGCCATTGGTCACAAGAGGCGCTACAGGAAACAAAAAAGGGACTAACAGCTAAACCACACATACGTTCTATCCATACTATTGTTCTGGCTAAGGTACGTTCACTGGAGAATAAAACAGATTAACTGCTAGGCTCTTCCCAGAAGATGGTGAAAGACTGTGGAGTGGAGGGAGCTGCGCAGGAGGAAGAAGAGGAGGTGCTGACCGGTGCAGGACAGAACGCTCAGAGGATCAGAGGAGAACTGAAGGCGGCCAGCCAGGTTTCCTCCGGGTGCAATGGTTTCCACAACCTCCAAAAACATGCTGGTCAGGTTAACCCACAGTGGCTCAGTCGCAGAGGCTCAGACTAACACCTGAACACAATTTTGTTGTACGGTTGTGCAATGACAAATAAAGCATTACTGATTACTATTGATTAGGACTAAGCTAAACCTAAAACAGTCCCCTATGAGTAACCAGAAGATTCCCACCACAGTTTGAGAATTGATGATACGGGCAGTTAATAAATCATACAATAGGAAGGAAATGGAAACTGACTGTGACTCAAACTGAAAAGAAATCACTGCTTTGCTCCCTGTACGCTCCTCAAAGAAGAGAGAGGGGAAGGTTTTAATAGAAAAACTCTGCCGCCGAGTCATAAAAAAGTCAGATTTAAATGACGGCAATAAATGCATGGACGTTTTTAATGTATTCCTTACTGTGTTTGGAGATAATGTGGGAGACGGGCAGAGCAATGTCACCTTAAAAGAGCAGGCAGCGCTATGTGAAGGTACGGATTTGTGATATTTGGTCCGCGAACCATCCGCTTTTAGACCTTTTTTTTTAGACCCAGTGTAGTCCTTACGTGATCTTGATCTAGGCCTAGTGGTCCTTGTGTGGTGTAAAAGTTTGGAGAATGCCGCTATAGTAGCTAATTTCATTTGCTTTCTCTCCGAATGCCCAGAGAGACGCTTCAAGCAAATCGCCGCAGCTCTTGTTTGGCTTCGGCCACGGGGGCAGAGAGATACACCTTCCAGCGACACTCGCACAGCCCGGGATAATGGAGCGGCTTTTCCCACAAATCCCTGAGTGGGCCACCGAAAGCCCGGGCCTGAAATCCGCGGGGAACGCTCAAAAAGACGCTGTTTACCGACGCTTCGAGATCCCATCTGACAACGACCGCACGCTTGTCCTTATCCCTCAGACGCCGCAGATACACACTCCTGCATATTGTCTCTCTGAAGGGATTTCAGAATGTGAGGAATCGAGATCCCGCGAAGGGAATAAAACACGAGTGAAAACACAAAACGTACGGCGCGTCTTCGATAAGGATTTGCATCTGCGATCAAGGGCAAAGCGCGGTGTTTTAACAAGACAACAGGACACAAAAGCAGATGAGAAGAGTGCGGTGGAGCTACGGGAGCTGGACTGTCCACCCATAGAAGCCAAGGTCACTGCAACATAATTTCAAACCTCTTGGGTATCTAGCAGGGCGGTAATGGTAGCCCGCTGTCCTCTTCGCCGCACACTGCTTCTATAGTGGTAGTAATTCTACAGACTGGTGCCATTTTTCTATACAGAGTTTTTGTGTGTTTGGATACACAAAGCATTTTCATATATAGATCAAAATTCCCTTCCCTTTGAGAATATGGCATCATCCAGTGTTGGGGGTAACGGATTTACCAAAATATATTACTTTTTTCAGTAACTAAGGAATATAACATATTACTTTCACAAAATACGGGAATATGTTAGTCATTACATTTCAAGTAACTCAAGTGCATTTAAATGTATGAACAAAAAAATGCCAAACTCCATCCATCCATCCATCCATCCATCATCCATCCATTTTCTTCCACTTGTCCGTTGCCGGGTCGTGGGGGCAGCCTTGGAAGCTACCCAAATCACATTGCACCAGCCCTCCATTGCTCCTCTTGCAGGTGGTGGGTCCACAGAAGGACGGCCTCATGGTTCTAACCGGGCCTGTTGGTCTCTCATAAGGGGCTTCTGAACCGCTCTTTGTCTGACCCGTCACCTAGGACCTGTTTGCCATGGGAGACCCTACCAGGGGCACGAAGCTCCCAGGATCATTCGGGCGCTCAAACCCCTCCACCACGTTAAGGTGGCGATTCCAGGAGGGGGAAATGCCAAACTCCCCCAAATAAAATGCATCATGCCAAATCAAGTTGGACACTGGTGTATAAGATCTGCAGTTGTGTGTACTTAATGTCCTCAAAACAGGGAGAATGGGGGAAAGCGAAGGAAGAGGAAATATCTGACTGTACTTTTGCTCGCTGGCATTATTACTATATTCAGTTTATATTTTGCCAAAATTAACTCAAAAGTGTAATTCAGCTGAAACAGTAATATGCAATACAAATATATTACATTTTTAGAGGTGTCATCACTAACATAGAATATAATAAACATTTTAAGTAACTTGCCCAACACTGGCATCATCACAGAACAATGAAAACACACTGATATGTAGATATGTTTAGGCTCGGCTAATTGTCATCTATAAAGTCTACGAATACAAACATCCATCTGCTGCGTCGCTGTTGAGTGTTGTACATTTAAAAACCGTTTGATCAAATCAGCAATTTCAGAGAAGCAGCATGAGGCGACAACTGCTGTGATATTGGAAATGCACAGACATGCATCAAGCTGATGAGTCCCTGGTTCACTGGTTCACTGTATATGTGTGTGAGGGGTGCCTTGTTTTTTTATGATTTATTCCTGTTTTGTTTCATAAAGTTCTGCAAACTAAGACCCCGAGCGGCAAGAGCTCCTGCGCTCCCGTCCAGCCTTTCCTTTCAATATGGCCCTTTTAGCAGGTTTTCCCATACCTGCTATTAAACAATCATCTTACCTAATACTTTCTTTAGACTCACCATTTGTCTTATAGAAACACAATGTCTTTACACATCTCTGAAGGTCAAGCCATTGCCTTCTCCTGTGCATCATATACAATTTGATAACATCAGTCTACCATACAGCCTCTCTTTACATGGCGTATATGCTTCTTTTCTTTGTCTTGAGCGAGTACCATTTGCCGAGGTGCAAATTCCATAAAGCCGCGCGTGCAATGGGGGCGATATGAGCCTCCCCTTTCGCTCACCTCCCTCTCGGTTTTAAATCACAAACCCACACGCTCAAATTTATGATCAATGTTATGAGGAGAAATTTAATTTGCCCCAGGAACCACAAGCTCATTAAACCCTACAAGTTGTCATGGGAGAGAGGAGAGCCGTGCCCCCCCCCAGAAAGCCACAGCCGGGTCTATTTGTCAGCGGGACAAAATGAATTACGATGGATACCTGTGTGTTTGTCGTTTGTCACGGGAGGGAGGGGAGGCGTTCTGGTGTCCCCGTCCA